>VXAD01008108.1:1091546-1383609 GCA_013399195.1 Dicrurus megarhynchus
GGAAGGGGCATGGCCTGCCCGGAGCAGCCGAGGGGGCCTGGCCCGTCCGAAGCAGGGCTGGGGCCAGAGCAGGGCTGGGGGGGGGCCCGGGCCGCAGATGGAACAGGGCCGCTCCAGGGTGGGCTCCTGGCCGGCCTGGCCCCGCTGGGCCGTGCCCCGGGCCTCCCCCAGTTACCTGTCCGAAAGCCGGAAGTCCGAGAGAGCTTTCCCGGGCTCTGTTCGTTCTTAAATGTGTATCACAGAGGCGTACCAAGCTTCTTAAGTGGCTTAAAGAAGTTGTCAATATTCCAACTAGCCAGTTGATTGGTTAGGTCAGGTCTAGAGGGAGCTGTAAGCACCTCTTTGCAAAAAAATCACTTCTGAGGCTGAAGGAGTCTTCCTCAAAAACTCAAACTATGCTAACCCATGACACAAGCAGGGACAGATACAGTAGGTTGCCCAGGACCATGTTTAGCCAGTCATTGAATACCTCAAAGGATGCAACTTCCACAACTATTCTGACAACCCGTTCCTCTTTTTGACCAACCAGGCACTAAAACTTGTTGTCTTGTGTTCAGATTGAATTTCACGTGCTTTAATTTGAATCATTTGTCTCTTTTTCTGTTGCAAGATAAAGAGTCTGGCTCCATCACATTAATTCCCTCTTATCAAGTAAGTGTGTTGTTCCCAATTCTCCCAGTTCCTCACTCCCAGAAATGCTCGTGCTTTCTTTTCAAAAGGCAGCTATACTGCATTAGGAGGCAAACAGCCCTGGAAGAAACATAACTTGGGCTGAGTGGTTCTGTACTAATAACCCTTGTAAAACCTGAACCAGTTTGCACTGCCTACATCCACGGTTCTGCTGATACAATACACGGATAATCCATCCCTAGATTACTCAAACACATTCATATTTAATCATTAGGAAGAAGTGTGGCTGTTGGCTGAGAGTTTTGGTTTAATTGTCATTTATCTTTAGTGTGTTGTATATCACAATAAATGTAAGCCCGGAAGCTAGTGTTGAATCATTTTGATTCATTGCATTAGGTAGCTTGAAAATGTGACATGCTGAAATGACAAAATACCTGATCTCTGTTGAAGATGTGAAGTGCTTAGAATTACTTTTCATTCAGAAAGAACATATCATTTTAGAAGAGGACTTGTGAAACAGAAATAGGATGATGAAGGATAAGACAAGCATCTTTCAAGGTCATAGACTGTCAAAGTCAACAAATTCGAACACAGTCTCTAGAAGCGAGAGTTTTTTAAACAAAAATACTACAGTTTATTCTCAGAATCTATGTTATGTAACTCAAATCTTAGGAAAAACATCTTTTCAGTCTAAATGCATCATTTCAGTCTTTTGAATCATATTACACTACATTGTATTTCAAAATGTTTAAAGAAAGCAAACTCTAGTTTAATGCATGGACTAGCTGAGAAGGAAACCCATTTTTTACCCCATGAATCTATGATCCTACAGAGACAGAATAAACTGTTTTTCAAACTCCTCTTCTCTGAGTTTGCCCAAAATTTCATTTTTAATGACATTTCAAGTAAGATTGTGAAAATGTATGGTTTTCGTTGCACTTTCCCTTTTGTTATACAGACACATAATAATAAAGAGATCTATTTCATCTGAAATACTGACATTACAATTAGTATAAAAAGTTCACAATACCTTCCATAAAAACCAGGAGACATGAATTTCAGTGCAATTATTTTCTTACTAACAGTGAACTGCATCTACTTTCTTCATAGAGAATAACTCTACAAGCATTTCCATTTAAACTAATGGCCCACATAACATCTTCCAACATATCAATTTCCACCTGTTTTAACAAAAGTACCATGCCCACATAACTTGCCCTCCAAGACACTGAAAGCAGAGGAAATTATATACGTATAACTGTGAAAATACTATTGGGAATAAGGTGGAGGGAAGACCAAACTAAAGAATGAATCTACCTAATCACAGAATGGTTAGGTTTGGAAGGGACTACTCTTGGGGGCATCAAGCAGGGTCTTCCTAAAGTGCATTGTACAGGATTGCGTTCAGATGGTACTTGCATACCTCTGGTGAGGGAAGCTTCACAACCTCTCAGGGCAAAATTTTGCCTTATGTTCAGGTGGAACCTCCTGTGCATCAGTTTCTTCCTGTTGTCTCTTGTCCTACTGCTTGGCACCACTGAGAAGAGCCCGAAATATTCACCTGCTCCTATTAGTTGAGCTGATGCAATTTATGCCATCAGTGTAAAATGTAGCATACTGAAAAGTAGGGAAAAATTGTTACCATATTTGTTAACAGGTAGTTCATACTTTTCAAGGACTTTCCATTGATTTAAAAACAGTAATAGGCCCAGCTGATATTTCGTAACTTCAAAATCCATTCTGAATTAGGTTTTATCAAGAACCCATCAGGGCTACGTTGTAAAGAGCAACCTAAAGCTGGCAGAGATTAGTTAGAGTGTTCCAGTGAAGAAAAGCACCAGATAGTTTTCTACAGCAAGGTCTCAACTGTGGAATTATTTTTAGCAGATTTGGATTAACCCACATCTTTAACATACCCGAACAAAAATACAAAATTTACTTATTTTTAGAAGTTTTTTCCCATAAAAAAGCAAAATTAACAGAGCACGAGAAAAAAAGACTAAGACAGAGGAAGAGGAAGAGGAAGAGGAAGAGGAAGAGGAAGAGGAAGAGGAAGAGGNAGGAGAGGAGAGGAGAGGAGAGGTCTGGATGTTGTTTTCTAAAGAAATTTAGCATCTATTTTTCCAAGTTTGTTTCCTTTCTACCCATCAGTGATGTTACGCTTCACTAAAGAGTAAAATCCCTGCCAACATCTGAAAGAGTAATGTCTCTGTGTTAGTTTACTTGTCAAAAGAGTAGAAGAGAGAAAAAAACCCCACAGGGTGCTAATCAAAGTTTTAGAATTCACCTTCAAGGTGACTACACCATAGTAACTTTAAGGTCACTGCAAATGAAACAATTGATGGATGAGAAGTAATAACGCAGACAATTTTTAGTTTCAAGTATCAGAATAACTCAAAATGTCCACGCTTTAATTACTTTTGTCAAAACACGTATTTTAGGAGAAATCACTTAACACCAGTATTTTGAAATGTCATAAGAAATAGAAAACTCAAATACCTTTTCTTAAATGATATAACACTATTACATTTTTGAGTGTTGTACTTCTAAGGTGGACACTGAAAATTTATGTAAACTGTTCCTTAGTACAATTTAACTTTGCTGTTTTATTAAACATTTATCTTCAACTGAGGAAAAAGATCACGAAAATTAAGATGAAAATTATATTGACTAAAAAATTAAGTAAAATAGAATCTCATTAAATTAGTTAAAATCTCATTAGTACTGTAATGCATAGTTTGGTCTAAAAATACTCTTTTTCAAATACATGTTTTATAATTTGTGTAATGCTTCTATTGATTAATATAGCTTAATTAAGTAGAGTTGAATTGCATAGTTACCAGGAAGAGAGACGTAGATCTGGTTGTAAAGAATTTGTAAGTTTGAAGCAATGACGCATAGCTGGGAGGAAAAATATATGAAAAAGTAACAAACAAGATATCTTTTGTTTAAAGTACAGTTTAAATAATTTCATGGAATGAGGATCATCAATGTTATTTCCTTAAGTCTGATCTGTCCATCTAGACTCTGTCATCAACAGAGGGAGAGGGTCACTTCCAGGTGAAAGATTTCCCCCATTCAATCATAGTGCTTGAGTTAGTTGGGCTGAATATAGGTTGGGAAGTAATATCTGTCTCCACAGGAAAAAGAAAAAGCTTTGACTCCCATCTTGGACCAGGTGACTCCCATTTGCAGACAGAGGTGATATGACTGGCAACCTGAATCATATTTCAACACATTTACCTAGCAGAAATATTTTGCAGCTTGATACAGGATCAGAAAATAAAAGAAAATAAAACAATTAACAAAAAGACAGATTGTCATGATTTTACATATTGATGTTACTAAGAGTGATAAAAGAACACTCAAGCTATGACTCAGTGACATGACTACAGACTTTTTAGTGAAGTTTGTGCCCTAAATCACTCAACAGGGCAGAATAACATTTCTGATACTCTGACATTTTGCAACTCACTGTCTAGTTGATAGTGTTGAAAGATGCACTAGAACTTGATGGTCGTAAAATATGATACAAGAAAAATATTAAAATAAAACTGAAGCATAAATTTAGCAATTATCAGGAAAAAAAAAAGGAAGTTGAAAAACTCCAATCTGAGTTACAGTAAGTGACTATATGAAATTAACTGAATTATTGGATGTAAAGGTGTACAGTCTTCCCTTGCCCCTCCTGTGCAGAGAGTGTATATTATCAGTTTGTGTGCACAGTGTTTTTCTCTGAAATAATCTCCATAAAATACATGGTGATGAATGAATATCTCAGACTAAGAATTAAACATGTGCATTTACTGTGTGATAAATAAAGCTTACTTTCACTGAGAATAGCATTTCTTAATATGAGAGCTGAAAAGATTTGGAGCAGAGAGCAATAACTTAACAAATGCAGATCATGTAACAAAAGACAATTGGAAATTTACTTTTTTTCTTATTTTGCTTTATATTGTACACAGAAAATTGAGTACATGCATATCTCATATTCCATCATTAAATACTTTTTGATGGTTGTTTCAGAACATAAATTAACTTTAACTAAAATAAGATTTATTTGCTTATAAACAGATCCATTTTCTCAGAATCATCCCATGATTTGCCCAGTCCTCACTGTTCAAGATTTCTAGTGTGGATTTAATTTGTTATATTTCTAGGGATCTACTATTTAAATCACTGCACCTAATCTAGAAGGCCTGTACTGTAGCCAAAGAAAAGGAACAGGCATTTTTAGGGCATGAGTTTTGTAATGTATTTTAAATATTTACTTTTAAATGAGATGAATAATTCTTTCAAAATACCTTCTTTTTTTTTTTTTTTTTTTACACACGTAATTTTTAAAGAGAATCTGGATGACTATTTCAAAAATATCTATCTTTTAGATATATAAGGTTTAACAAGATGGATCAGATCTTCAGTGACTCAGTCAACTAAAAATCTAGCCACTGGGATGCTTGAAAATAGAACATAAACCTGTTCAGGTTCATGGGCCAACATTTCTGCCATGACATTATGCTGAGCTTTATGCAGTCATTGTCTACAGTTCATCTATCATAAACACTATTCATCAGGGAGGATTCATTCTTCATTTACTTTTCGAAGAATATTTACAAAGTCACCTAAAGCTGGTCTCAACAGAGACAAGAGCACATATACAAAGACAAGAGTTTTCCATAAAGACCTAAGAAGAGGAGTAAATGAGAATACAGCTCCTTATCTACTCCATGCTCTTCGAACTTACAAGAGTACATTTATACTTTAGAAAGACCATAAAGTGAAACTCCCATGGATATTATACTGGTGCTGAAGTAATGCCTGATAGATTTTGGGTTCGTTTTATTTTTGCTTTGTTTGTTATGCTAGTGGAAGTACAATACCAGCTTTTCACCTTCTCAAAAAGTTTTGCACATTTATTATTATGACACACTGAAGTAAAATACAGCATTTATAACTGATAAAAACTTTCTAAAGATGATGAGCTTCCCCTGAGATTTTTTTGAGAAATCAAGTACTCTTTTGATGAGAAACAAAAAACAGTCAAGGATCAGAAGATAGCTAAGAAGTGGGAAACAAAGAGTAGGAATTAATTATTATTATTATTATTATTATTACTATTATTATTATTCCAGAGGGTTAAGGTTAACATATCATGAGCTCTTAAACAGTACTGCAAAAGAATTTTAATGGTCTTCTAAAAGTGTATGGCAGGCAGGTACCAAAATTGCATGAGAATGTTGAACAATAAATATCTGTCTGGCCTAAGTGTACTAATAGAAAGCACTCCTGCATGTGGGGTTGTAAAAATCCAGTGCCAGGGAAAACACAGTTACCCCCAGAAAAAGAGACAACATTCTACTGACATAAAGGTGTCCTTTAAAAATGTAAGTTGTTTTGCTTTTTGAACTGAAATGATTCCCACCTCTCAAAACAAAACAAATAAATCCTTCCCTAGTCTGGAAAGTTTTAAAGCAGAATATCTGCATCCAAGCACAGAGGATTATGTCCACTTCAGATATTTCTTAAAGTGACAAACTGTTTGGTGTGGGCAAATCTTCAGATGGTTTATGAGGCAGACTGAGATATTTAAAAAGGTAGTTTATATAGCCTTGCTGTCTTTGTATGACATTGATAAAGAAAGTTTCAGAAGCAATGTTGGGAAAGATAACAGCATTTGAGTTCTTTATAATGATTTTCTAGGTAGTTAGTACATTGTCTGCTCTTTGAAACATGCTTGCATACCTAGTCCACAAAGAAGATATCTAAATAGAAGATACCCAAGAAGTGGGTTGTGCTGCACTTTTGTCTTCTTCAGACTGATCTTTAACATAGAAATATAATTTTTGTATTCCTTTAGAAATATGTTTGCACATTTTTATAGCATAATGCAGAATGTTTAAAAAAGTTATTTTTTCTTTGACTAAGTTTTAGTAAGCAACATTCAGGACTCACCTCATTGCTATATGATATAATTTAATTCAAGAACTCACCTGTTAATACTCAAAAATGAAAATATGATCCTTCATTTGGATATGGATTACAGGAGATTATTCTACATAAGGCTTGAGACATAATCTAATTAATGGTCATTTAAAAAAAGTAATGTCCCTTCAAATAAATAGTATTGTAAACTTCCTGCAGACTTCTGACCATCAGAGAGAAGATATTATCTTAGATAGACCACTATAATCTGCATGTTTCCTTCCTGGTAACTAAGGTATGTCATTTTCTTTTGGGCACACAAGATATATTTGATCATTTCACAGTTATTGATTAACACCTCAAAGCCATCTTCGTGCATATCAGTGGTAGATAAGAAGTGAAAGAACAAGAGCAAAACAGGATAATAACCAAAGTGACCCACAGCAAGATACAGCAGAGAAGCTGCTGCAGTCTGCTGAGAAAACCTGATGTTTATGCATAGTTGCACACACATGCATTGGTACGTGAATGCTTACAACTATCCATAAAAGAAAGTATTGCCAAGTGTTGAAATAAGTTTTTAATATATTTACTTTTTTTTTTTTAATAGGGAGTAAAATAGTAGTATCACTGACATTGAACTGATATTGAAGTAACCAAATTTAAAAAAACACATGGTCAAAATTAAATTCTGAAGTTAAATAAACAGTAATACTCTTTACTTAATATGCTGTGTATAGGATAACTTAATATGCTCTTTATAAGATAGAATAAAACTGCTATATTCTCTCTTGACTAATGTTTTTCTTCACAACCTTTTTCAGACATTGAAAAAAGAATCTTTTTTCTGAAGCACCTCCTGCTTTTTCTTTACACTAGAACTTTCAAATGGATTTATAGTGCCTTTCTTTTGTTTATAGATGCCAAAGCTGCTTTCTTTCAAAAGTATTTCAAGTATATCACTTTAAGACTAACAACCTCCAAGTCTTTAGCCTAGCACTTAAACGCATTACTTCTAGTTAGTTTCACCTTAAAGTGGAGTTTCAAAGAAGTGTAAAAATTAAATAGAAGTCTGAAATTATGATGAATCAATAATTTCCACATATATACATATTTGAATTTATGTTTGTATGTATACAAGTGTAAAGAAATACTTTGTGCATATAACCCTCATAAAATTCAGTCTGGGAACTGAAAAGCAATATGCATTAATTGGTATTGCTTTGTTTGCACGTCAGTACAGCAGAAGAAATCCATTCACTTAACAGCTGCCATTTTAACACAGACACTTTTCCAGAGAAGCGTTTCCCTTTAAAGGTTATTTCAAAACACTTATCAGCATCCAATAGACAGTTGCACAAGTGCAATGTTGTAATTGGAAATAATTTTCTCACACTCCCCTGTTGCTGTAACATTCGGTTAATTGATACTATTTGTTAAAGCATCTGTAATGAAGAGTACTGTATTTCCATGCAATAAACTGGATTCATTAGTGTGTTGCTAAACACTGTGGTTTTGAAGAATGCATAAGAAGCTGCAAGAACAAAGTACTTTCCCAGTTCTTGCTTCATTGAACAGTCTGAAGGACTTCTCCAAAGGGCACAGCCCTGAATGCGTAGGTTATCTCAACTAAACCTCTGCACTGAAGAACCTACTTCATTGGGAGAGACCCCTCTGTGCCTGTGTGTGAATGATAAAAAAGAACAGAAGATTCAACTCATTCAAACAGAAGGCATTCATTGAATCCAGGTTCTGTATGGAGGCAGACTTTAGGATGCTTGAAGCACAACAGAACAGTGAGGAAATAATTTACTTTAGTGTTACCATGTTGGAGAGTGAAAGCTCTCCTAACTGAGGGAGGATTGTTTTGAAAGCAGATGAATCAAGTTAATTAGTAGTGTATATATCACAGATCATGAAATAGGCCTTCAGGATTTAAAAGTATCAACCTAATACTGTGAACATGCAGAAAGCATTCTACATTTGCTTCTAATATAATATTTTTTAAAGAAATGAAATAAAATGAAATGAAATGAAATGAAATGAAATGAAATTAAATGAAATGAAATGGGGATGTGATTGAATGACAACATAATAACCTCTAAGAGAAAATCCCTACACAGAAATCTTTAACACAATATTGTTACTAGGGCTTTCAAAATGATGCTAAGCTTTCTGCAAGTAGCAAAAGCAAGAAAAGCAAAAATACACAGTCAGTCTTTGCCAGTAATAAGCTTGACAAGTTCATCTGAAAGGTAATCCAAGTAATAAGGCTTTTTGATCTCATCAGCACTGGAGGAAAGTGAATGACAAACATGAGTAAGTTTCAACAGCAGATATAGATATTACAGATGTGGACTACCAAGTCTGCCTCTGTTCATCCTGTGAGGTATGTGATTCCAGGAAAAGAAAAACAGTAAAGTAGGGATTCTTTTTTCACTCAAAAAAAAAAAAAAAAAAAAGCAATTTTAAATTTTTAAATGTTCAGTAAATATAAGCAACTCTTAAGTATTTGTCTTCCACTCTTAATGTATGTTAGGGTCACAGGATTTTGCAGTGGATCTGATTTATGAACTCACATATTAATAATAAAAAGATTCTTTGCCAGATTTGTTGTGGAGAAGAGGTTTATGTCCATGTTTAAGTTTGTGTGAGAGCTTCTTTCTCCTTGGCCCAAAAGCTTTTAAAATCAGTTCTCTTCAGTCCACTTTAAAGGATAGAGGTCTCAAGCAAGCTTATTATGTTGAGTTTTCTGCAAATTGACAAAATGGTATGAAAAAAATGAAGATATCTCAGCTGAGGGAAAAACAGTGCCATGACCACACATATTAGACCCTGGAAAATACATATCACATCAGAAAAAGGAAGAGAATCTTTATAAATGTCCCACAAATAGGACAGGGTCAGCATCTTTTTGGGTATCAACTTTAAGCAATCTCAAACCAGGAAAATATAGAAAACTAGGCTCCTTTGATTTTAATGTTTATACTCTTCTAAAATGCATTTTTGAGAAAAAAAATTTCCCATAATGGTTCCTTTTGATTTTCTTCCCACTCCCCTTTATATTGAACTTTTCATCTGTAGATCCCACCAAGGCTAAGAAAGAAAGTTTCTTCATCACCCCTTAAAAAGAGTGAGATATTGTAGTTTAGGTAAAATTGTGTTATTCATAAAGAATGACTTGTGTGAGAAAAATATCACACTATTCCTAGAAGTCATGAAAAAAGCACATCTTTAAAATTGCATCTTTTGACATCACTTTAGAACTACTTGGGAATCACACTGATACCTGGCAGGACTCTAGCTCATGCTTGGCAACCAATTCATTCAACACACAACTTAAACAGAGAAGATCCTTTTACCCTATTTCACCATAGGGAAGGTGGTCTTTTCCCAGGAGGAAAAACATGCAACTCAAAGCTACCAGCCCTGTAAACCTACAACAAAACATTTAAAAGCAAGAGTTTGGATTGCAAATAATGACTTCAGTCTTAAAACTCCTCTCAAAGAATTAGATGTCTCCATAGTAAAAGAAATTTATTTTACAGTGTGCATTGCAATCAAGACTTTTCAGATACCATGGCATTTAAATGCACCTAAAAGAAGTTAAATATATGTAGTTTTTCTACACAGAATATGAAGAAACAAAAATATCTGAGCTACTCCTGTCACCAAAAGAAACATATCAAATCAAAAAAACCACTTCCTTCTGGCATTTTTTTTTTCAATTCTGACTTCATCCTAATGTATATTGATAAGAATATGAAAAATTTACATTTACTGTTTTTAATTTATAACATGTTAAGGTGAAATTGGGACTTCTCCAAGTGATGACTGAAATGGCATGGAGTTACATCATGTCAGAAACATCCACAAACTTATATAAAGGATAGGGGCAATAGTATGTGGACCAATATGACAGCTACAAATAAATTTTCCCCTGACATTTAGTATTTTGATTCGACTATTGTGTTTTTGTTAATAAGTACATCCCTAAATGCATATCTGAACTGGTTGTTTATTTCAGTGGAGTTCCATTTCCACCAGAGTGCATATTCGCATTCAAAATCTCATATAATATACATATTACATTATTAATATAAAATATACCTATGTGTGTAAGTTTTGTTACAAAATTAACACTCTTACCTGAAGACCAGAAGCCACAAAGTCACTGACATACTAGTCCTGCATTTGTCATACTTGTGCAATATTTTCTTGTTATTTTTACTACAGCAATCGCTAAACAGGAAAAAAAAACCCCAGAAATATTAGATATAGGCACATAAAACTGCAATTACATACACAGAAAGAGGCCAAAATAAAGAGCGAAAATTTGATTAACACCAAGACATTTTGGCCAAGAAGAGTTCTGACAGTTATAAGACTGGGTACAAAAGGTTGTCTGAAAAGTTTACCTGTGGAGTGAAGTTTGGTGTTTCACAAAATTTCCCTTCTGATAAATGATGTTTAGATTCACCACTGAACATTTCATCCAGCCCACAAACATGATTTATACTGTGCTGTTCATCTCCATTTGTTAGAATAATGCTTGCCATATCTCTAAGGTCTTTCACCTTCTGAATGATCTTTCACAGGTGAATGAGATGACTAATATAACGTACTGTGTCTAGAAAATAATGCTGTAATAAATTACAGACCTTACAACATGTCTGTAAGAAAAAAATTTTGTAGATAGGCAAGTATTGGAATATTCACCAGCAGATGAAGAAGTATAGTGAAATAGAAACACATTGCTTCCCACTGTTTTGAAATGGACCTGATCTAGGAATAACTCCATTTGGACCTGAAGGCTGATGGACATTTTCTTTTAGATAAGTTGATTGAACTGAGAACTCATATACATGTGTACACATATATGTGTATGTGTATGTATAGATATGGACATGTATATGTATGGAATCAGATGTAATCAGCACATACATTTACATTTCTGCTAGGATTTGTTCCTGAGTATAAAAGCTCATTCCTAAGAAGAGCAATGAGTCCAGTTACAAGTTAGCCAGTGTGGTGCCAGCAGGAGGATGAAGGAACTGCAGGCTTTTCAGCTTGATCTCAGTGCTGGGGAAGGTCGTGGGGCACAAAATTTTGAGTTCCATCATGTGGCACGTACAGGACAACCAGCTGGTCAGGCCCAGGCAGCATGGGTTTGTGAAATGCAGGTCCTGCTTAACCAACATGACAAGGTGACCCATAGAGTTGATGAGGGAAAGGCTGTGGATGTTGTCTGTCTGGACAACTGGTTATGGGCTGTAAAGCAAAAAAGGACCTCAGGGTGTTTGTTGACAGCCACTGAACAAGAGCTAGCAGTATGCCCAGGTGGCCAAGAAGGCCAATGATATCCTGGCCTGTATCACTAACAGTGTGGCCAGAAGGACCAGGGCAATGATTGTCCCTCTGTATTCAGTGCTTGTGAAGTTTCACCTCGAACCCTGTGTCCAGTTCTGTGCCCCTCACTGCAAGAAGAGTTGCTGGAGAGAGTCCAGAGAAGGGAAATGAAGATGGTGAAGGGTCTGGAGCTCAAGTCTTATGAGGAGTGGCTGACAGAGCTGGGGTTGTTAAGCCTGGAAAAAAGGAAGCTGAGGGGGACCTTTACTGCTCTCCATGGCTACCTGACAGGAGGCTGTATCAAGGTGGAGTTTATCTCTTCTCTTAAAGATGATAGGATGAGAGGAAATGATCTCAAGCTGCAGCAGGGAAGGTCTAGATATTAGGAAAAAATTGTTCACTGAAAAGGTTGCCATGCTTTGGAACAGACTGCCCAGAGAAGTGGTTGAGTTAGCACCCCGGGAGGTATTTAGAAGATGTGTAGATGTGGCACTTAGGAACATAGTTTACTGGCAGACTTGCCAATGCTGGGTTAATGGTTGAACTCAGGTAATATCAGAGGTTGTTTCCAACCTAAGGACTTATATGATTCTTTGCTAAAGAAAGGGCTTCTATTGCTGATGATGTGCTGAATTATCTTTTAATATTAAAATGTGACATACCACTCATTCACAGAAAGAAAGAGTTGCATTTATTAATATGGTTTTATTTTCTTAAATACACACTAAATTAATAATAGTCCTTTCACTGAACTGAGGGATGTTTAGAACAAAGTCTACCTTGCTGTCACTTTGTTTTGTGCATTCCTTGATGGCAACCATCCATTATTTCTCAAAAAATATGATAATAATAGTAACAAAAGGCTTTACTGAATGTGACAAATAAGAAGAAAGAGCTCAGTATTACCTCTTTGCTTTAAACTATAGCTTGCCATTTTAACTATCTAAATGATACACTCTACACAGAGGATTCAGTACTAGAGAATCATGCAGGAATTATTTCAAAGTAGCTAGCACTGACAATTATTATTGCTGTATATTCATGGAATAACTGAGTATGCAATGTTCACTTCTTTCCTGTGACCATCAAGGGATGTTTTCTTCTACTTTATCATTCTTGGCCTTTTTCTTGTGTGAGCTCTAGTATTTGTATGGTCAGCCAGATCAGTCAACTGATCCAGTTGAAAATTTTCCCTATGAAACCTATCTGTCCACTTCCTTCTGTGTATGTGAAATTTGCCCCTGGATCAGATTCCTATTCAGCTAACAGTGTAGTCTCATGAGTGCTAGCAATAGTATAAGAAAAGAGGAAGACATAACCAAGGGCAGGAAGGTGAGACTACTTCTTTTAAGCTGACTTAAATCAACTGTGAAACTAACAGACTTAAACTGACTGAATGAAGTTCAGTGCGAGAGACGAAATTAGATTTCATAAACATACCCAAAACTCAGGTACTACTTCCAAATGTGGAATATTTATATTTTCATTCTCATACATTTTGAGGATTTTTTTTTGAGAAGAGCTCTTTTCTTCTTCCCCCACTCAAAATTTGCTTTACTGTGTGAGTTGTGCTACACTGTTAGACAATTTCACTATCAAGAATATGAATAGGGAACAGTCGCTTGCAATAACTACTCACTTCAAAGTGACGTCAGATAGGAAGTCAGTTCTAATGTCTTGCAATCCACACTGGGCAATTCAGAAGGACAGTGAAAATTAACAGATCTGTGCTAAAATTATAAACTCAGAATGCCCACAGATATTATGCAGAGAGGGAATTACTTGCAGTTTTTAAAAATGAGTGATATTTTATTCTAGAGAGCGTGTTACAGAGCCCCAGAAATCTTTCTTCTGTAAAAAAGCAGCAAGTGTAATCACTGCATTTTTGTTAGTTGAAGCTGTAGTCAAGATCACTGGAAAATCATGGACAGTATAAAATAATGGATTCTGTGCATTTCACATCATTTCTCAATTTTCTGCCACCTGGCAATAATACTATCCATTTAGCAGCCTCTGTGGAGGGCAGCAGTTTGTAAAAATGCTTGAGTCAGATGAAAACTGAAAGCACAAGAGAAAGAAATACAAAGGATGATCTGTACAAAGAGCAAAGACAAGAAGATGGTGAAATAGAAAGGAGATTGCTCTAAGAAAATCAAAAGAAAAAGAGATATGAAAAGTGGAAGTGATATAGGTACTTAAAATTGGAAGATGGAAATTTCCCTCATTAAATATAATATTGTGATATTTAACAGCTGCATCTGAACTCCCAAATTCGCACATGTGCATGCAAAGCCCTTTGTGCAATGTATTTTGCCTTTTGGGACGAAATATTTTGCGAATATTCTTCTCTCCAACAACATCCATGTGACCTGTCTGTGACAAAGAAGTGATTTGGTAGAAAAGGAACTTTAGCACATACTGAAGTAGGACCTCCAGGTGTACCACAACAAATATCACTGAAAACCACAACTCTTATTTCCCCATTAACTGAGTGGAAAGGTCCACTATTAAGAAAGACTTCACATCGGCAAATGTCTCCACATTCACAAATTACATTCAATAAGTATGCAAAATGCTCATGAGAAAAGCCTAGGGCTTGACACACCTGTAAAACAGAAATAAAAATATCAATAGAACTGAATTCTAGATAGATTGTGAAAATGTCTTTTGTTCTAGTTACACTGAAAATTCAATAGAAATTTTCATTGTGCCTATATCTGTGGATTTAAACTTTTGTTTGTCATTAGATGTTCACAGACTAGAATGAACTCAGCCTGCAAAAAGTCCTCAAAACCACAACATTTTGAGATGATGGCTGTTTTTTTGCCCTTATAAATGTTATATGCTTAATAAAATATAGGATAAAATATGCATTTGACTGGCTCAAGTCCAATCTGAAGACCCTCAATTTCTAGTTTCATCTCTCTGGATTTCAGTCTTCTAAGATGAAGGACTCCAACCGGAGAGGTATTGGTTTTCTCACTAGCTAGTGGAGTGAAATTCCAGAAAACAATTAATCCAGCCTAATTTACAACCAAATTAATTGCTTTCCTGGAGTGTCTTCCCTACCTTTCACTGCTGACTGTGGAAACAAAAAACGTCAACAATCTAGCCATCCAATGCTAGTTGCAGTGAATCTAAACTTTAAACTCTGACTCAGTCAAAGTACTAATACACTAAAATCCACACTGAAGATTCTGCAAAATCTGTCTCAGCCCTTGACTACTAAGGAGGTACCTTACTTTTACATTAAAATACTTAAAGAAGCTGTATGACACTATCTGTGTGTCTGCATTCGTAACACACACCTAAGACAGGAATTAAGAGACAAGACACCGTTCTGCCTGAGTGCCCCATGGGGCTTTTCTGGGAATGACTGCTGTACGGCCTGTGAGAATGAGTTCTGCACAGAATCTGTTTGTAGTTGCCACAGCTTTTTTAAAAACATCACCAGAAAAGGCTGATTTATCCTCAGTTTAAGTACTAAGAGGTTACAGTAGTCCCGTGGGAATGGGGAAAGAGATGGTCACAAGTCTGACACTTTCATGCTTCAAGAAACTGCCTCAGCAGTCAGATTGCAGGTTAGTGCAGGCAGAGGGAAGATGAAACATCCACACACCAAGAAAGATGTGTGTTTACATAGCAAGAAAGCAAGGTAGTGTTTGTTTTGTTTCTTTCCTCTTCCTTAATCTTTCCTGATTCCCCATTACCCAAACAAAGAATTCATTCATTAACAACTGCTAGAATAAATTGTACATAGTGACAAAGTGATGATCTGACAAACGTCCCTGGAACGTATTTAACCTTATTTGTAGGAATAATTCCAAAATAGGATGTGAAGCAATTGGTGTACACTTTCTTATTCAATAGAACTGCAAACTGCAGAGTAAATATCTGCATCCAGGATCTCTTGATCCCTAACAAACAAGTCTCTCTTGTCTCTTATTATATAGAAATGATGAGGTATTATTTAGTCTTCTTATTTTTTCCCACTTGCCAAAATGTTGACTGATTGAGTCAATTAATTCTTATTCAAACAAAGGTTCCTGTAGAAAAGCTCTTTTATAAGCCTCCTCTTTCTGTACAGCATTCAACACACTCTGTTTTACTTTGTGATAAAAACAGAGAAACCAAAAGGCCAAAAAAAATACAAAACACTACAAACCCCCACTTTTAGTCTGCTAGAAATTGAAACTAAAATTAAACCCATCAAATATATATGCAAAAGTTGCTAGCAATGGGAGAAAACTGAGTCTATTTCAATTTAGCAATCAAAAGACCACCAGTCCTTCTGCCTTCACATATTAGCAACTCAAACGTGTAAAAACACTTTTCTTCCAAATTGTTAGCAGTGGAGATAATTGTAGGGACATGAGTCTGAATTCCTTGTGGCATTGAACAGCAGTCTTAGAACTGCTGGTCTGTTTACTTTCTTGGCTGTGGGGTTAATGATATAGACAGCTGAACAATTGGAAGGGAATGGAACTGTATATTGCAAGGTATTTCTCAAGTACCAGGAGGGTAGTTGACCCTGCTGTGCTTTCCTTTTCAACCCACCCAAAACTATTTTTCCGGAAAATCTCCTACTGATCTTATGCATGTAATAGCTTAAAATTGTACACTTTCCTTTCCTTGTGGGGGTGTTTTTTGAGGTACCATTTCCCATCCAATTTATGATACAGGACTAACTTTCTACTGTGAAGGCTTGTGTTCCAACCTCTTTCAAAATATTACAACAATTTATAACACAGAAAGACATTTGAAATTTAAGAGAAGACAAAATTAGTTTAAATTTATTGTTGTGAGGAAGTCCTTTCTTCTTCTCTCTTACCAGCAGAACAGACTCAAAATATAGGAAGTCTGGCCTGAAAAGCAGAAAAACCTGAGAACACACTTAAGAGTTCACAGAAACCCTCCTTCTGAACAGTCTTCCTAATTCTCTGTTACATTTCATGGATCAAAGGACATGATATGCCAGAAAAGAGAGCAAAAATGCACTTTACACAGCTATTCCATGGCAGAAATTTTGTGCATATGGGTCCCTTCAGGGAAAAAATATGTACAGTATGATTTTTCCTTTATTTCATATTTACCTGCTACTAGATCAGAAGCTTCACTTTCTCAGACTGTTTAAAAAATCTTTTATATTCTTCCAAAAGGATATGAAAGGCCTCAGAAATAAATTTAATAGCTTTTATCAAGTTCTTGTAAGAGTCAGGGATTAAATATCTCTCTGTGCCTCTGAATCTGTAAAAGTCTATCAAGTAGACTATACAAGTTGCTTGGCAACCTAACCCAAACAAGGAACAAGGCTAAATAAGAGCAGATAATAAATGTCTGGGAGACCAGGAATGTGTATTCCCATATTGAAGTAAAAATTAAAAAAAAGAAGGAATGATCACTACCTCTCTTCCTGGAAGCCAGTGCAAGAACTCACATGATTACAACTTGAACTAATTTAAATTTAAAAATGCATATTATTTAATTTCAATATATGTTGGAGGAAGTGCAACACACTGATTTGGACCCTTTGGTCTTACAAATGCACCTTCAGAAAAGTAAGCTGTCACTATACTGTCAAAATATTTAACTTACAGATTTTGTCACCAAAACTAGAGTCCTGCTCTGCAAAACACCAACAATTTTAAATTTTCTAGTTTTTTCTTGTTCCACTTTCTGCCATCAAAAAAACGTGTCAGTCATAACAACTTAGAGACTACAATAAAGAAATCTTCTTGAAAATGTGATTCCAACATTTAGGAGTAAATATATCTTTTTCAAGAAAGCACATCCTCTCCCAGTACAGGATTAAATTTTTAATTCATATGTTATGACAATTCATTTTTGAGAGTGAATTTTCCCTAGATAGGCAACCAGAGGTAGACATTTCATTTGGATGAGGAGATTGAGAAGATAATTGTTAAATTAGACACCAGTTCTTTCTTAACTGTTGGCCTTAACTATTGTTAGACATCACTTTCTAAATATTTCTTTTTAGGGACACAAGAAGGATTGTACTAACTGGGACCTGAGTCTGGGAAACTTAGCATCTTGTCTCCAGTGATGGCCAGTAGTATATATTTGGGAAAAATGTGTAAGAAAAGAGCCAATACTTTTCCTTTGTGTATTTTTATACTTTCCAGGTAAAACCAGAAACTAAGACAAAATTCAATTTTGACCATTGTTTTGGCTCCTCTTCCAATATACTCAATCTTGTTTGGTAAGCTCTTGCACTCCAGCTTCTACTATCTTCTCCATCTTAATTGTCCCCTCTGTGAAAGGTTGTTCCTCTTTTGTGATATCTGCACAGTGATATCGTTGGGTGCTCTTCATTTTTGTGTGGTGAGGGACAGTAAATAGTCATTTCTTAGAAGTTTTTCCTTGTCATGCATGATTTAACTGGTATCTACCCTAAGACTGTATTGTTTTTTCTAACCAGAAGACACGTACTCTTCCTAACCTCTGTCAATGTGTTGTCTTCATTAATTATACCCTTTCCAATTTCTCTCTAAATCTCTGAGAGACAGCAAAAAGAATTTCATGCAGTATTCATAGATGGGGACTTAAAATAGATTTATACAATAGCAAAATGACAGTAAAACTTCTACTTTTTTTCCAATTCCTTCCTTCATAATTCTTTATGTTCTATCATTTTGCCTCTTCTCCTGACTACCAGGTTGATATTTTTGGGAGTGATATACTGTGACACTGTTATGCTTTTCTGAGTAAGTAATACCAAATTTAGAGCTTGCCATTACACAGATGTTTTTATAGACATACTTTTCCACATGAGGCACTTTCTGCTCAATGATGCTGAGTTTCAGGTGTTATTTTGCTCCCTACTTCACCACATAATATGAAATTTTCTTGGACTTCTCACTTTAAATTTTATAACCAAGTTTTGAAATTATTCTTTGTCACCTGCAACTTCTACACCCATTTTTTTCCCCCCCAGGATATTTAATATCATTTCAGGTTGTGGAAATGCTTGGCCAGGTTTGGAGTAAAGCTGCTTATGCATGCCATTGTTCTGAATATTGAATGTGCATTCCTGTCCTTTGTATGCTATTTATAGATTGCTTACCAGTCTGTAAGAGTACTTCTTATCCTAGAAAAAAACAAACCCTAGGATTTTCCTTTCTTAAGAGCCTTGGTTGAAGATTCTTCTAGAAATTTCACAGCAATATATTAGACCATTTGTGATGCTTTCGTATCAAGTGATTTTTTCTTTTTTAACCTTATTACTCTCATGCAATCTTTTATTGTTGTGACCATTCTCACTTCTTCTGTGCTTCAAAAGTTATTTGAGAAACTTAACTTATTAGAATTCCAAACCTATATTTTCTGACAGTTTTCAGTTAAAAGGCCAAGATTTCAAAAAAGAGCTGGTGATTTTGGAGGGTTTACTGCACCATTGAAAGCATTGGACAGTTCAGGAAGGTAACTGCTCAACACATAGTTGTAACTCATCCCACCCTAAGATACAAGGCTTGAACAAGTCAGATGGGTCAATCATTAAAAAACCCTGGTTATTTCCTCCCACTAACTAAAAAAAGAGCTTAGATAATGACCTTGGATGTAGAAGCCTACAGATATAGGGGGATACAGATATATCCCACCATGCTTATCTAGGCACAGTTTGCATGAGGAGATAACATTTTTAGGGCATATCTATTGTCAAAGCTATCAGCTTTCTTTTTGTTGCTTAGAATGAATAAACAGATAGGAAAAATTACATGCATATGAAATTTCTATGGAGTCGGCTAAAGAAATCTGGAAGTTTAGAGACCTCTTGTTTTGTGGAAGTGAGAAAACAGCATGAGAAAAAAAGTTAAGGCACATTCGACAATGGTCTGCTTATAAATCTGCCAGGAATCCGTGTCTGACATTATCATTTCTTCATAAACATCTTTTTCTACTAAAAGGTGAGGAGGCTGTTTTTATTTGGTTTGGATTTTTTGTTGTTTGTGGAGTGTATGTTCTTTAACTAAAAATAAATATATATTTTTGAAGTTTCTTAAGGCTATCATGAATATGGAAGAGCAGATACATCATCTCACAAGGACTGCTTAATGCAGGCAACATTGTAAACAGCACTCTAGGGAAAGGTTTCACAAGTGCATTTAATTGCATTTTCCACTTCTTGTAACAGTGAGGGATTAAATTGAGACAAAATGTAATGGAACCAGCTCTTTCCTATCTGCTTAGAGAAAGACTGAAAGCTAACTGAAAACTGTGTTTATTAATTTGCTAGGAAAAAAAAAAGCTTATCCAAAATTAATGAATTTATAAGCCTATTAGTTCTCATGACCAATGGAGAATTCTTCATCTGGAATCTAAATGAATTTCACGAGAGGTTAAGAAATGAACATTGGAACCTACTGCAGTTATTTTCAAATGTTTAATTTCTCATAACCTGATGAATCTAACTAAGGACATTGCAGCACCCATGTGAAATGAGAAACAGTGTTCAATTAGATATTGTGCATTACTCAGGGATGTAACAGGTAGCATTTTCCAGAGAGTGTGAACCTCACTAGACTGCCATGATTTCTCAAATATGATGGATAGTGGCTAAGCCATTTCATCGGCCATTTCTCTCAGGACCTATGGACCTGAGCACTTTCAGGTTTCTTAGATGTTCTTGAACCCCATCTCCTATAGCAGGCAGTTCTTCACTCTCCCAGTTGCTGCTTTCACCGTCTGCAACTTGGCAGTGTGACTGGAGCACTTGCTGGTGAAGACTGAAACAAAAAAGTCATTGAGTACCTCAGCCTTCTCCATGTCCTGGGAGAACAGGTCTCCCATAATCTTCCAGAGAGGACCCACATTTTCCCTACTCTTTCTTTTATAGCTGATGCATATAGATGACTAAAGAAACATTTTTTTGTTACCTTTGATGTCCTCGGCCAGATTTACCTCCATCAGTGATTTAGCTTTCCTAACCAAATCCCCAACTGTTTGGACAATTTCTCTGTATTTCTTCCAGGAATTATCTTTCCAGTTTTCAGGGAATAGTGTTTTTAAGTTCCATATTCCCATACAAGATATCTCTACAGCTGGAACCCTTGACTGCCTGACTCAACCAGAGCAATTAAAAAGCACGGTATTAATGGAGTAGTACTGATGTCTCTGGAGTTATTGGGAATATTCTTAGGATTGAAGTGTCATATCTTGAGACTTGAGCTACCATATAAATATACAAGGATGGATGTCTTGAATCAAACCAAAATTTCAGGAAAGTCAAAATTCAGTCTCTGGCTGTTGCCAACAGCAGAAAAGAACAAGGTAATTATGTCGTGATGTTCCCTTTGTATGTCTAGTCCATTTCTGGCCATTTGTTGACAAAGGAATATTCAAGACAGATGGAGAATTGGGCCTGACATTCCTTCCAAATAGCAATGTTACTGCCTTGTTTTTTGAGCTCATTTTGCAAGATGGGGCAGTCACTTCCAGCTGCTTGATCTCAGAAGAGTAGACACAGTGCTAGGGAAGTTAGGAAGTAAATGAAAACTTTCCTTGCATGGGAGCAGTGAAAAAGTTTGGTGCATGGTAAGCAAGCAAAGGAAAAACATCCTTCCCTACACGTTTGTGGTGCCATTCATTTGTCACATCATTTCCTCCTTGCCATCCTATTCCATCTAAGAAGCTCTGTGCTCTAGGGTTTAGTTTAAGCAGCCTTTGCTACAGCACTGGTTGGTTAACATGCACCCTTGCTTGCTTCATACCTCAGTTGCATGACCAAGTATATTTCTATTAAGCATTACACTTTTATAACGAGTTAACCTGTCCCACTTTAACTGCCAGGCTCCTTACAGGTGCAGAGGCTTCAACCCTACTTCCTGAAAGCCTCTTGGCTCAGAGCTTGGCAGGATGGGTTGGCTGATTTTACCGTTTAAGAAGGAGGCAAAGTTTGGTGGTCGGTCTTCACTACTCCTCACCCTCTGACATCAACTGCTTTCATTCAGCTGGTCACAAAGACCTGTCCCTGACTTGGGCGCCAAATCGAACTAACATACAGTGGCTGTTGCCTGTACACTGATCTGCTGTCTCTGCCTATACCTTTGTGCTGTAATGGGCATGGCCTTACACTTATTTTACTAGATGGTCCACCTTTGTTATCGGACAGTTTAAAAAAAAATATATTTTGAGAGGTGTATTTGAGTTTAGATCTTCCCAGTATTGTTTATCATTATTGTAGACTTCATAAAGACCTGAGGTTCAAATCCTGAAATCAGTTACTATTAGCAACACAAAAGATTTCATAGAATCATTCACTCTTGAATGTCTTGAAATAGTTTTATTAAACAGTAACTTGTAAAGTGTAGTGCATTTTTGAGGTGATTTTTTATTTTTCTTTCAAGCCTATATTATAAGGAAAGAAGTCTCTTTGTATTCCAGGATCACTTTTTTGTCCATTCTGAATTATCTTTTTGATGACTTTGTCTTCACATATGTACAGCCGTATTTCTCTCACCCTGCCCTCTTGTCAGTTTTATTTTATCTTGACAAATACAACTGAGAGCTACTTAATATCTAAAGTGGAAAAATGAAAAAAATAAAGGCAGCTTTTAAAGCTCTGCATTCTGCCTGCCCTACACTCTCTCCCAGAACTCTTCAGTGAGTTAGTTTCATTTTGCATTGAAAAATACAATCAAGTAAACAAAGCAGCACCCAATTGGACTTTTTTCTTCACCACTAAATTAAATCACCCAGCTGATCAGATGGAGTGGAGAAAGCTTTGGAGATTCAAGGGAGTGATTAAAAAAAAAAAAGAGAAAAAAAGATAAAAACTATGTCTGTTTAAAATGTAGGAGCACTAAAGCAAGCTTTTCTCCTAACTCCATCCCCAATTACTCCGTTATTCTGGTTATATTGTTTACTACAATATGCCTCATTACATTGTTTAATACAAACACACTAGGCAGTAGAAAAAAGGGTTTCTTGAGAAGTCTTGTAGCAGTAGAGGTAATCTAGACCAGAGAGGCTGATCAACTGTAGCAGCCATGGGCAAATTAGAAACTGAGAGGAATGGGAGACTCCCAAGTTAAAAGACAAGGTTTGAAACAAGGAGAGACAGCAGCTTTATTAAAAGAGTTTAGCATATTCATTCTTGCCCTTGTTCACAGTTGTGACAGGATCTACTTGCAGAGGAGTTTTAAACTGCAGTGTAGCCTGCTAATTAAACACAGATACACACATGAATTCTTGAGTTGCCTAATTGCAACCTATCTCCAAGGATATTTGAAATCGTTCATGAGCAAATTTCTGTTTGGCTTTCTTGTCTGTAAGACTGTAAGTCTGTCAGGCTTGTTTTATTCATTAAATATGGAGGACTAGATCCACTCAGAAAACTTAGTAGTTGCATTATCCTAAGCTGGAGACCTGCCTTTTACTAGCCTGACTAGTAAATGTGCCTGACTAATAAAAACACTTGACACAGCAGAGTTTTATCATTTATGTAAAGCTAGGTTGCACTGACCTGACTAAAAGATAAGATGAAAAAAATGTATCATTTGTAGGAGAAAGGAAGGTATTTCAGCTTGTTTTCCATTGGATCACCCCTATAATATTGGGATCATTAGGCTGGATGAGAGCTAAAGTAGGACCAAGACACACTGGTCCACCTCTAGTAGATCTGTGTCCTTACATGCATCATAATAGGATTCACATATGGCTTCCTTAGTAGGACTCTGTATCAGCTTCCCAAATGTGAGCTCTGGTGTATCTTAAAACTATGCCCACTCTGATTTTATGCTCTTATTTTGACAGAGTGAAATATCTCTCTGCAATAGACATGCAGTAGTCTTACAGGGGAGTAACTAGGGCCCAAAATTAAATGAGGAAATACTGAAAAAATTTTGAATAAAGAAAATAACATGTGAGCTTTTCTGCTTTATTATTCTGCCTTTCAAACATGAATTGCTAAGTGAAAAAAAAAAAATCATTAAAAGCTATATTTTCCTATATAAAAATGATGGATGGCTTACATGAAACAAAAGAATTTGGTAAGGAAAATTATAAATGCAAAATATCTAATAATCACTCTAAATTAATCTCTTCAGTTTCACGATCTCTAATGGCCATGCCTCTACTTACCATACATCTTTATATGGAATCCTTATTTTTCTGTTGGATTATGTTAGAAAAATAATTGGACTTAAATACGGAGCTAATCTAAACAAACTCCTATCAATCTTTTTTTGTTTGCAGTGTTCTTGTATATAGCTTCCTGGGCTTTGAGTCCTTAGAGTGGTGAATGTCCATTATTTTACATTTTTCCACTGTTATGCTCTTTAAAAAAAAAGAAAAAAGAAAAAAGAATGTTTGTTCTCTCTCTCCCTGTTTCTTTGTTTGTCTTTCTCTGTTTATCCGACCTTAAGAACAACTCAGTTGGAAAAGCTCGCAAGATTTTAGCGAACATATCATTAATTATAGTCTCCCTGGTTCCCACATACCTGAAGAGAGAGGTTATTTTAAAATCTTTTTTGTGTGAAAATAAATTAAAATTCTGAATGTCTATTTTTCAATGTATGATTTTACTGACAATAATGAAAACCTGAAACTTGTATGTACTGAAATGAATTACATCTAGCTATATCTACTTGCCTGGACTTTCAAATACAGATTTGTGGTATATGCATACATGCCACAGAGAGTGAGACAAAATGATAGCAAAGCTGTCATAAAGTCCTGTGGGATTGGCTGGGAGCTCCAACAGCCTTCTGAACTGGCCTTTAAGTTACTGTACCTATGTGATATCTCTCTTATGGAGAATTCAGTGTGAATTTATTTTTTACTTTCAATTGTCTCCCTGTTGACAGATTTTCATGTTCAAGTGAAAAATGGTTGCCCTAAATGAATGTAAATGTTTTAGGTCACTCTTTCCTGGAGAGCTTTAAATAAGAGAACAAAAACCTTTGAATTGAAACTTGACTTTAAATGAGGAGTGTGGAATGGCCTTGCATTATAATATGTTCAGGGGACACTATATTACCAGCTTTTGATAAAGAGGTTACATTGGGATCAAAGAGGTCAATATCAACATTATATTTGATAGGTTCCTATGTAGCCAAGATGGCCTCTTAGTAAGTTGAATGAAACATTTTTTGTGTGAGAGAGGAACCTTATTGTCTATATGGGGATTACAGACCGGAGTACAATTCAACTAACCTTAAGTCTCCCAAAGTTTTACGTCCAAGTTTGACCTATTTGCTCAAGATTTGTTTCTATTCAGCAAAAGTAAGAAGCATTCTTAGACTTAGTCTGTCTTACCTCTCTTAGATGTTCCTACCATGAGAACTTTAGGGTGACGTTTCACTCAAGAACTTTCTAGTTCTGTCCCTAGTTATCTCCCATGATACCAACCTCAAAGATGCTGGAGTAAGATCTTCCATAATGATCAGTCATAAATATGCTATTGTCACTTCTGTTTCATAATTTGTTTTCTTGAGAGTTGCATACATGAAGATCTACATATCCCTGAGACATAGCAAGGACATGGAAGCTGACTCTGAATATATGGCAATGTCAACATTGATCTAATAATTGCTTATGAGTAATTCTTTAAGTGGAGAATAGATATATAATAGATACTCTGCCTGGGTGTTGCAGATGCGTGAAAGTATATTCATCATATATTCGTGCTGAATCTCTATCACTTCTTCTGGAAGATGATTTCTATCTGAAGACTGGCAAAATGTCAACAGAATTTTCTGAGCTCAGATAAAGTGAATACACTCAAAGGATTTTATTGTAAATGAGTTTCTGAGGCATTAATGCAAAGAACAAAAGAGAATGGTTATGATGTCTTCAGTTGTTTGTTTATCTCTTCTGTCCTGAATTTATGACAGCTGTCTGGGAACCTTCCACTGGGAAATGCACATTTAACAACATTTCAAGTGTTCCACCAAAACATGTCAAATTCTTCTGATTTCCCAACTGGATCTAGGAAGGTTTCTTAGGAAAAATCTGTTTCATTAACAGCTGGCTTTCTGATTCCTTCCTCCATGGGCACTCCCCATGGCAAGCTCCTGCAGTGCTGGTAACCTGGGGAGTCCAAGGAACACTGCCTCCAGTGAAGCCTTCAAGGTCCTCTGCTGTACACGCAGTCCCCAGGAGCCCTGAGTACCTCAGCTTGCCTTGTAGCTCCTGGAGCTTCCAGACTACTGGTCACATATCAGAAATCCTGGTAGAAGACCAACTTAGGTTTGAGGAAGATTGGAAAATTGTACTTGGGAAAAAAAAAAGATACCCAAGCATTGCCTTTCAAGGAGAAATATCTGTGTGGTGCTTAAAAGGTCTACTGCAATGGGTATGAGCAGCCAACTATTTAGCAGTATGATTTAGGACAGTAAAAGGCTATTTGTACAACCCTCTATTGGTTACAGTGAGGAAAAGCTGACTCCTGGCACCTGTATTTTACACTTTTGTGAGATAGCTCTTTTCCGGTTTATGATCTTGGTTTGATTAGGAAAAAGCTGCATGCGTAACGGTTTAATCAGTTCAAAACGATGTCCAATTCATTGCAGATTTGGCTCATTTTGCATGGAATATTTTAGAACTGTGGAAGCTGACTTTCAGATGGAGAAAACACTGGTAAAGATGTTTGCTAGGACCTAAGTAAGGATCTACTGCAGGCTTTAACAGCTTACTCAGCCCTGCTATAACTGGAAAAGATGTACATTTACAGCCAGCAGGAGGTCTTCTACAGCAGTACAATTGCATCACCACTGCAGAGGGTTGCAGTGCAGTAATTTAGTCAAACTGGCTTAGTTAAAATAGTACAAATGAATGTGATTGTGGGTGCTTAAAAGGATACTTTCCTAATACTAATTTCAGGTGAGTTCTAGGAAGACTCAGCAGAAGTTCAAAGAAAGTAACACATCTGCAGAGTCAGTGCAGCAGTCAGGATTCAGCATAGCCAAAAAATGTCAGGGAGGTGCACCAGACAGTTTGTGGAATACCGGCTAAATAAAATGCTAAGCAAAAGATGACAGGTCTTTTCTGGAAAGGTCAGGAAACTAAGAATAAACTAGGGTTTTTGTGAAAGGGAAAACAGAGTTAGGAAAATTGGTGAGAAGAAGAAAGGATGAAGAGCTAAGAAAGTACATGCTATTCCCCAGTTTCTTCAGAGACAGGATTTTGTACTGTACACATATTATAGCTCTACTTGAAACAGTTCCCTAGAGGCTGGGTTGAAAATGAAGATATATGTTTCAAGGCAAAATAAATATGAAATATTATTGCTTTCTCAATGAAAGCAAATATCTTAATTAGATTGCAAACAATCTAAAAAAAAAAAGATTAATTAAACTTTCTCTTCTTTTTTTTTTGGTGACATATGTGTAAAATATGGGAACAGAATAATCCAATTACAAGCACTTCTAAATTATTGGGCTGAGCTGTTAATGAAATAGGATGCATAATTTTCATACTATAAAGGAGTGTTGTCACTGTGGTCTCCATCCTTTTACTTTAATATCTCCTGTGTAATGATAAACAAAGATCCAAAGACGACACCAGCGCTGCTGAAATGTACAATATGGGTGTCTAATATAATTATAATTAACAGTTTCCATTCATTTGCAGGATATACCCTGATGGCATTGCTCAAGAGAGGGGGAGCATTAGTGGTAATTATGCTTTGACTTTGTAATGTTGGATTGAAGTGGTGGTTTCTGACAAAACCAGAAATGAATGGTTGCTTTGAGCAGTGTAACAACACTGCCATCTAACTGCTCCTACAGAGAACCACAAGTTATCGGCAGGGAAAAATATCTCAGATTCATGAAACTAGAGAGTCCTTGTATTTTTTACGGTGACAGCATGGAGATAGTCTCTTTCTTTTTAAAATCAGAAATTAACTGATTTTGCTTTTCATATAGTGATATTAAACCTTTGTACTTCTTCTGAATTTGACTATAAGAAAGGAAATTTAGCTTACCTCTGAATGACAGAGGGGAATTTAAAACTGTAATGGAAATGTACTTGACTTTGGAAATTTGGCTTTGCTCAGCGATGAGAAAAACACACACAACAGTGTGTGTGTATTGGAAGGCAGTAAAAAGCCCAAGACAACAACAGACTGCATCATCACAGGAATTTCTACATCAAATCACACACCTGGACTGCCAGTTTCCTGCTTTGTACCTAACAAATGCTCCAGAAAAATGTTGAAGAGCACTAAAAATAGAAAATGGTAAATAATTAAGGCAGACAGTATCAGTCTATAAGGTTCTGTCTTGTCTTTATGCTACCTCAAGTTGATTGAGATGATTTAATTATTACTGTTTTTTCATGTCCTCTTAACACTGTTGTTTCTGAAAGTAATTTTCACCAGCAAACAGGAGACTGGGTACAAAAGTCTTTTATTTACTTGCTCCTTCAAGCCTATTGGAGGGTGGATTTTTTTTCCTACAACTAATATCAGGGCTTACAACAGTTCCTAAACTGCTTTTTCTTTTCTTTTTTTTTCCTGTGACTTCTCTTATTGCTTTTAATTATTTAAATTTTCTCTTCAGGATATTCTTATTGTGTCTTGAATTATTTTCACAATTTTTCTCTTTTTTTTTGCTTTATGCCATTTGTTTAAAGACAAAAAAAAAGTGCAGCATAATCAAAATACATGATTACCATCAGATCAGGTAAAATTAATGTATGTTTTACCTCTGTCTTTTGTTGTTTTGTTTTCCAGTTAGCTGTAATGCAACTAAGCAGAAGACAGTTTCAAGTGAATCCAACGATATGAGAGCTAAGACTGAAAGACCTAAAGGTAAAGATCTAGGAGAAATAGACCTGGAAGAAAAAATGAAAATCAAAAGTCAGTGGGGTTTAATATCTTAAAACACTTTTGAAAAAGAAAATCTGATGATGTCTAGCTATATCTTTCTCAACAAGAATGTTCAAAATAAGACACACATGCAGACCAGAGCTTTCCATCTTCAGTTTTCAGAGTATGATAACGATGTTGAAAATCAAGATTCTGTTGAAGAGCTCTCAGTTCTTTAAAAGCCAAATTATATAGAGAGGGAAAGTGCAGAATCTCTTTCTCTGCCTGCCATAGTATTGCAATGTCTCACTCAAAGCCCTGATAAGAGAGAGAGAAAAACAAGTACTTGAGCCAAATTATTATAAGGTTTTACTTGGGTAGAAAAGGCAATTTAAAAATCCATATAGATTTTTTCAGGAATGTTCACTATGGTCACTGTCCAGAAGACTGAAAATGTCACGTGGATAACAAGCTATCAACAGGCATTGTGAGAGACGAAGTACATCTTTCAGCAGAACACATTTTTTTCAAGGTTATCTGCTCAGGACTTAATGAGACGAAATACATAATTTAGAAGCATGAACATGGTTTCATCTAGTTTCACCCATGACAAACAACATAGTATCATAGTCACCATGGAGATACCTGTTTCTGCTTTCTGCTTACAGCATATTCTCTGTATGCAGCAGCTGCTTCAGAAGAGCTGATATAGCAGTCTAAGTTTATGGAAGTTTGTGATTGCCACCTGGTGGCTAGTATAGAAAATCAATTAGTTTTTGGAAGCTCTGAGATTATTAAGAAATAGTGTTAAAGCTGCTTGATTCAGGTAATACCCTGAGGAAAAGCCAGCTGAAATTAGGCAGAGAAGTATATGCAAAATTTTCGTTCATTCTTTGCCTCACATTTCATTGTTTTAAATAATATTTAGACCAGAAAAAAGTAACCGGTACATTGAACACAGGATCTGAGATTCTACTAGTCAATATTTCATTCACGAGGGGGTCCCTGAACTACCTTCTGTCATCATACAAGGATGGATTTTTCTTAACAGCTGGAGTTTGTTTGGAGTGAAACTTATTTATAAACAGTAACAATGTTTATATACAATGAAAACCAACAACAAACCTCTGCAAAGTTATTTTCCGGCATTTGTTGTTTGTCTTACATTTACAGTTTGATTCTAGAGGAATTTTGATGAACTCAGAATAACTGACTATTCAGGCTTACTGTAATGAAAAATTAAGGAAGTTGCATTAATAAGTCACCAGCAAATACTCAGCTGTTTCAAGTGACAGGCTAATGGTACTAACAGAAAATTAAATTAGTGACTCTGGGATCACTGTGTCATTTGAAAATAGATAAAACTGGCTAGCATTTTTTCTCCAATGATTAAAAAATACTCAAATTTAAAGAAAGATTGTGAGTGCAAAGCAAAATATTTGGATTTGGAAACCCTGTGCCTCGTGGTGGATGGAACATCTGACTCTGCCTTTCTTTTCTCTGGGCCAGGTGTCCTGAGCAGCCACATCCCTGGAGGATCGCCTTTTGGATAAAAGGAGGTAATAAGTCATGAAGTCCCTGCATGTGATGGATGAGGCGAAATGTATTACAGCAAAATCCTGAGACTTGGAGAAGAAAAAGAATATGAAGGAAACAAATTTATCTGCCCTCTTGACTATTTCATTCTTGTTCCCAGGCTCTCCTTTTCTGTCCCCATTATTATGAAACTGGAAATATGTCATGAATGGTGGCAAAAGAAGACAAAGAGCTGTAGGACTGTGCCCACTAGCCTGAAAGTGAGGGCACTTGCAGGAAGGAAGCAGATCTCAGCCATAGAAAGAAATTGAACCACCATCACCTATGTGCTACATACATTTAAACTGCTTTACTGAAAACAAAAGTATGGGAGTGTGCAATAACATAAGGAGGGCAAGAGGAAAGAAGATGAGAAAGAGAAGAGAATTAACTCATCACCCCCAATATCAGAAATATTGCTAAATCTCCTCTTCTTCATTTCAGTTCTATCCTTGGGCATTTGGAGAAGGGATACTTCACATAAAGAGAAAAATTACATTAGATATTCTTGCATACATTTTCCCTTCAGTGTTGAATATGGTGACTAAATCCTGGGGAGTAAATTATTGCAAAAATACAGAATTTTTACAGATATGGAGAATGGGGGAAGTTTGCATTTCCTCTGACTAGCTTAAACAGTTTTCTGGGTATTTTTATATTAAATGAAGAAATTTATTTTCCCACATATTCTATAGATCATGTTTATCTGACCCAGAGCTGTAGATTTACTATAGAGATGATAGATGTCAGCTAGGCAGTGTAAACCTCAATTTGCATTATGTTTATTTGTTTATTTATTTCATTATACTTATAATGGATAGATTAATGCATTTTACTTAGAGTAGAAAATTATTTATGCTGTTTTAAAGTTTGATACTTCAGGGACATCTCTTAAGAAGTGAAATGAGGTCTGAATTATAAAGGAGACAGAGCATCAACACTAAATGGGAATTTTGATTTCCAGAAGATAAGAGTAGAGATTGTTTAGCTCTAGGTCTTTAATTCAATTGCACACAATACAGGACCTGGCAGAGAAATTAAATTTCAAGTTTCTAAAAGCTAAGCATTAAAAAGAAAGAGACTTTTCAGACCATATGGAACATTTTTTTCATATCCATCTTTGCTTTAACAAAATACTGTGTAAGTTCATAGTCAGGATACATTGGTGTTATTGCTTAACTTAGTGCTCTGGCTGAATATGAAAAATTCATAACTGCTTTCCTGTGGGTACTTTTTGCCCCACATTCTTTGATTTTGGAAGGTACAGTATCAACATCCATGACACCTCATGTAATAATGGTACAGAAAAAACCCACCCCAAACACCATAAAGATAATACAATCTCCAAAGCTTCCATAGAGCAGCTCTGGAAGTACTTCTTGACTGTAGAAGGATTCCTCCTACTGAGTAAACCAGCTGCTTGAATAACCAAAAATTGTGTACATCTGTGAGTAGAAATTCACAATATTAATGAAGCCAAGAACTGCATACTGGAATGGTGAGGACTAAAAGCTACAGAATTCCTTATTGCAGACAAGTCACAGTCACTTTGATCCCATGGTGTTCCACCAAATGGAGTAGGAATAACTGTGAGTCTGGATTTAGGATCTAGAGGGTTTGAACTGTATGGATGAGTCAGTACCAAACCAGCCATGGCTCCAGTTTCCTTCCGTTTCCCTGAACCCCTAGGTTTTGTATGTTGCATGAGACTAAACTGACTTTGAAATGGTTTCCTTGTATCCCTTGATATTTCAATATCGGTTGGATAGCGGTTTGGATTCAGTTCTTAATACACATTTTACGTTTTTTTGCAAGGCTGATTTTTACAGCTCTGTGTGGAAGACATGAATTTTTATAATGTCACAATCATAAGACACCTTGGGGTAAATATGTAATTATATATTATTTTGACAAAGTAGGAATACATCATCTTCCTACTATATATTGAGTAACTGACAGAAATAAAAGATATATTTGATTTGGAGCTGACACTGGATATAATGGTAGACATAATAAAGTTAATATTGACAAGAAAGGTGTATTTCTTATGCCATATAATTTGGATCATTTAAAGTAAGTTTATTAAGATTCTTCACTATTGGATAAACCCAGTTCTTACTATAGAATTAAAATAGATTTGCCGTATCCTTCAATCTATTTAATACAACAGGTTGTTCATTTTCTTTTTCCCAAATATAAAATTTTTGCTGCCTCAGGAAAAAAGCGCCAGTACTGGAATGATATTTTTAAAGCTAATAAGCAGCTTTTTGTTTTTTTTTTTAATTTTTTAACTAGAAGCATAATCTCAGAGCAGCAATTATCAAGAGGATTGATCCCCTTATGATGAGAAGTAATTTTCCAGAGCAGTCTGAAAAGTTAGTTTCAGTAGTAGTAGTAGATGTCTTTCAAATGGTGAAAACACCCCTCTAACACAACCCTGAAATAACATACCTCACAAAGTTACAAATAATTTTTATATGTCAAAAAATCCTAAATTCTTGAACCAACTTGTGATTTGTTTGGGAAACTCGGATGTCACTTTTAATTTTGTTCTTAATTTTAGATTCTCACTTGTTAGAGTATTAGACACAGGCTAACACATTTATTCATTTTTATTGTTACGTACCCTCTGTAATTAAATTTCATACAGGATTGTGTGCCTGTGCCTATCAGTCCTTCTGCTAGTTTCTGACTACATATAGTATGCATGTAGTACATACAGCTGTTCCTCCAGTTTTAGCTATTTTTGCAACCTTTATGTTCTTCTGAATTTAAGCTTTCTTTTATTTAATATTTTCCCCTGGTAGCTTCCTAAAACATTTTGAGGAAGCCAAGACTTCCCTGAAGTATCTGAAAAATAGCATAAATAAAGTAAAATGCTTAATTCTCCATATTGCTCTGTTTTAATTGTCGTTGGGGAAAAAAATATAATTCCTCATATAATTCCTCATATAATTCCTCAGTCTTTATTAAATCACTGGTAGATAAGATGAAGTAGTCTATGCATTTGAAAAGAAATGTATTCCTGTTCTGGAAAGATAAAGATTTCTAAGAGTGTAAATCTCTCAAGTCACTGAACCTCAAGGCAAGGATGAGGGGAACAAAGTCCCACTCATCATAAGTGAAGATCAGATTCAAGACCACCTGAGGAACCTGAACATGAGTAGGTCCACAGGATGTAAATAGATGCCTCCTAGGGTTCTGAGGGAATTAACTGGTGTAGTTGCCACTCTTCATGATATTTGAAAAGTCATAGCCATCAGGCAAAGTCCCAATGTCTGGAAAAAGGGAAATAGCACAGCCATATTTTAAACAGAGTGAAAAAGGAGGACCCTGGGAACCACTAACCAATCATTCTCACTTCTGCACCTGGTAAAATGATGGAACAGATCCTCTTGGAAGTTATTTCAGGGCATGCGGAAGACAGGGAGATGATTTGAGACAGCCAACATGACTTCACCAACACAAGGCATGCCTGATTAATGTAGTGGCCTTCTATGACAGAGTGACTTCATCAGTGGACAAAACAAGAGTTACAAATGCCATCTACCTGAACTTCTGTAAGGCTTTTGAAATGGTCCCACGCAACATCCTTGATGCTACATAGGAGAGATATGTGCTTCATGGATGAGCTATTCAATGGATAAGGAATTAGCTGGATGGCCACCTCTAAAGTCTTACAGACATTAACCAAATGTCCAAGTGGAAAGCAGTTCAAGTGGTGTCCCTCTGAGGCCTGTGCTGGGACCTAATCTATTTAGATGCAGCGGGATGGAGTGCACCCTCAGCAATTTTGTGGCTGATACCAAATTGAGTCGTGAAACATGCTTGAGAGAGGGAAGGGATTTACTTCATCAAGAAGAACCTGATGGCCTTGGGTGGTGGGCCCATGTGAACCTCATTCAGTTAAACAAGGCCAAGTGCAAGATCCTATGCCTGGGTTTGGGCAATCTCCAGGAACAATACAGATTGGTGGATGCACAAACTGAGAGCAGCCAGAGAAATACTTAGGGACATCAGTGGATGAAAAATTGTGCATGAGCCATCATTTTGCTCTTACAGCCTGGAAAGCTAATCTTTTCCTGGGCTGCGTTAAAAGAAGCATGATGAACAGGACAAAGCCCTATTCCACTCTTGTGAGATGCCACATGGAGAACTGCCTCCAGCTCTAGGGTCCCCAGTACCAGACAGCATACCAAAGGAGGACTAAGAAAATGGTCAGATGGCTGGAACATCTCTCCTATGAAGTTAGGATGAGAGAGTTGCAGTTGTTCAGCCTGGAGAAGACTCTGTGGATCCTTTCAAAGTATAAAGTGGGCTTAGCAAGACAGAGACACTGAAGTGACACCACAAGTGGAATAGTTTTAAACTGAAAGAGGGTAGGTATAGAGTGGACACAAGAAAGATTTTTTTTTTTTACAGTGAGGGTGGTGAGACATGGGAACAGATTGCCCGAAGACGTTATGGATCTCCCATCTGTGGAGGTATTCAAGCCCAGGCTGGATGGAGCTCTGGGCCACTTGTTCTAGTGAAAGGTATCTCTGCCTATGTCAGGAGTGTTAGAACTAGGTGATCTTTGAAGGTCTCTTCCAACTTAAACTGTTTTACAATTCTGTGATTCTATGAAATGCTCAAGGCATACTACACAGGAGGCCATAGTAAACAACTGGGCATGGAAGAGGACTGGATAAACTAAGTGGGTAGGAGTGAAGGCTTGAAAAAATCTTTGCTTGCTTGGTCTGGTAAATACATTTACTTTTGAAGAACATCATCCATCACTTTCAGTGTAGAGCATAGACTAGTATAATCTTGTGAGGTTTTATTAAGGAAAGTGGAGCAATCCAACCATAAACTAAAAAAGATGGAAAATATGTTATAAAGAAAAAAAAAAGAACAACAGGGTTCTTAAGATAACATTACATATATCAAATGCTTAATGAGTTTTACTTTGGTTTACTCATGCTCTGTTTCCTTTTTCTCATCCCCATGTGAAAATGGCCAGCCAGAGAAAATATTTCATTCTGTGCCCCAAAAGGTTTTCTTAAAATAGGAATCACACTTAGCTGGCATTCACTTTATGCCTGATGATATTGCATACATAAAATGAAACCTCAACCTCATTGCAGTAGAGAAGACCTTGGCCATAAGTTTGAAACAAAGTGTAGTCCTTACATTTCCATACAGGAAGCCTAATGAAAAACTGACATTGCTGAACTGTAACTTCTGCTGGCCAGGCTGTTCCCAGCCTGGCTCGCAGGTAAACGGGGTCCGATGCCCGCGTGAACCAGTGACTAAAGGATTGATGGGGACTGAGGTTTCCTTGCCTCAGTTTGCCAGTGCAGCCCAACGCCATCCCAACAACAAGCAGGTATGCTGTAGCCAGCAGCAGAAGGTAAGGAGAAAAGAGTGGAAACTTTGTTAGCTGCATTCCAAGTTTATTTTCTCCTGCCCTCGAGAGGGCAGGGGCCAGTGAGCTTGAAGGGACGCTAAACAGAGAGACCCCGGTTGTTCTCTCGCAGACAGTTTTAAGGTGTTACATCATGAGGTAGAGATAACAGAATGAACCAATCATGAAAGAAGGTACATGATAGTAAACCAATAAAGACCTCTCAGGGGAGGAACAAAATCAAACTAACAAATAACAAAACAGCTGGAGGATATTTCAAACCACGCTGGCCTGTTACAGGACTTGAAACTTCTGTGAGTGACATGCAAGGGGTATGTTACTATGCTATAGGATAGCAACACTGAACCTCAGATTTTAATCGACTAAATCAGAGAAATTGGTCTCCTTTGCAATGTCGAATGCTATTCATCACAAGGAAAAGCTGGTTTCAACACAGACATTATAATATGCAAAAGGAGTTGTATGTTGTACAAACTTGTTTGTACTCTGTACGCTGAAATAGAACAGTTGTAGTGGACTTCATTCACCATTGTAGGTACCTACCTTTGTGGGCAGGTGGGTAGGATAAAAGATAGGTGGCTGTGAAGGTGTGAGTAGCAATCTCAGGTTACACATCTGTGAGGAAACTGTGAGACTTCTGGTTTATTTCCTCACCATATTTACAATTCAGATTGTTACAAATAACTTTTTGTTTTCATCTGTGATTTGCTGCAGTACCTTAAACTGGCTTCATTGAATTTTGATTCATGTTATCAGGAGGGTCAGTACTGATTTCCACAGACAGGTTGCTATCATTTACTCTTACCCAAAATAGTTCCTAAAACATTTGAAATCTGACTTATAAACATCTCTATACTCATATCTTTGAAATGTTTTCGGTTGCAAATCCTTTTTAAGAAGAACTGATCCTTGTCCAATCCGGTGGGCAAATATCTACTACCAACTATGAATTTACATCCCCATTGAATATCTCATAGGTAGTAAGTGAAAATGTATTTTTGTAGATGTTGCACCATTGAAATTTGACATACATCTTCTAAAAATTAAATGCTTTTCTTTTGTGGATATAATTTTTCATTTCTTTTAATTTTATTCCCTTCATAAGAGATCTAAGCTGAGCAGCTGTAATATACTCTTGCTGTGTTATACAGCACAGTCTGGAAAACCAGTTGAATATGAGGAAATTACCTCAATCTTTATATTTTAGTCAATGGCAATTTATTAAATAGGTAACTGCAGTCCAGGCCAGAACATAAGTGCTTTGGCTGTTTTATCTCTTTTCTTTTTCTCTTGAAAAGAAATTTGTTTAAATTTAAGCATTATTTAAAGTCATTATTCCCCCCAACACCTTGTATTTAATTTCAGTCACAAAACCCTGACCCAAAAAGTCAGACTCACTGTTTGCATCTTTAAATTTATTCTTAGTAGAGCATTATTTTTAGTATTTTTTTCACAATCTTCAACAGTTTCTCCTGTCATTTTGAAAACAAGTTTTTTCTGTGAGTCATTGTAATAAATTATTTCATCAAAGTTCTCTGTAAAAAATTAAAGATAGTATTAGTTGCTTAACTAAAGTTGCTATAATAATACAATATTTAATATATTATTACAATTTACAGCTTTTTTTTTTTTTTTTTCTGACAGGACCACATAGCCCTCTTTTCAATGCTAAGAATCATAGGACATTCCATAGAGTTAAAAAACACTGATGCCAGTTTAGCCCATTTCAAATAAAATCCAGTCCTTAACTCTGGAGAAAGAAAATAAAAACAAATAACAAAAAAAGCAAAAAGAAACAAGATTAAACACAGTTATATAAATTTGCTTTTAACATGAGCTTTCTGTCATACAATTTGGAAGGAACAGAAGAGTAGAATAATTTTAATTGCAAATCTTTTAACAGAAATGTGTAATTTTTAGCTGCATAGTTCAATCTGAATCTTTAAAAGGCCAAAAGTCTGGTTTTGAACAAAACGAAGGAAAACAAACAAGTGAAACCAAGCAGCTTCTGAAGAACTACATAAATAAATTGTCATTAAGGGTTAATTTAAAAAAAATGAAATTATCAGAATTTTTAAATTTCATTTTCACTTGTGGGAGTGAAAATATTATGATTTTTTTCTGTCTTTCTCCTTGTATTTATAATCCTGTGTAAGTTTTTGCATATTGAAACCCTGAATGAAACTTTTTAGAGTTCAGAAAAAGAAAGGTCTATCAAATCAAAGCTCAAAGCTTTGGCTCAACATGACTTTTGCATAGAGCTGCAGATAATTATTTGACCAAACCCTTGGACAAACCTTAGGAACATTTAAATCTTTCAGCTGATCACATGTTTATTTATCTTATCCATGTGAGTTTATCTGTGCTCAGAGGGACCTCGGGCTTTTCAAATCCTCCCTGAAGTCAGTGGAATGACTTGCTCTGAAACTGGCAGGTTTTGATCCATGGCATTAATCTTAGTTCCATCTAGATGAAAAGCATGCGTCCCATTGAATTCAGTGGACCTGTGGACTAGTGATGAATAGGAAATTATGTGAGAACATCCCTCTCTGTGGATGAAAAAATAAATACTTTTGTTTCATTAGTTGTTTCGTGGTTTTTCATTATTTTGTTCTGGTTTTTATTCTACATGTATAGGAAATATGAAATAGGAGAGTTTTACCTCTTATCAAGTGTATTTAATTTTTCAGAGGGCTACCAAGGCAAAATTATGTCCCAGTTCAGACTGGTGACACTGTCAGAGAAAGGGCAAGGTGGAGGGAGGGAAGGAGAAATACTTTTTTTTTCTTTTGCCCTTGTTTTTACTGGTTTTCTGCAAAATTAACAACAGCTAGTGACTATTTTTCTTGTTGGTCACAGGTCTGATATCTTCCAACTTATGTAGCTGCTCCGCTTTTTTTCAGAGTTTTCCAAGAAAACTTAATATTAGCTGACAATAGTTAAGTGCCACTGCCACATAGGAACTTGGTCTTGTAAAGTGCGAGGTGCCCTTCGTCATCAAATGAAATAACTAAAACTGAGCACACTTGAATTCCTTATGGAAATTATAATAAAGGCTGTCAAAATTACATAATAGTATCAATATTGTTGTGTCAATAGTGTCAATATCATTGACTTCTTAATATATAATTGATCAACATTCCTCAGAGGAGGAAAAGAACATCTCCTATATGTGAGTAGTAACCAGAACTTGTATATTTATACGAGACCAATTATTAGTTAATTCATTTGTGTCCACTGGAGAAACACTAGAAAAGAAACTAAAATAGTTTCTCATTCAATAAGAGTAGTCTGCTGAGTAGAGAAAGACTGATCTACATTCATAGAAAACTCAGTCACTGCATTCTAGATGGTATCATGTGGCCACTTCACCCTACATCTGCATTTCATGCAAAAAAGCAGGTGGAGGAGCCTGTCTAGTAAAAAAACCTTCAGAAATGTGAATCCCAAGTAGACATAGGAACTTCCTGGATGCTCTGAGAATGACCCCAAGAGAGCAAGAGTAAAAATAGGACTATCCCATTCTATGTAGAACACTGGCTTAGGTAGCACCTTCCTCAGTAGATTCTTGGTTTGTATCACCAGCTCCTATTGTGTATTATGCTTCACTTGCCTTAATTCAAAGGTGTATATTTGCCACTTATAAGACACATAAAATTTTGGTGCTGCAATACTCAGTATCCTGACTAAAGATACATTCAAATACATCTTGTAGTGATCTATGAAAATATATCCCTCTGCTGCCTGATTTATCCCTTTGACAGAAAGTACCGTTCTATCTTCAATTTCCCCCACTGCTGAAGACTCCATGGAAAGGTTTGTATGTCTGTGTTACAGTTGTCCCAGCTGGCACTTTAGTCTTCATCCAGGTGTCCTTCATTTTCCACTGGAGTGGGACATCACATCTTCTTTTCTCTTGTCCTACCCTGGCCAATAAATCCTGGCAAAATCGTACAAGGGGAGCAGCTGGGAGAAGTAATGTCTTAACTGCTGCAGAGAGATTTGACACAGACAGGTTGATAAACTCCTTCTGCTGAGATAGACCTCAGTGTGAAAATAGCAAAAGGGTTTAGCAACATATGCAGCTGGCTTACTCAGAGGGCTGGTTCCAAAGCATGCTTATTATGTTTATCCTGTTTCAGCTGTTTGGGGTGTTCAGTGCACATATTGCATTTAAAGCACAGTAGTGTTTCTTCTGACCTGTGTAGGGGGGCCTGACTGAGGCTGAAGGTGTAAGCAGGGCAAGCACATGCCTCTCTGAAGAGGAAACTGAGTCAATTCACGTGTGTCCAAGAGATGAACATAGTGTTAGGAGAGAGCGAGAGCCTAGAGGTTGGACTGAAATGCTGAAGCAGAGTCAGCACTTTGAACACAGGCTATCCCTTAGAACCCGTGACTGAGACCTCCTGTGCCACTGACAGCCACCGGAACTGCTGGGATGAGGTCTGTGCTGGGATCTTCCTACATAGGTCAATGATTTCAAGAAGTTCAGGAGAATAACTAAACTCGTAGGAGACAGTATGGTGGAAAGAATAACCAAACATGCCCCTTTTGCCCAAATTATTTACTTTTTTATTATAAAATCTATTTCTACAGCTGAAATTCTACCTGGAAATTCACACTCCAGAGTAAGGAATATAAATACAGTAATTTTGCTCTATTTTTTTATAGGTCTTATCCTTTGGCATTTTTGCTCTACAGTATGCTGTATTTGTAATAATTGTAGAGAACATATGTCTTTGTCTCTCTCTTTTGGAACAGGTCTATCTCTATATAGATCTACACCTACATATGTTTTTTTCTTTTTCTTTTCTTTCTTTTTTATTTTTTTGCATCTTTGTTGTATTTTGAAGAATTATATTTGTTTCTCAGATGGAATTTCCAAGTTGGCCCAGCCTTTCTTTTTTTTTTCCCCAGAATGACACTAGTTCTCTCTCCCTTCTTCTCCACCTAGGGAGACCTCAAGCTTGTTGATGTTAGAAAAAATGATGGACACCTAGAGGTGGTCAGTAATGTAGTTTCTCACAGTTGCTGTAGAAAATATTGGCAAATTATATCCCTCAGTTGAGATGGTACATGCTCCAGCCCTATTTCTCATCAAAACATCTAGCTTTAATGAGAATTATCATACTCAGAACTGGACATATTATTTTGCCAAGCTTTTCTAAAATACTGCTGACAGCTGCTGGAAGACGGCAAAGTCTCTTTTTACCTCACAAGAGCTGTTTAACTTCTCCTCTACAATGACAATTTTTCTGTTAGTTTGTCCTCTGTGCTCATAGTTAAATTTTGAAAAAGCTCCTTCACCAAACTAATATGAGAAGACAATAATAAGAAAATAGAACCATTCACCATAAATATGCTTTTGCCAGTCTCTTGTTAAGACTTGGCTAGGGCTGAACCCAGTGATCTTCTGCTTACGCACTATGCCCATGAGCAATTCCTGAGTAAAGATTATGGGATAATGAATTGAGACCTATGTGCTACCATGAATTAATTGTGGGTGCCTGCCTTTACCTGTATCAAGGCTCACTGAAGTCAGCATGACTCTGAGCCCATCTTGAAGCCTTCCTGAGAAGGGCTTATCATTGGGCTGTGGCACTGATGAGACATATAGTAGTGAAAGCTGCAGTAAGGACCAGGCACCTTCACAGACCCCTTGCTTAGGTGACTCTTCACACATATCTTGAAATTTCCTAAAAACTAGGTCTAGTCCGCAAATGAGTTTTTCTTGTGCTTTGAATAGTCACTTAAGACAGGTTTCACCATGTAAATTCGTGTGCATGTACTATCTTTAGCTTTCATAATAGGCAGGTATCTCCTGTGCAGAGAGGCAATGCTTAAAAAAAGGACATTCATTATCATAACAGGTACAGAGAGAGCAGAAGACAATGTCCTTGTCCCTCACTCTTTAATAGAAGAGTATAACTATATAAGCTGAGAGTCACAACATGTACCAGATGAAACCTGCTATCTCTGCTGTTTGAAATACAGCTCTCATTCTTTTATTCTTTCTTCTTTAACAAAGCAGAATAAAATTATTCTTAACCCTCAAGAAGAAATATCTTTGTTTGGTTTGTAACTATTGTTCCACAGATTCTTTGGCAGCTGATGGCTTGGTTTCATCATTTAGAGAACTAAAACTTCATTCTAACTTTTTATTGGTTTTTTGTCTTTAAATTATGGTGTGCGGAAGGACAGCCTTCATCTGCTATATTAAAAAAAAAAAAAGAAAAAAGATACTGTCTCTTTAATGAAAGAAAAGCATCAATATACTGTATTACTGAATGCAAATGCAATAAGAAATAACATATAGCTCTGGTTATGTTCTATGACATTTGTCTTAGCAGTATTAACATATTGCACAAAATCTGCATTTTCCCTATTGCAGAAAATAAGACGATAAGAGACATGGGAAATTAATTTCTTCCATATACTCATAAAATAAATATACTTTTTTTTCTTTTTCTTCTTGTCAGTCATTTGCAGAAATATTTTAGTATTATTTCTTTGTTAAGCCAGCTCTTTATCATGTATGTATTAGGCATAAAGTACAAGGAGAAATGGAACAAGATGGCAGTTATAGCAGTGGCAAGATGCAAATTTATTCTGAAAAAAAGTAATATGTGCACAATATCAAGCATGCTTAAGTTTGTGCCAGGAAAACTATTACGAATGAAAAATGGATGGGATGGAATTTTGCATCATACATGATTACATGTTGCTTAACTTCATAGAAGAGTCTTTGTCTACTCCTGATGTCCCAGGTACCACCAAGAGAAGCTGCTTACCACACTGCTAGAGTGAAAATGGCAGCAGATACCCCAGCAGTATTCAACTGCAACATGACTCTTTGTTTCAGAAATTAAAGAAATAGACCTCAAAAAGATGACAGAGAAAATTCACAGACCATTGAACTGCAGGCACTAACTCCAGGTAGGGAGAGGGGGATGAATTTATTACATCTTGTACTTGTAATCGAAAGTCTGTAAGTGTTTTCTGCTTAATTTTCCCCAAGTTTAATTAGGCTACATTATGCATGTGATGTTGTTGTCACTGTTTTTCCTCCTGTCTCTCTCATATTATATGACACATGACTGAGTGTAGCCAAGCAGTGGAGGAGTCATTTTTCACTGACACCACTTAAAAACATTTTTATAAAAAAATAAGTGATGAAGAATGAAGAAGAGCAGAAAAGAAGAAATAAAATACCTTAAAGATAGCTCTCTACATTAATTCACCATGAAGTGAAAGAGAAATAATAAAAACTCTTCTTCAGGTGCCAATTCAATCAAGATGAACCAGACTAGGTACTGCATTGGTACAGTGTAAAAATAGATGACAGTGAGTAATGGTGTGAACAAAAAACTGTGAGGAACATCACAGAAATGGATGTTGGATGGCCTTTGCACAGCAGAGGTAGATAAAGGTTATAACAAACTGTTTACTGACCATGTACACTTACTAGAACTAAGAGGTCAGTTGAACAAGAGCTCACCTAGTAAGAGCTTTCTCAGTAGTGTGACTTATCAGCTGTTGTACAGTACCAGAGCACTGCCCAGTTATTGCTCCATCACTTTTCAGTAACATTTCTGTCCTTTCAAAAGTCTACATTCTACCATTATTTAAGGCTTTTTCTTTTGCATTTCTACATTTTCCCCCAATTTTGCATCAATTCACTGTAATTAATACATGTGCCTCTAACAGAAAAGAAAATAAATAAAAAGCACCATGTTTTATTGAACAAAATATAACATGTGCAAGGAAGGGAAGGGAGGAATTATAGAAACAAAGCAGTGCTGAAGAATTTTGCATTAGCTGGTGCTTTTTGTTGTTGTCGTATTTGCACAGATCGTTTTAGGCTCCTCAGTCCAGGTTGTAGTAAAACACTATCAAAACAATTACTCTTGCAAAATATTTGAGCTTCGCAGCTTTTCATGTGCATCTTGAACCGCTTAAGCAGCATGATTATCTTCTTTTTGTTTTTCTCCAGAATTTAACAGACCGTAAAGTGTATACAAAAACGCATTATGCACCAGTGATTAAATGTTCTTACAACATTAATATTTATCAAGGGGTATTTCATAGCTAGAAAGTAGGTAACTATATTTTATTTCCTAAGAGAACATTTTCTATAGTTTTCCTTCATTTCCCAGCTACACAGCAAACATCTCTAAAGTGCACTTCCCAAGTGTAGTTAGAGAATAGGAAGGAATGTAAAGTTTTTAAAAACAGCCCTTATTAACTTTTCCTTCCATTGATTCTACTGTAAACTCTAAAAAGCCTTTTTAAAAAGCAAATTCTCATACACTCAGCAGGTGAAATGTTCCCACAAAAATAAAAATAAACAAATTCAAAACCACCCCAAACAATGAAAAATCAGCAATCATATTACAATCTTTTCTCTTGACTACTCGTATCCTAGTATATCTTTACTGTTTTTATTGCACATTTATGAAAACGGTTGTCCTATATATTTTAAAAAAAAATAGTTTCTTTATCTGTGCTAACACATTCTTGTGCATCCTTAATAAACTAGAGTTACTTTCAACAACATGTAGGTATTAGAAAAACAACGGAATCAAACCAAAGAGATAATTTGTATTGTAGATGTTCAAAGACTTCTAGTGTAATTTTGTTGAGACAAAGAGTTGAATTTTGGAGGTTCTGGCTCCCATTTTTTATGGAAAGCTGCTGGTTATGTGACAGCAGGAGAACTCAAAATGTGATTCACAATGAATGTCAATCCTTCACCTCCAATATGAAGGCTTCCCAACTATTCAACTTGCTGAGCATAACTGGTTTTACTTAACATATCTAGAAAAGGCTGCTCCTGTTCAACTGACCAGTGAGAAAGGACTGGACTTCTTCAAAACGGGTATTGGAGCAACAGTTTGTTATACATTTCTTTACACTTTTTAACTGTCCGATCCCACCTTGTGAGGAGAGCACTTGTTTTTTAAGCTAAAAGGAACCCCCTTCATGCTCCTTTTGGGTTTGCTCAGTCAACTGTTTTATGCAACAGTGGCAGAGGCACACTGAAATTGTGTACCCATTCATTGTGATTACACAGACAAAAGCAAATGTATGTTGTCTGTGACAGTAGATGGGAAAGGGAAAGGAGATGAATGGTTCCCATGGATAAGAGGACAGTAAGGTTTGTTTGGGGTTCTTTTTGTGGTTGCTTTTTTTTTGCTTTTTTTTTTCTTTTCTATTTTTTGGTTAAATTTTGTTTTGTAGTTCTTTTTGTGGGTTTTTGTTGGGGTTTTTGTGGGCTTTGTTGTTGGGTTTTTTTCTACATTTTTCTCTTTTTTTCTTTTTTTTTTTCTTTTTTTTTCTTTTTTTGCTATGTCATGAAATCATAGCAGTCATTCCTCTAATAGAAACTGACAGGACATAAAAGACAGAACTATCAGATGAACACACACAATGACTAGAAATATATCGACAGAGAAAAGACTTAATTTAGCTTTGAGAAACCGTCCCAAAAATAAAATCCTGTATTAACAAGTGCAAAAAACAAAACAAAAAAAGAAACTCCAAACATTAAAACACAGTGTATAAAATGGTGTGAGAAAGTTAAGTCACCAAACAGCCTTTTAGTCAATAAAAAGCTGTGTTTATGTGTCCTTGTTTGGGTAGCGGCCCATTCTTTTCGTTTTACCCAAAAGGTCATTCAAGAAGAGATCTGAGGGTAAAGCACTCAGTCCTTGCTATTTTTGACTGTAGTAATTTGGGCCTGCTGTGTTTCTGTCATGTAAGATGAATCCTTTCTTTTATTCCTCATTGGTTGAATTATCTTCCAAAGTTGTTATGCCTCCAAAGCCCAGTCCTGTTGAGTTCTGTGCTGCTGAGACTGTAAGCACTGTATGTAAGAGAATTAATACAAGAACACACAGTTTAAGTCTGCTGTTACACAGTCTTGATGCTGATGAAACTGTGAGAGATGTCCTGTGACACGTTGTTGAGCCACTTGTTTTTATAGTCCCTTTGGGTTGATGATCTGATAATAGTCCCCATCTGACATCACAGCATTCTGGTTCTGCATTGGTTGGATAGTTTTCATAGAGCCCTGTAGGGTAAACACAAAACAAGAATAAATACCAGGCACAAGGATTGGCAGAAGTAGTAGATTTAAGGAACAGCTGACATTTAGTCTAAGCTATTAAATCCATATCTTTGGGTGAGACTGAGGCCCTCAGAGGTCCTGTCATTCTGTATAATTAGAGATGTCGAAGGAATATGCGTCATCTAACAGGAAACAGCATCAAAAGATCATTCAGCAGAAGTATGATGCTACGCATGATTGTGTAAAGAAGCAACATTAAAAAGCAGTTATTGATATTTGAATGATAAAGGTGTTTGAATTCTTCCTTTTGGGGAAGTAACAACCAATGATGAAGTAAGAACTAATCAACAAGGATGTTTCCACAAAATTGGGACCTTGAAATTCTTCTTTCAGTATGTGAGCACATAAAGACAAGCATTAAATAACAAATAATGATGTAGTGATGATATTGGCTATTTCGATTTTCAAACCTATGTAAATGAAACTGCATCACAGGAACAGCTTCCAAACAGAGCTGTTCAGAATCTACTTGTTTACCCTACCTCATCTGAGTTCTTCCAGTTGGATATTGTCTTCAACATATCCCAGAGGTGAAAACAATCTTTCCTTGCCATACAATGATTGGCTCTCCTGATGTTTCTGATTATACAGCTAGGTCATTTTTGCCTTTGAGGCAATATTTACTGAGGTACTTAACCTGATCTGATTATGACCTTTTGACCATTAAGAGGAACTCTATATTTTTGGAAATTGTCAGTGCTATCTGCACTACTATATAGGAGATTAACATGACCAGAACGTTTTGTTTGCTTCTCACATACCTTTTTCTCTGATGAATTAAAATAGCCTAATTTGGCTTTTTAACTAGTGTTCAAATGTAAGAATGTCTAACATAATGGACAAACACCTTTTCTCCATTTAAACTGATCTTGGATTAAATTCTGCAGTAAATAATATACTCTGTGGTAGAACTAGGTTTTTCTAGGAAAAAATCTATCTGTGCTGGAATATTAGGACAGTGATTTTGAAAGCAGCTTTATTTCTTGGAACAAGAATCACATTTTCTCTAAAATATCACAACAAGAATATTACTTTCAAAAAGCAATTTAGTTGTAACATTCTTAGGTCCAGGCACCAGATTGCTTGCATTTTGTGAATAATAACCTGTAAAGAAAAGCAATACACCTTAAAATATGATAAAACAGAATGTTTTGGTTCCTACTTCCATAATATTGATCTGCAACTAAACAAAATATGTGTTAGGTAGCTAAGAATGTTAAGATGACTAGATTGGCACATTTTTACATAGCTGACACAATAGTCTGCTATGCTATATATGAGTCCAAATAAAGTTGCATTTATTTTTGGATTCAACCAAATTTTTAGAGATACAGGAATGAAAGCAACTTGTTTCATGTTCTGTAAATTCAGAGTTTATTCCATGGTAAACCTGACCGTTTTTTCCACTTCTACAGTCAGAAACTAAATGCAGCATTCCAAAGGTTGAAAATTATTTATTCTCGCTCTAGATCATAGCTTATAGGATCGCATTTTTATTTAAGAAATTCAATTGCATTTTGGAACTTCTGGACAATTGTTTATTGAAGATATAACAAAATAGTCTTATTTTCTGAGACCCATCTTTTGGTGTTTGTATGCATAAGTCTGTTTTTAAACATTGCAACATACATGCAATGCCTCTCAAAGCAGGGAATTATGATTTGTTCTGTGAACTGCAGTAGCTCAAATGATTAGTAGTAATTGAAGAGACACAGAGAATGGTTAATGCTTTGATCCCACTGAGGCTTGTTTACTTTTCAAACTATATTTTCTGTCTTTCTTGTTACTGGAAAACCCAGACTTCCTTTGAAATCAAAGCTATGTATATAAATTGGCAATCAAAAGGTATTTAAATTGTTCATATGCACTTACTAAATTATAAATAAATTGATGACAACGCCACATTCAAAGATTAATTGAACTTGTTCCCTAATATAAAATTACATTTCCTCTTTATTTCAATTCAGCAATTAAATTTAGGTTTTGAATTTGCAGTTACATACTAAATAAACAATTAACTACAGAGACACTATTCATATGACAGTGTATAAAATTTAGATAAATTCAGTCAGACCTTTTGTACTGAACACAACACATGTTCCTCACCACATACTTCTTTGTAGCCATAAATATAAGCTTTTGCCCCTTGTATCTAATTAGTCCGTCTGTTCTGTCAGAGGTTTATAAACATGTGACTTAACTAGAAATCCAGGGAAGATGGCTACATCTCCCTGGAAAAACTACTTTGTTCTTTTATCAAAATATTTATAGAATCATAGAATGGCTTGGGTTGGACGGGACCTTAAAGATCATCTAGTTCCAACCTCCCTGCTGTGTGCAGGGACACATTTCACTAGACCAGGTTGCTCAAAGCCCCATCCAACTTGGCCTTGAACACTTCCAGGGATGGGGAGTCCACAGCTTCTCTGGGCAACCTGTTCTGGTGCCTCACTACCCTCATAATAAAGAATTTCTTCCTAAAATTTCTTCCTAGTATCTAATCTAAGCCTACTCTTTCAGACTGAAACCATTCCCCTTGTCCTATCACCCCACACTATTGTAAAAACCTCTCTCTCTGTGTTTTTTGCAGGCTCCCTTCAAGTACTGAAAAACCACAATTAGAGCAGCCAAAGCCTTTTCTTTTCCAGGCTGAAAAATCCCAATTCTCTTAGTCTTTCCTCATAGGAAAAGTGTTCCATTCCTCTGATCATCTTGGTGTCCCTCCTCTGGACTTGTTCCAGCAGGTCAATGTCCATCCTGTTCTGGGGACCCCAGAGCTGGATGCAATGTTCCAGGTGGGGTCTCACAAGAGCAGAGCAGAGGGGCAGTGTCTCCTCCTTTGCCTTGCTGGCCACTCTGCTTTTGATGCATCGCAGGACACGTTTGGCTTTCTGGGCTGTGAGTGCACATTGCTGGATCATGTCCAGTCTCTCATCCACCAGCATCCCCAAGTCCTTCTGTGCAGGGCTGCCAGCAATCTATTAATCCCCCAGCCTGTGTTGATATCAGGGATTGCCTTGACCCAGGCAGCACCTTGTACTTGGTCTTGTTAAACCTCATGAGATTCCCATGGGCCCACTTCTTGGGCTTTTCCAGGTCCCTCTGGTTGGCACCACATCCTTCAGGTCAACCACTCCGCTCATCTGCAAATTTACTAAGGGTGCACTCAATCTCTTCATTAAAAAGATATTAAATAACTTCATTGTAGAAGACCGCTACGTTGGTCGGGCAGGACTGGCCCTTGATGAAGCCATGTTGACTGTCCCAAATCACCTTCCCATTCTCCATGTGCCTTAGCATAGCTTCTAGAAGGATCTGTTCCATGATCTTCCCAGCTACAAAGGTGTCTGACAGGTTTGTAGTTCCCAGCATCTTCCTTGACCTATCAACTATTATCCTTTTTAAAGACGGGTTCAATGTTGCCCTTTTTCAAGTCATCTGGGACTTGACCTGATTGCCATGACTTTTCAAATATCATGGAGAGTGGCTTGGCATCCACATCAGCTAATTACCTTGGGTCTCTGAGGATGTAACTCATTGGGTGTCATAGATTTATGTACATTCATGTACCCCAGGTGGTCATGAACCTGATCTTTACTTGCAGTGGGAGGGACTTTGCTCCTCCAGTCTACATCCTGTTGTCCATCCAGTCAAGAGATATAGGAAGAGAGGTTGACATTGAAGACTGAGGCAAAAGTGTTGTTGAGTACCTCAGCCTCCTCCTCATCCATTGTTATCAGTTTTCTAACATTGTTTATGGGAGCACACCTTCTTTGGCCTTCCTTTCCTTGCTAATATGCCTATAGAAGCCCTTCTTTCTATTCTTTGCATCCCTTGCCAAGTTCAGTTCCATCTTCCTCTTGGTCTTCCTTGCCCCATCCCTACATGACCTGATTTCATCTCTATGCTTTTCCAAGGTTACCCGTCCTTGTTCCCATTGCCTGTGCATTTGCTGTCCCTTTTGTTTGATTTTTGTTTTGTTTAAATATTAAATACATGGTTATAAGAAATAAAAATGATTTCTCAAACCACCAAGGCTTCCCCCTTCCTCTTTTGTCTTTATAGTTCAATTTATAGACATCATTACTTTACATTCTTTGGATATTTGGTAACTGTTTACCTGAGGCTGGCCCGTCAGCTGTTACTGGCTTGAAATGCATTTTCCTTTTCCCTTTTTTTACTTAAAATTCTCACTTCTTAATTTCCCAACTTTTCCCAGCACTCAGCTATCTTTCACCAGCATAAACCTTAGTCCATATGGAGATTCTTGGACCTTTATTATAATCAAGGATCTAGAATTTGCCAGGAGACTTTTTGGGTTCAAACCATTTTCCAGACAGATATACTTTCACTCACAAAGGTCATATAAAAGCTCTCTCTTTTCTTTGTAATCAGGTAGGTTTTTCTCCGCATGAAGATAATGTCGTGATGATCAGCACAGAAGTCACATCCCTAGGGACTGTGTGTTACTAATGCTGATGCAAGTATTAAGGCTGCAGATTCCACTGAGATTGTTAATGGAGACACGAATAGATAAATCCTGTATGTCCTGCTCAGCTGAATCAGACTGAAAAAGGAGTGACAGCATGAATTTCATATTCACTTTGTGGAGTGTGCTTTGGGGAAAAAGCAGCAAACCCCAAGCAAGTTCTTACACAAAGATTGAAATCACAAAGACTGTCTATGCATGCATGGTCTGCTGATCAGCTAGACCACCATCTAACTCAGAGGCTGCTGTGGTTTCTGCCTGAGCAGTTGCAGGAACCACCCTGTGAAAGCAGTGGTTGCATCCTTGTGACTCTCAGCACTGTCAGGATATGTGACACTTGTGGCTGGATTTGAATCTGCAGCAGGGGATCTGACTTGGCTTCTTGGTTTCTTTGCTACAGAAAGAGTTATGGAGCCATAATATTCTGCATCATGGGAAGCTGGTCTGGTTGATATATGTGTTGTCATTGCTGGATAAGTATTTGGGAAGCCACAGAAACAAAACAGATCTTATGATATGTTATGTTTTTTTCCTCTTTTTCTTTCTGTAGAGCTCTAACCTGTGGTCATTCTTCACATAGATTTATGATTATTTTTGAGAGGTATATGAAGCTTCTTGTGCTTGAAGAAAAGACCTTGAAACGAGATAAGTGGATGTAGTATACCAGAAGTTTTGAATACTCTATTTTATTGTGTAGCCCAAAGTAAATAATGTCTGCAAAGAGTGATCCACCCAGCAGTGACATCATTGTATCAGTGAATGCCAGCACTCTGCATGGCATTTCTGTTTCTGAGGAATTATTGCTGAGATTTTAATATTAACATTTTCCAACTATGGAAGTCAAGAGAACACATTAGATATTATATGAATAGATTTCACTGCGTGCTTACAACTGATCTGGAAGCCAGCACTTTTTGATCTCATCCAGATGGTCTTCTCAATTTCTAAATTGCTGTGTCTGTGACACATTATGATGATTAGACATGCATTTTATACCTTTCATATTATAAAAATGAAATAAAATTATATGTAGAAGAATGTAGAAGATGAATAAATTATTCTTTAGTCAAACAGATTATTCTTAAACTGGTGAATAAGACAGTTCAGCTCTTTTGAAAAGGCTAACTTCCATTACAGACTCCATTCCAGCTGTTGGAGGAGATCTGGGTTGGAGATCTCTGTTGCTGTGTTTTAAGTTTTTTTATCACTATATATTTGTTATTATTACAGATAGTTGTCACATGAATATTTTCTTATGTGTATGTGTCCACATCCAAGAAGAATTCATTGTGTTTCTTCATGACACATAAATTTCTTCCCTAAATTATGCATAGGGCCAATTTCCTGCTGCTGGTGTAAATCAGTGTTACCCATCTAAAACTGAGCTGCTGCAAGTCAGAACAATGAGTAAATAGCTGACTCTCAAAACTATACAATGAAGATTTTTACCACTGCTGTTTTGAGATACAGGAAAACTTACTTCTAGAAAGCATTTGGCTTTTCCCAGTCCCCTCCAGTTTTGCTTCTATATGTAGAATCTCTGATCAGAAGGATGTACTATTGTGATAAGATGCAAAAAGGTCATACATATCTAAGTACTATGTCACCATAGAAAGTTTAGGGATATCAAAAAGTTAATTGTCTGGGTCATTTTTATAGAAGAAAATTTACAGATAATAAACCTGTTGTGATATGGGACCTCACTCATGAGAAAGCCCTAATATTCAAGACTAGAAGAACATAAGACTCAAAAAGATGAGCTATTTAGTTGACAGATTTTGCTGCAAAAACCATGTAAAATTTTCCCTGTAAGCAGATCCATAGCTATTAATGGTTTAAACCGTGCTTGTCAAACATAAAAGGGATTTGTCCTGCTGTCTGTGTTAGCTTAATATTTTGATATTTTAGGACCTATTAATAGGTGCAGACAGGAGGCAAATTACACATTATTATGAGATATTTTTAGAGGAAGAATTTGGATCAAATATATAGGCTTTTTTGAATTTGTCAAGAACAACATAAAGCAGATTGAATTCAGAGAGATTTTCTCTTCTTGAATTGTTCTACAAAAAAGAGATAGATTGTCTTGCTTTCTATATCTCACATTTTCTCAAGGAAATTGCTTTTCAAATTACACTGAAATCAGGGCATCTGTTTTGAAACAGACACGCTATAGCTAAACCTGTTGGTGAAACTCAGTCACACATCTGCCCCTTCAGAGGAAGCTGCAGTTTAAAGAATTTATCCTATTACTTTTGTTGAGCTTTGTTAGGCATCAAACTTCTTCTATTCTCTGTAATAATTCTCTGTAATAATTCTCACAATGTCCTTACAAACGTTAGTGTATGCTATGAAGCGTGACTGACAGTTTCATTTCCAGTGAATTCTTTACTCTAAAGGAGGTGGAGTTTCCATGGAAGTGTTATTTTGGATGGATCACAGAAACATATGTTATTGTTATTTGCCAAAAATTGATTCATGTTCTGTGTTCCAAACAACTGAGATGTTAATCAGAACACATAAAATTAGGAATCTAAATTAATATGAACTGAAAGATATTAGTGATTTAAAGCACTTGAATCACCTGTCTACTTACCTTTTCTCTCCCTTTACTTTCTACTTCTAATTGAAAAGTATGAGAAGTCTGTTCCACACAGGATAATAGACAAATTTGATTTTCCTCTTGATGGCAGAAGACTTGTTCTGATGGCACTGCTCTTAGGAGTTTTAGGAAGTACTAAAGGGTGCCATGCTACTTTTGAAAGAAGTTAATGCAATGCATCTCTGCCTTGTTGCTGCTCACCACATTCCCTTCCTTTCCTTCAAAGTGGAACTCTCCTTCTCCATTAAATGCCATGACATCTATTGTACAGATAAAGCATGTGAGCATGTGGTTGAGATTTCCTGCCTGAGACTTGATGCTGGGTGATGGCCCTGTTATATCACAGGGCACAAAGAGATCATAAGTCATGGTCATTACAAAGAAAGCCCTTAGGAACACAATTAGCCCTAAATCTGAACTCTAAAGTGGTCCAGACTTGGTACATGGACAGCAGTTTCTCTCAGCAATCAGAATAGGCTATGTCCGTATTAACAAGTAATTTTGGGAGTACAAGAAGATCTGTACAATGAAGCAGCTGGTACTGAGTATCTATCTCATGTCAACCGTAAATGTCTCTGAAGGGATTTTCCCTCACTCTAGCTCCAGTCTATTTTTGTAGACCAAACGTACATTGATGGTTGGGGCATGGTAGGGTGATGCTGTAGCCCATCTCCTTATTTAGTTAAGGAAGAGATGACTACATCTACAACAAAAAACAGTCCTACTGGTATGAACACTATTTTCTTAGGAATTACAGTTAAAAACCTTGACCTGGAACTTTGCATGGGACTAATTCACTGTAATTTGCCATGTGTGTGTATGTACACCTGCAAACTATTGTTATCTCCCTCAAATGAGATTCTGGTTTGCATGGGCAGTTCCAGACAGCTGAGCTGTAGAAAGAAGCATTGGATGAAACCACTGGAAACTTTAATCATATGGATATGAACTCTAAAGGCCTAAACTGAAAGTAATCTCTCATTTTTAATGAATCTGAAAACCAAAACCAGCATGTTACAACACAGCACCTGATGGAAGGATCGACTTCTTTCCTTCTGTCCTGGAAGAAACAGGACAAGAAAGGAAAACTAAGTAGAAAAGAGGCAAGAAGGGAACACTAAATTCTTTCCATCTAACTGCATATTTCCATAATCAGAACCACACTGTGATTCTGATTGTTTTGACTAATCTCCCAAGCACTTTCTTTTGCACTGCAGTTGTTCCACGCCGCCATATGCATTTCTACAAAAGACGAGTTCTGGTGCATAAAAAGTGCAGCATGATTTCTTCTCCCTTTCCGACTATATGCTTTCTTTGGAGGTGATCAAGTTAGACATTTTCAGGCTAGAATACTTGTTACTTATTACATGAGTTCTTCAGGAGTTTCCAAGAAGTCATTATTAATCCGTATTATAAACTACAATTTATTTTCTTTTCAATTTCATGACAAATAAAATGACTGGAGTATTTCTTGGGGGAAAATAGCTAGTCCTATGCTATTTTCTCATCATGGACCTTCCAAGAAAGGGTAAAACCCTTGTTATTATTTCCTTTTATAGCCTCCAGTACTTTTTTTTTCAGATTCCAAAAGCAGAAAAATCCTCCCCGAGAGGTAATGTGGGTTCCCTCTTGTCCACCAGTGCTGCCATGCCCTCACCTCCAGCAGGTCTCTGTGCTCTGACTCACTGCTGTGGTAGCACAGAATTGAAAGCGGAGGCGGCAGCTCCTACTGCCAGGGCACCTCCCAGCATGGAGATATGGACCCACACCAGCCTCTACCTGACTGCAATTGGAAAATTACATGTAACATTTTTGTGTTCATCCTGCGCTCTGGGTTTTAGTCAATACCAAATAAAACCAGCTATCCTTTGTATACCTTTTCTTGTTATTTGACACCTAAATATTAAAGAAAAATACCTTTTGACATTACTTTTTTGTGTTTTTCTAGTGAAGAGACAGATTAATAACTAGAAATCTCAGAACTTGTATGCCAGGCAGAAACTCACAGAAAGTGCAGTAGGAGATGTCCCTCAAGACATGGGTGACCTGCTTTCAGCTGTTTTTCTGCAAAAGGATTTCAAGTTATCTGTCAAGTCACAAGCTATGCTGTTGAACTCACTGTACTTTGCATGAAATAAATCTGTTTTCACTAAGCTGCAGAGAAGTATGATTCTTTATTCCCACAGCAGATTATGGTCTAATTTCTCATTGTTTAGTGGCAGGAAGTGCTCTTACGGTGAGCTGCTGCTTAATAAGGGTGAAAATAGGCCTCTATTCCAGACAAAGTTTGAATTGCTGCCTTGTACCTGTCATCAGCCTCTTCTCTTGCACACAGCTGTCTAGGGTCAGCATACTCCCTCCCATGGACTGTGAATACAAGCTCTGCTCTGACGCTGCTGGATTTGGATTTGAGAGGACAAATGTTCAACCAAATATTAGTTAGTGGACTGATGAGATGAGATTTAGGTCACCCTGATTTTAAGTGTCTGCAATAAGACCCTGGTGACTGACAGCAGCTACAGCAAATAGAGTATAGCCAGCAATGTGAGCAAGTCCTCTCATCAGGTGCAGGTGCCTCCTTAAGGTGAATTAAATAGCTCTCAGCTCTACTGACTACACCACTGACTCTAGTGAGAGCTTAGTCACAGAGTTTATGTGTAGATATCCACATTATTTATACCTGCAATAAAATGAGTTTAATCCTCCCCTAAAGCTTCTTTTTCATCCCAAACTCAGACATGTCAGTAATCTTTTCAAAATCATCTATTTTGTGTGTTTTAGGAAGGAATTTGGATTATGAGTTATACTAGGAAAATGAAGAGATGGATATGTATTTACTAACAGATTTTGTGAAATACATGCCAAGATGATTTTGTTTACTCTTGGTTTGGTTTCTTGCCATTGTGTGTGTGTGTGTGTACACATGTATATACATGAACACACAGACATATGTATAGATTGTGTACCTGTAGTAAACAAAATTTTCCTAAGTCTCTCACTTCTACTATACTTCCTTAAACTGGAAAATAATGCTCATTTACTTACTGCATATGCATATGAGAAGGCTGTTTATTAATTTTTACAAAATGCCTTCAAGTACTAAGCACCATTGCCTTATTGATGACAATAAATTGAAACTCAGCTCACTTTTTATTGTATTTTCTTTTGCATATAGATGGATATTGCTTGATTGTGCGCAATAAGCTTAATCTCCAAGGAAAAAATCCAGTAAATACCTTGCTACCAGAATCACCCTAAATCCAAACACAGGGTGTAAGGTGAAGTGAGTTGCCACGATTCTTATGTCTGCATCTGAGATGGTATATAAAATTTATGGATTTCTATAATTGACTCTGTTTTTAAGTAGCTTATGTTAGGCAACTTATTTACTCTCAAGATTTCCAGTGGAGCCCTAATGTAGAGGTGAAGGCAGTTTAATTTCTGATATCTGTACAAGGGTGTCAAATGATCTAAGGGTTGAAATTCCTTTTCACCAATTTACTGGGAATAAGCTGCCTGAATATCTTCAAGATTCTCACTTCAAGATTCTCAGATGATACTCTAGGCACCAGAAATCTGAAGATAACTTTGGTGTAACCTGAAATTTTGTGTGATGACTCACATCCATTCCTGAAAAAAGTATCTGTGATACCTGAGATATATATTAGCAATACCTTTTAAAATGAAAAAATATTCACAGAATTTAACAAGACTTACGAGGAAACAAACAACAATTAGTTCTTCACAGGTGAACAACTGATTCCTTAATTTCTTCACTAGTGAAAGATCTTTTCTTAAACACTTTCTGAGAGCTGTTGCACAATTTTGAATGCTGTGCTTCAGATTCTCAATTCATCTGGCATAAGAATGTAGACAAACAAAGGTGAATATGCTAAAAACTGGACGTCCCTTTCTCTTTTTTTCTGAATATTGCATGAAATGCAACCTCTTTACTTTGAGTATTGCATGACATGAAGCAACAGAAATCATCCACAAAATTATTAACTGTAAAAAATAACCAGAACAAATTTCTTGTAGCAATTTTGTTTTGTGAAGCTGATGACTGGCAGGCTGTATCATAACTGTGCATTACTAGATCTGAGCTCAAATCCTAGCACCTCCAACAAATCTTTCTGAAGTGGAATACCTTCAGGCTCTCAGAGTTAGAGCTAAATCCCTGACATATAGACTTATGAAAACAACTGAAATTAGTTTTTCTATACTATACCTGTACAGATGAAACTTGATAGTCCTCCATAGATGACATCATCATTGTCTGGTAATATAAAGGGACACCTCGTTTGAACCTCCAAACAGTATTGCTTGCAAGGAATTCTGTTGCTGCAGTGAAACTGTGTGACTTCAAAATACTGGGAACAGAGCCAGGCTTTGTAGACAGTCTGGAAAAAAGAGAAGAACCAGAAATATAGATGGATGACAATAGCACTGTCATTATTAGAAGAACATACTGTACTGCACACCTACATTAATGCCGCTTTTGGAAGAAAATTTTGAGAGAGTATCACCTGGGTAAAATATACTCTTAACTTTTGACTGTCCTCCCACTTCAGAAATGAAAACTCCAGCCAAGTCATTTAAAAGCAACAGTTAGTCAGGATCAGGCTTAAGCTATTTTATTATCTTAGTTTGTAAACAGGTATGTCTCTTAGATTTTATTTTTTATTAGACGCACGCAGGCATGGAACACACCCTTGTCCCTGCACTTTATCATATGCCAAGTGAGATCCTAATCTCGTTTGAAGCTGGACAAGGACAAATTTATGAAAGTGCAGGCAAGAAAGAGTTGAAAACTGGGCTCATACCGTGTCTCTCTTTATATCATCTGGAGCTAAGCTATCAGGTTGCAATAGATGGTGCTGCTTCCCTTCAAATGAAATCTTATCCAGTCCACGGCATTAAAACATGCATTAGGGTTCCTGAACACCAACAGCTGTAGACTAGGGGATGAATCTGCCACAGTGAGAACGAATGTCTACACTTGGGTGCTAAAAGGAAGACCTTAAAGGTGGTCTCATCTGATGCTGCTTAGCCATGGCTGCAGGACCTGTGATTATTGCAATTATTGTCACCATTTAAACAGAAAAGTAAAATACACATGATGATTTTAATTTTTACTACCTTTTTTCTTCCAAACAATGATGTTTGTCACTAGAATTAAATTATAATTAAACTCTTTTGGACACAGAAAAATTTAATGTAAACTTAAGTAGGACACCAGGCTACAAAGGTGATGAAAAACCTGTGTGACTGAGTACAGAGAGTTTTGCTTGTTACCCATTTTATTTTCCACTTAATTGTTTTAGAGTACGTTATTTACTATCTAGATACTTGCTACCTAAGTTGTTACATAACAAAAAAATTCCTTTTTTGTATGTTTAAATTATCTGAAAATCCTGGTAACAACCTTTCATTAATCACAGACTGAAAACCAGTATAGTCAGCTGACCATTTCCATTCTTTCTAGGACTGATTTAATAAAAAAGAAAATTGACACCTGAAATGACCAATATAGATGAGAGTTTGGTTTTATTTCAGTATGTTCCATCTCATTGGTTATAATTTTTGAATGTCAATAACAGCTTAAATTGCATAATTAATTTCAATGTAATAACCCCAGTATCACAAATCTTTTATTTTAGATTGTTTGCAACAGTGGCAGGTATGGGTAAGGTTGCTAGGTGATAAAATGAAGCCTTTATTACTAATCTATGGTTTGTGAGTATCTCTTTATAGCAATTTTTGCCTACTGCATTCTGTAGAATTTTTTTTTTATTACAAATTCAATTTTAATTGCTTACTAAGGTTTCTTATGTACAGTACATGATTAATGAGAAGGAAGACCAGGAGATGTGTGTACCTTTTGCTCTTAAATAAACTTTTAAACAGAAAGTGGTTTTCCCACTGTTGATTACATCACCCACCACATTTTTGATACTTCAGTGGCTTTACTGACATTTGCAACAATAAACCACAGAATCACAGAATATGTTGAGTTGGAAAAGACCCACAAGGTTCACTGAGTTCAACTCTTGGCCTTGCTCAGGACCATCCCCAAAAATCACACCATGTGCACTGTCCACACACTTCGTGAACTCTGTCAGGCTGGTGCTGGGACCACTTCCCTGGGGAGCTGTTCCAGTGCCCAACCACCCTCTGGGGGAAGAACCTTTTCTTACCTAAATCTCTCCCGATGCAGCTTCATGCCATTCCCATGGTTCCTGTCACCAGTCACCTCAGAGAAGAGATCAGTGCCTGCCCTTCCTCTTCCCCTCTCAAGGAAGTTGTAACTGCAATGGGGTCTCCCCTCAGTCTCCTCCAGGCTGAACAGATGAAATAACCTTAGCCACTCCTCATACAGCTTCTCCTCAAGGCCGTTCTTTGTTGCCCTGCTTTGGATGCTATCTAATAGCTTTATATCTTTCTTATGTTGTGGCACCCAAAACTGTACACAGGATTCAAGGTTAGGTGAAATAAAGCAATAGTTTTTCTATTTTTAATTAGTGAGCATAGTCAACTGGTTGGAAACAGGAATGCTGGGTCTGGTAACAGTTATACATTCACAGATGTTCTTTCCTGATCACTAACACCTTAGACCTGTTTAGTATGAACCCACATGTTCTCTTCATAAAATAGATCTAATAGGAGTAAGTTGGTTAATGACTCATATTTGAAAGTGTACTTCAGTTTTTAGGAAATATATTGAACAGTGCACCATACATGGTAACAAGAAAATGAGCAAACCCACGTGTCTACTTAAGCAAGTCAGAAAATGTTTTTTTCAGAAGCAGAAGTCAATAATGCAATCGTGGACTTCTGTGAAGATTTTTGTATATTCAATCTCAGTTCATACAAATCATCTTCCTCCTCTGATTCACAACTCCCCAGCTTTGTCTCAAAATTACATTTGAATTCTTGTTCGTATTTCTAAAGAATGCATGAGCATACCTGTTCCTGAGATCTGTTTCTCAGATGAATGCCTCCCACTCTGTATCCTTTCCTATTTTCTTTTCCCCGCAGCTGATTTCAAACTTGTCTATAGTCTATATTGATATTTTTAATATTCTGGTTCCCTTTTGCTCTGTGTTACCCAGTGAGGCTACACAGAGTACTAGACAAGGCTCATCCATGCTGTCTATCTGTTCGTCCACTGCCTTCACAGAGTTGGTCTATGCTAATTCTTACATTTCCAGAAAATGCTCAGCCATTGTCTGGAAAAAGGTGTATGCCAAGAAATGCACCCAGTAAGCAGTTTTGTCTTTTTCTAGAGAAAAAGGAAAATTATGTAGGTGTTTGCAGTTGAGCTGTACTGGGTTACCTGGTAGACCAGAGCGTAGTCCCTCTCTGCTCTTACCACTACAGACATCATTTAAATGCCTACTTTCCTAAAAAACACCCCAAATAACCTCTCCTACCCTTCCTCAACTTTCTAGGCACAAAAGGTTTTACACAGACATCTTACTTTCATGCTTAAATATGTGCCACCCAGGAGGGAGTACAGAAGTGGGAGAATCTATCTTGTATTTCTCTCTTGTATTTGCTGCCCAACAGCATTTGCATAGTTCAACAGCTGAGCCAGCTGAATAAGAAGATCCAGAGCAGTCCAAAGTCTTTTTTCTGTTTCAGGGACAATGAGTAGTGGCTTTTTAGTTTTAGTAGAAGTCCATAATCTGGAACTGAAATTTCTTGAATTTTCTTGAAATCTTCCTAATAGTAAAGCAGATACTATGGCCTTTGATCGGCCAGCATTCCTTCTTTTACCCAGGAAAATATAGATTTTGTTTGGTTAGGAATTTTTCTCTACCTCCTAGCAAGTCCAAAATGCTGATTTTCAGAGTCTTGAAACACGTATTATGTAACAAGGCCTGAAACTATTAATGAAATACACATTGGCCTGTATATTGAGTGTGGTGTTCACTTTACAAACTATGCTTCGGTATGAGGTTTTTTTCCTTCTTAAAGAACATCAATAGCTAAACTCAAATATTTATAAACACAATAAATATTTCTCTTATAAAATATTTCATATAGAAAACTTTTAAGTATTAGTTAAATTCTATTAGTGTTTTCCTATGTAATTTTCAATGTGTCGATGGAAAAGATGGAAGGTGGATGTGAGGACACCATGTGTTAAATGGCCAGAGGGAGGAAAAATGCTCTATCTTTTCCATTAAGTAAAGTCTTCTAGAGCAGAATCTTCGCTCTTTCAAAACATGCGTTTTCTCAAGATACAAGTCAATAAAATAAATGCCTTGGATTACATTTCAAGGAAAGGAAAGAGGGGCTGTGGTAGCAGTGGATGAAGCTCTCACTGTATTATATCCTCATTTAAAGGAAACAAAGCTAAAAATAACTCCTAACATAAACTGAACTAAACTGAGTTATAAGATGGGAAAGCTACATACATTATAAAGAAAATGTAAGAATAAACAATTATCAGTAGTCTTTGAAAAAAAAAAGAGGCAGTCCAGTGATCTAAAAAAAAAAAATTCAGAACTTTAGAAGAGAAAATAATTTTTATTAACAGATACTTTAGTCATTGAAGTCAAGATACCGAAACCAAACAAAACTAACACAATGATTTGTGATTTCTTACAATTACAAATTTTTCTTTGTATTATGATCTTTTATATATGTTGCATATATATATAATGTAGAAAAAAATAGAATCATCTTGTGTTTTCAGTTGCCTTGGGAGATCACTGAAACGTTTGAAATATCGTAGTACTAACAGAAATCTGGCAAACTGAACTAAAAGAACAGAAAAAAACCCAGGTTTTTCTGTTCGTTTTATTTTTACTCTTTCTTAACAAGGGAAAGAACTAAGATAAACTGGATTATTGATGCATCATGGAAACCACATGGACTAAATACCTCAATATATCTAAATATATCATCTCTTTACCATTAACATAACTTTAGACAATACATTTGAAAGAGATACAGTCCTGGCTATTAGATGAGACAGTGTTGGCAAGATAGTATCACATAAGAATGAAGTCATCTTTTATGTAAAGAAGCATAGCTATAACGATTTAGTGGCAATTTTGCTCACCTAGATAAAGTAAATCTTCCTTACTTTGTACCTGTAGGAAAAAATTAAGATTAAAGTTTTGAAAAAGTACACCAGTGTGGGAAATGAAGTTACAGAGAATCCACAGGAGCAGACAGAGTACATAAACAGCATTGTGCTCGAACAGATAGAAATGGATACATGTTTCGATCTGAGGCCTTGGCGAAAGCTGCCTGAGTTAGAAAAGTGAGCTTTGCTTTTGCAGCTTAAAGTGAAAACGTAGTTTTGCAGTTTTGTAGTTTTGAAATAAGTATACTTTATAAAAGTAGAAAGGTATTTTAACAAGTAAGAACATGCTTTATATAAGAAATAATAGTGATAAGTAAAAGAGTAAAGAATTTTGAGTTTAGCAATAAGCTTTTAGTGAAACTTCTTAGAAAGTTAACATGTAGCAATATAAGCCAGTATCATAGGCCTTAATAGCAATATGATGATTGGTTAAGAAAATACGCATTGCGGTAAAATCATGTACAATGATGATTGGTACAAATATGTTAGCAAGCTTTGTGGCATTTGCTTATTGGCTAAAAGTAGTACAGAAGGCCTTGTAGAAAAAAAGTATCACTCACTGCTGGTGTAGCTGCCCTGGCATCTGCACCTGCTGCAGCGGCTGCTGCTGCTGCCTCGCTACCTCAGTGGCTGTGCTTGCTACAGCTGCCTCTGCCGTTGCTGCTATTACCAAACCCTGTCCCATCCTTCAATAAAGATGAGACTGATTCAACAATAAACCATCTCTGTGACATCTCTCGATCGTTCCCGGGACCGCCGAAAACCCGACACACCAGTTAATGCTGGCTTTATATATCTATATTCATATGTGTGAGTGCCTATCTAGAATGATCATAATCAAAATCTTCTTAGTTTTAAATTATTAAAAAATATTGTGATAAAAGCTTATTATCGATTAGGCAGATTAATTTATTATTTGGCATTCATTTTATTTCTACTGTACAAGTTTCAAACAGAAAAAATATTCTATGACTTCAGTGACCAATAACCCAACACAAATAACCAGTTTCGGCAATTCAAAGAATGAAAGCTTCACAAACAAACCAGACATTAAACTGCATCTACTTGTCCAATGATTAGAGGTAATAAAATAATTCAGAGTTAAAAGGAAGAAAGCAAGGGGGGATGCTATGGAGAATTTTGAGAAACTAAAAGGACACATTGTGTGCTTTTTCTCTCAGGACATTAGGAAGAACACTTATTTTTGTCTTTGTGTGGAGACTGGCAGTCCCGGTACTGTCTCTTTTTCGGATATTCTGTATCTCATATCACACATGAGGTTAGATGGTGTCTGAGTTATTCTTTCTGGTCTTGAAAGGCAACCAGACAGAGTTCTTAGTTAATACTGTTACATTAATCACCTAGAGAGGGGCCAGGAGCTGCTGCCCCCAATGTGGACAGTATGGCTGCGTAGAACAGTTCATTGGCTGACCACAGCCCTGGTCATTACACTAGCAGACTTCCAACCGGTTTTGCAACTGCATAAAACTAATTTTAACAAGATGACCTTTTTAAGGTCCCCTCCAACCCAGGCCATTCTGTGATTCTATACTTCTGTTATTCTATGCTTCCATGATTGCATGATTCTATGATTTTGTGCTTCTATGATTCTATGATTCTCTTTGCTAAGACTGCAAAACCAACTGGAAGATAAAGTTGTATTTACCATGCATATATGCCCACAGTTTCCCTCCCTCCCCATCTCATTCTCACTCACTCATACACACACAATACACATGATTCCGGATAACCTGAGTTGTGTCAAAACAGATTGAGTACGTAGCCTTAATCATCTGAGTCACACTATATGAGAGGTATCAGTAAAACAGAATGGAAAAGCTCAATCAGTTTCATTCTCTACGGCTGTCAATTCTTCCTGGTTTTCAAGAGATGAATTCAGCTCACTTCTGCCCCTTCCCCTGTTGTTTCTGACTGCCATTTCCAGGAAGTACTTTAAACATTTTCCATAGAAAAGATTTCTTTTTCCTCACTGAGGAAAAGTTTGATGCTATTGGCTAGGCTGTCACAATAATTACACAAAAGGGAACTTAAAAATCATCAAATAGCTCTTACTGTGTAGATGTGGAGGATGGTGGGAGGGAAAGAAAGTAGGAAGAGAGAAGTCACAACAGAAATTCTCTCTCTCAAAATGGTAATTTTTTCTGAATCAAAATAAATTTTAACTGCTTTTAACTTATGCTTTTCAAATATATCCATTCCTCACTATGAAAATGAAGTCTTTAAAGAGAGCACAACGGACTAATTTCACCTACCAGTTGGAAAGGAAGAGGCCCCTTATGGACTTGAGAGGTGTTTTGATCACTCACACTTTCAATAACATCAGGAAATTGTACCTTATTGGAATAAAGGAATTGCCTTCAGAAAGTGTGATATAATTCCAGCTCAACTTCTCCCAAAGTTCATGAGTATTTTGAGATAAATTTTGTAGTTGTTATGTATACTCAGGAGTACCTCAGGTTGTGACTGACTAATTAATTAATTTTTCCAAGAATACTCATGGAATAACCTGTTATGCAAGCTGAGCTTTTTCAGTAGAACTGGCTGGAGAAACCATTCATATAACAATGAATAGTGATGTGGCCTTCAGGTTTTGATACATTCTACCTTAGTGGTGCCCAGTACATGTTTACTCATTGACAGTGAATAAGCTGTGTATGGACAGTGAGCTCTGTTCCCTGTCAGCCTCAGTTATAGCACATGATCTTCTGTAACCCTAAAGATTCTAGTACAGAAGGTACTTCTTCTATGCAAAGGATGACGTCTATTTCACGTGTCTAATCTTTGCCTGACTCATAGATGTTTGAACTATTTAAAGGCATTATATGTGAATCTAAAATTAGGCCATATGTTTAAATCCCACGGTTTACTTCTTTGTTGCTGCTGCCGAGTCTGGGAGAATCTGTGATATTCTGTGACATTACCACAGCCAATAATGTTGTGTCTTGTAGGGTTCTCATTTCAACATTTCTATGAAATATTTTTGGAGTATCTGCCTCAGCCTAATTTACTTTACTTCATTTTATCTTTTTTTTTGTTGTTTTTTTTTAAGTACTCCACAATCTCAAAGTGTAGGCGTTAAGAACAGTAGTAATACTTTTTGAGCCGAGGCGTTGTCAATAACAGAGTTGGAGAAAAGCTACTGGCAAAGGCTGAAAAATTTTTAAACCCTTACTTCCACAAATAAAGATACTCACTCATTCACTTAGAACTGTGCCTGAACACTGACCAGGCAAAAGATTAATATATTAAACACTATATACAGGAAATAAGGGATGAGATTGCAACTAAGGATTTTATGTAGCAATGAGGAATCTCAGAAGAGCACACCTATTTCTCCCAGTGATAAAACTTTTGCTGTAAAAGTCACTTCAAATGTTATGAGCACTTTACAGCAGCAAAGCACTGCTACATCTGTGAAGTGCAACCTCTAAAAGGCTTTTTATATTTGGATCACTGGGGTATTATGTGTTGGTTTGAGTGACAGTGCATCTTCCTTAGGAAATACTTGGGTCAGTCTCAATGTCTGCTTTGTGCATCAGGACCTGAGGTATCATGTTGTACAAGCAGAGATGTCTGTTAGATAGCTTACAAGTGTATTTTATATAGACTACATAACCAAAATATAGATGCCTAACTAGTACAAAACCTGATTAAATCTGACAAGGATAGTGTTATGAATGTGCACTCCCCAAGGAACTTTGTCATTTTTGAGCATTAAGGGCAGTCTGACTTCAGGAAAACTGCATTTTGCTTGTGTACTATGGAATAAAAATCAGCTTTTAGAGAGACCTTTCTGCCCATGAGAGTTGCAGGACTGCTGTTGGCGTTTCTCTTTTGCTGGGCTTTGTTCCCAGACCCATTCTGAGACTCTGGGCAGCCTCATGATAGGGCTGGCAAAACACACAAATAATGCAGCAACAGTGACCAGATAGGAGGGAAAAATACTCTCCATAAGGTATTTTTGCCAATGAATATCAGTGGTACCATCACTGACTAAATGTTTTTCACTACATGCAGTAGGAAACATATAACAAGTGGGTTTCAAATATGTGGGTTGCTGAAAATAAGATATTTTGTAGGAACAGTCTCTAAAAGGAGATTTTTTTCCCCCCCTAAGTTATAATTTTCATTTTGTTTCATCACTATCAAAATCAAACAATTTTGACTGGGGAAATATTTTTTGTTAGGTTTCAAATATTTCTTTCCAAATAAACTATTGTGATTCTGTTTGTGCACCCAAACATTCCTCATAAACCATTCATTTAAATACATGTCACATTATTGTATTTTATTTATTGATATTGAATCATAGCTGTTCTGCTTTTTGGAGAAGTTGTTTTGTATATGCATTTGCACCAACCCTCACTCCTACCCCCACCATTTTTTTTTCTGGGAAATTTTGATTTTGATTTTTTTTTTATAAATCTGATGCAGAATGAATACAAAATATCAATCTGAACTTCCTGTACAACAGATATTGTATTTTCCAGTTATTCCATTCTGTGTACAATTGTAAAATTCCTTGTGTTATAAGACTGTACCAGGAAATGAGAATGTCTGTTTCATATTATGGATACTTATGCCTGAAATTTACAATAATTTGGGAACAAACACATCTGTTTTGTGGTTATTTTAACCTTTGATTTTGTTTTTATTTTATTATAATGAATATTTTCTGTATCTGCATGGATGGAATATCATAAGATAAATATTTTAATATTTATTCAGAATATCTTTATGCCACAGAATGCAAACTATTGTGTTAAGAGACAAAAACTTTTAGTGTTTCCTAAATTAAATAGATAAACTTTTTTCTTTCCCTATTTTACTCATTGTATGAATAATTTCATTTGAAAGACACACATGCTATTTTATTTGAAGATAGAAGAAAGGTAAACCAAGGTTGAAACTTATTTGCCAGAATATTGTTGATCTCCGTTTCAGTTCATATGCTATGAAACAAGATTTCTTTTAACCAAATGCAGATGTGGAATACCAAGCTGCTCTGCTCACATCTTTGTTGTTTATACTGGAAATGATGAACTGAAAGATGCAAACATGCCAGCTCCTAATAGAAATATGTTTCTTTGATTATGGAAACATTACTGCAGAGGAGATGGTATCAATGTCTCACTTTGATACTTGAGAAAGTATATATATATATAGGAAAGATCTCTAAGGTTTCTGTCTGCCAAAATAAATCAAGCTTATGCAAAGAAAAAATGTGCAAAAAAACTCATCCACCAATCTTGTCTTTCTAGTGATTAACCATCCAACCAACTGAGGTCATCATCATCATGATAAACTTCACTGTTGTTTTACAACACCCTGAAACCTGAACTCATCCTCTGTACCAGAATTCAGTTTTAGCTGTTACTTAATATAGCAAGGAAACTTTCTTTTGAAGATCATAAACATCCCTTTGGGTGAGCGTAAAGAAAATTGAAGATTAAATAACTCATTATGGAAATAAGTAGTCTGTTAAAAAAAAGGAGGCCCTAGTCTTTGATTTTGTGAGCTTAATAGTATTCCATCTAACCAAATACTATATTAAAATGTTCAAATTATAAAAAATAAAACAAATTAATAATCTTTAAAGTGTCTGATCAGCTTTCCTGGCAAGTTTAAGGTCCACTAACTTCAAGTCAGCTCACAATGGTCAGGAGCTTCTTTTAAAGTTTTACAGCCTTCTAAAATTACATCTGAATTCATGAGCCAAGTGATGTGTTAAGGCTGGAAAGTAATTTTGTTCAACTCTGCTTTACATAATTTCTGAAGTGATGATGTTGCCTTTCTCTGGTCTTAAAATTAAGAACCAAATATGGTTTAAGGAAAAACGGGTTTTTACCTTGGTATTTATTTAAGGATCCTTAAGGTACACCACTTCATCCAGGTGGTATTTGCTGAAATGCACCCCGAAATGCACGCACACGACAGATCGTGTATACAATTTACAGACCTTGCAAATTAGCATACCTATCAAAGATTCCCCAAGGAGAAGCTTAAATGAATAGTGTGATATCCCCCCATCCCGAGGAATTGCTCCCTGGATGGGCCTATCAGTTTACAGGATGTGTTCTAGAGAGGACCTTGGTTTCTCAGGGTAGCATTGGGCTTTCTGGCCCCAACTGCGAGGCCTCCAGGATGTTTGGTCTCCTGGCTTGATGGAATATTAGGACTACGCTGAATTATCAGGCTTAAGAAATTACAAATATGCATGCTAAAAGCACTGAGGATACATAAAAGCTATATAAAAGGGTATATAAAGGGTATAAAAGAAAAGGCAAAAAATCATCATGGCATCAGTGGTAGTCTATGTAAATCAGCTCAGCATGACAGTATTCAGAAGATTGATACCACTGATTACCAGTGTATCAGGAGACAAGGAGAGTCCCTCTCTTTATATCCTCTGCTTTCTCAAATTAAGGACCTGATTTTTGCTGCTTACTGAACTCCAGCATCGCTCAGAAGAAAGAATCCCTTAGGGGTTCTGGGGGCTTCCAATCAACTAGCAGCAGCTACTGCAGATTCCTGGCAGATGAGGGGACTGGCCATAAGCTGATACATACACAGAGAAAAAGTGTCCTGTGCCTCTAATTTCTCTTTCCATTTGTAATTATAACTTGTTTAAGACTTATTCAACTTCAATACTGAATTTTCATCTTGATCATTCAGCAAGTGGAGGGGCAGGTGCTGATCTCTTCACTCCTGGGACCAGTGACAGGCCTCGAGGAAACCACAGGAAGCTGTGTCAGGGGAGGTTTAGGCTGGATATCAGGAAAAGATTTTTCACCCAGAGGGTGGCTGAGCACTGGAACAGGCTCCCCAGGGAAGTGGTCAAGCACCAGCCTGACAGAGTTCAAGAACACTGCTCCATGGTGTGATTCTGTGCAGTGTCAGGAGTCAGACTCAATAACCCGGATGGGTTATTGACCTCAGCACATTCTATGTGCTGATTCTATGATTCTTGATTCTTTGAAAATTCAGTAAATAAGATGATAAAAGCTAAAGAAAACGAGAAATGAATCCAGAAGAAAGAAGAAGATGAATGCTTTAGAACATGAAATATATTATAAAAGAAGAGAAGACCCCCAGAACTTAAAACTAAGGAAGGAGCCTGTTGTGGTGCAGTTTCTAGTAATATCATATGTATCACTGATGTAAGTTTATTTTAATCATGGTTAATTGAATTGATTAAGAGAACTATCACTTAAGAGAACTAGTTTACACTATGGTGTAAACTATCTAGAGGCAAAGCAGATTGTCCTTACTTTTTTCTCTAGAGAGTTCTGAATGCAAGAACAGGGCCAGAAGCTCCATTGCACTATTCAACATTGTTATACTCAGTGTCCTAGAGCTGTGCTACTTTTCCCACTTACATTTAACTTACATTGACATAAAGACCTCAGTGCTGCGTGCTATTGTTATGACATCGAAGTGAGACATCCAGACATCTGAAGTGGGTGAGTGGCTGAACTGAAAAGCAGTTCCCAAGGAAAGGAAACTTTTCCTCTTACCATTTTTTCTCACACAGCTCTGGTTAAAAGCCACACAGCTGTACCAAAAGCTGAGCCCAGGTAGCCAAACCTGGCCCAGATGGGAATACATATGACATTGCAATCAGAGGCATGACAACTTGTGACCATGCAATTGATTGTTCATATTTTCTGGGAGGGCACAATAAGCTCTCCAAAGAATTTAAGCTCAACAATTAAGCTCAACAATTAAGCTCAACAATAAGCTCACCCAAGAACAGATATCCCAAGTGAGAATTTCCCCAGTCTGGGGTGGCTCTGCAAGGGCATTGACATTTGCCACAGCAGAATGATGTTTATCATCATAGGGGATAACAGAGCAAAGGACAACTTTCACAGACCTTGTGCTGTTTCACCGGCCAATCTGATAATCACCAGCATAGAAACTGCAACAAAATCTCACTTCTCTTTTCCTAGATTTGGAAGCATCATGTGTCTAAGGATTTGTACAAACTGTCTGCAGCTTTGTCCCCAGTGACAACTGCTATCTATAACTTCAGCATTCAGAGATTTTATGCCATATAACACAGTATTTGTGACACTACAAATGTTTAACCATCTTAGGAAACCCATGTTACTTTTTAAAAGTTTTCTGCTTTTTCTCTATAATCTAACCATATGCCTTTAAAGCTACTACTTCACCAACAGGCTCTTAATTCACTAGATGTCTTTTACTATTTTTTTTTTTTTAACTGGATTTACCTTGGGGATTTACCTTGGCAAGAATTTGAGGTGTATTTTTGATTCTTTCTGCTACATTTGCTCATATACAAAGATAAGTAAAATGAATTTAAGATGGCTAAGACCCTACCCAATTATTCAAGCACTGCAGTCATATAATGTAACATGCCTGTAGACAGAGATGGCTGGTGCAGTTAAACACAAATTTAAATCTCGGTCAGGTAAATTCTCCACCATTAAGAGCCATATTGAAATCAGAGATTATTACTGGATATTTGTGCTGGCATTCAGAGATTAAAGTGGAACTTTTCAAGTGCTACTGATAACTAGAAATGCCTATTCAAACACTTAGATCTATCAGGTTTTGTCACTTAAAATCTAATACATATATCTCCTAAACTTGTGATAGTTCTTCATCAGTTTAAGCCACTAAATCTTCCTTATTGGCCAATTAGAAAAAACAAATGCAAAGATAAGGTATGGAATTATGATTCCATTGAAAACAAGCCAGATCTGTGACTTCTACCTAATTCTGTGTGCCAGACGAGTTGTCATGTCTTATATACCCTGTGAAGAGGGGCTCCATCAGGCTTCCCCTAACAGAATGTGAGATAAGTATCACTTCGAGAATGTTTTAGATTCAGGGCATGAGATTTGAGACTTGGTAGTAGAAAAAAAATCTCAAGATCTTTCTGATGATGGGATTCGTGCATAGTCAGCAGGTACTGCTAGTGATAGTCTGCAGTCTTTAAGAGCTCATAGACTACATAGTTTTTCACTGACTGCTCAAGAGTGATACCAGAAGCTAATCATGGGTGCAGAATTCAAAGCTGTTAAGCAAGTAGGCAAATAAACCCACTAACTTTTAGTATCTCTGAAACAAGCAATGCCACTAGCCTATCTGATTGATAAAACCTTCTCTTTTGCTTAGGTAGAGTGTATTTGCTTCACTCACTTGTTAGGAAGATATGAATGACACAGTTCTTTTCTCTTCCTATCTATTTTTATTCTTGTTTTCCTCCTTTCTTATCCTGCATTTCCAAAATGCAAATGCTTGTTTATTTTTCCCGGTCATTTTCTGTGTTAGCAGTGGTCTAACCTGTCCTCATATCTGGATGCCTGGAAGTTTTTGGAAGGAAAAAAAAATAGGTCTAATTCCTTCAAATTGCTTCGAACTCTGAACTGCTTTCAGAGTTTCCAGAGAAGATCCAGGAATGTCTCAGTGATTCTAGGCTGAAAGGAGAGGGTCAGCTTTTAGCCCTACTATACACTTCTACAGAAGAAATAGCTGATTTTAACAATGTATACAATGCATATGACACTTGTCTTCATAGTGCCTGATGTTGGGATCAGTGTTGCATGCCTCTTCCAGGAAGAAAAAAGGGTTTTTTTTATGCAAGACTGAAAGTTGGAAATTTCAAGACAGGTCATATTAGGGAGTTTTCAGCTAACAAAACCCCCTCACCTTATCTAATTGCATGATGAGTGTGATACTGCTCTGTGAATGGCTGTACTAGCAGCTTTCTCCATAAAGAGAGATAACCCCTGTTTTTCCTCTGCCCGATTTCCATCATCTTTAATAATATTAAATCTAAAATATATATTTTTATCTGAAATATCAAAATCCTTTCACTGCTTGATGAAGTACCTTTGTGGGAAACTGAATATCACAATGTGCAGTGTTTGCTGTAAAATTCTTTCTATTTGATCCTGTTGGATTATATGATGCTATCTCTATTCCAGGCATTTTTCTGAAACTTCTATATTCTTGTTACATATTAGATATCAATATCATTTATTTACAGCTAAAATGTGCCCTTAGAGGCTCTCTGTTAAATGTGGTGCCAACTTAGAGAGAATAAGAGGATTTGGGGCTGAGTGTTTCTCATAATTCATTTGAATTCTTTCACTGATTGGTATGCAATAACTATACACAAGAAGATGCTGCATATTCCACAGAGATACTGTAGAAGAGTTACACACAAATGAAACAGGATGAGCTTGTAATGAAAACATTACATCACTACCACACTATTTTTATGGCATTATATGTATTTGACTTTGTCATTACAGTAACAATTGTCCCCTATTCTCCTAGAGGCTTGCCTGAGCTATGCAAAACTGGTATTTTTGGAAGCTGTTGGAAAGGGAACTTTTTCACTTTGAATAAGTGTTGTTTGCTCTCAGATTTTCAAATATTTACTCCACTGCAGTTTTTCTTAGATGATTTCCTGTGGTACATTGGGTCAAGTCTGAATGTAACTATTTGCTGACACATCCAATAATTTGCATAGGTCAGTAGCATTATTTTATCCTTCAAATTTACTTTTATTTGTTTTTGCTACAGCTTGTTCAGCAGATAGAAGACAATGTTGGAAGACTACCAAAGAGCCTGAGTGTAAAACATCAGATGTGCTACCAGAAATTGTACAGTCTGTCATTCAAAAAAGTGAATAGATTAGAACGATTGAGAGTAGAAAATTTTATACTTTGTACCTCAGAATGATTCCCTGTCATTCAGAAACTCTCTCAAAAGTAAGCCACAAGCATGTCTGGAAGCCAATAAGTTGGCTTAAAAGTGGAATAATAAAATTAAATGTAGATGGTGATATGAGAAAGGCTAAACAACCTCATCTCTGCAAAGGTAAATTCTCTCTCTAATGAATTCAAACTCTTCCAAAGCATAAAAATTAAAATATGATCCTGATGACAATTTATTTAGTTTTTCAAAAAACCAACCAGGTCTCTAAAGAAAGGCAAAAAACAAATGAAATTATTGTTGTTTGGGGGTAGTATACAGTGATGTATATGAAATGGGTAGTGGGAAACAAAAGGGAGAAAAACAGTTTTCATCAATACAAAAGGTTAAAATCAGGGTGTCTCAGACTTTCATATATATGCAATGTTTTGCTTATTAAGGTATTAATGCATTAGAAAGAAAGCTAAACAAGAAGAAAACAAGGGCACTGAAAGAAAAAAGTTAATGAAGTTTAAAAAAAGAAATTAATCTTCAGCTGACTTGAAAACTTGCTGAAGTTCAGTGCTGAAGAATTGAAAGAAAAGAAATTTTGTGAAGAAAATTTTGTCTACATGTATAGCATAAGGGATTTTATGTTTAATGTGTCAGTCCTGGAAAATAATCTGGGTCTTGCTCTTCAGTGAGCTCTGTGCAGTTGCAGCTGGAAAAGACAAGTGTATATACAAAACCCGAGAAATGAGATAGAAAAAGTGCCCTGCACAGCCAGTGCCACGTGCCTACCTGGAATACTGCACCCAGAAACAAATAACCCCACATCAAAAGGGAGGCACAGAATTAGAGATGACAGCATTTCTGTCTTAGGGACCTCTGAATAAAGACTGAAAGATTAAGTTATGAAATTTCAGAAAGGAGATGGTGACAGAAAAAGGTCTATATAATTATAAGTGTAGTAGAGAGGAGGGACAATTTTCTGGTCTTGTTTTATATCCCAGAAATAGCAGGCAAGTAAGTAATGAAATTAAAAAATCTAACTTTTTCAAATATTTTTCCATGTAATGCTCATGATTGGCAGTCATACAGTAATATTTCCTTGAGAACAAGAAACTAAGATTCAGAAAATGATCTTTCCAAGGTAAAGCCAGATGTATAGTTTCCAGAGGAAAAGATTTTTGTAGAGCTTCAGAGTGCAAAACTCAATTCACCTTAGATACTTTACAGAGGTGTACCTGGTCTCTTTTTGAAGAACTTCTAGGCTTTATTCTGCATATGTAAAGACATTTACCTGACTTACTTCAGGAGAGTTACAGCATTAGATAATTAAAATGCAGGTGCACACAGGGTGCCTTGGATGCCTCACAGTGCCTTATTCTGAAATTTCTGGCTTCTTCCTATGCACAGGCTATTGCTGACTATCATGGAAATAAGATTGTGGATGGGATGGCTCATTGATAAAGCCCTATGAGTGACAGTTGTCCTGTGGACTGTTGCCATCTACGGAATTACTCCTAATTTCAATGGGCAACAACTGTGAATAAATCATGTGTTGGCTTTACCGATGTGTGTCCAAAGCACAACTACAGATTCAGAAAACTTTGTAAGCTTCTACTCCTTGTTGACTGAAAACTCATATTTGTTGTCAGAGCCAATGGGAAACCGACAAGACCAGCCAGTGGAAATGTTTGTTCTGATTTGCCCACTTTCTTTAATAAAATAAGATAAAAAGATATGTGTCACCTATAGTAAAAGGAGAACTTCAATGCTTAAGAAAAGAAGAAAAAAATCCTGAAGGATAAATTACAAAGGAAAACAGATTAGCTTTTTTATAATACCAGTCCTTGAAAGACTAGGTCTTTTTTACTGACTTCATTCTCATCTGAATCAGACCTGCGATCCAGCCTTGTGAATTGAAAGCGTGGGAGAAGAGACTAATTGAAAATGAGGAGTAAGAAAGCCTTATGCCTTTTTGTGCAGTACTGTTAATTTATAAACTTAAAATTACTGTGTAGCTTAAACCTGTACATTTAGATGGCTTCTGGCCAGCTGGAACATCAGAAGCACACATCATGTTTCCTGTGTGACATTCCCCAGAAATGACTGAGAAAAAAGAAAAGCAGAAAAATATAGAACACATAATCAAAATGGTTTAGCAGCAGCAAACAGGACTTATTATTTATTTAAACATTAACATATTTTTACTTAAAATTAGGCCAGAAGTTATTTTTAAATTTGATTGAAATTTAAACACCTCAAAGCTTTTGAAAACATAGCTATTTTTAAGTTTTCTCTGTCATTTTTTGATGATTTTTGTTCCTTAATCAAAACCTGTTATATCTGCTAGCTTTGCTGTGACTCCTCCAAAATAGCTCTTTCCTAAATGCACTCAACGCAGTAATTGGAGATCTTTCTCCGCTAGCCTGTGACTTAACTAATTTTCCTTTTTATGAAGCTGTACTGCTCGTCATATTGACAGGTTTTATTCTTTTTTCTTGAAATTCAGATGCCGTGTTTATGAATATCAAAGACATCTTGGGAACTCAGCACTGACAGCATAGTCTGTCATCCTGTGCTGTACACAAAGGTGTTTTTTGGAATATGTAATGTGATAAAAACACAAAACCAAATAAATTTTTTCTGTGATCAGCTGTTTTTCTTCATGCCAATAATCTCACCCTTGCTAATAACAATCTGTACAATGGCAAGCCTGTGAATTATCTTAAAAAGTTAATAGATCAATGGTCATCTGATCCAGCCTTCCTTGGCAACAATCTAGACAACACAGCTCAGCACCCTGTCCAGATGAATCTTAAGTGTCCCCCACTTCCTTGATGAGATTATTCCAATGGCTGATTTTTCTTATTGTGAAAAATTTTCCTCCTGTGTTTAACTGGAATCTCCACAAGAGTAACTTGTATCCATTACCCCTTGTCTTTTACAAGTGACTCCTTGTAAAAAGGGAGCGTCCTGATTTCAGCTAGGGTAGAGCTAATTTCTTCTCAGTAGCTTTCATGGTGCTGTGTTTTGGATTCGGAATGAGGATGGTGTTGATAACACACTGATGTTTTGGTCGTTTGCAGAGTTGTGCTTATCCTAAGTCATGCTCTGCCAGTAGGAGAACAAAAGGAACAAAACAAAAGAACAAAAGAAACTGGGCAGAAGCATAGCCAAGACACATGACCCAAAGGGAGGCTCCACACCACAGAACATCATGCCTGGAATATAAACTAGGAGAAGTTATCCTGAAGTGGGGGCTGATCTGGCTTTGGGAAGGGGGCTCTGGTGTCGATCAGCTGGTGGTGAGCACTTGCGTTGTGCATCAGTTATTTTTTCCTATTTATTATCATTTTTTGCTATAATTTACCATTAGTAGTGTATTTTACTTTATTTTTAATTATTAAGCTGTTCTTATCTCAACCTACAAGTCTCATTTTGGTTCTCCTCCCCACTCCACTAGTGTGAGGGCAGAGAGGGGGGGTTGAGTGAGCAGCTGCATGGTACCTAATTTCCAGCTGGGCTTAAACCATGACAGGAAGTCTCCATCTTCTTTGAAAAGTGTAACACACTTTAGATACTGGAACATAGTGATGAGGTCTCCATTAAATCTTTTCATCTCAAGGCTGATTCTCAGCCTTTCCTCATATGGCAGGTTCCCCATTGATCATTTTTGTGCCCTTCTCTGGACCTTCTCTAGCCTGTCCAAACCTTTTTGTATAACAGGAAACAAAATCAAACCCAATATTTCAGACATAGCCTGACAATTGCTGAGTAGAGCGGCAAAACTGTCCTCTTCAGCAGAATGAGAAAATAATACATTAATCTCCTCTGCTCCTTTGCCGTTAAAGTTCTAAAAGTTTTAAAGTTCTAAATTCCTTCAAAGTTGGTTAATCTCAGAAACCAGCCTCAGACATCTTCTTTTTTGGATGATTACATTTTTACTGATAGACATACAGAATCCTTCATCTAGGCTATGAACTATCTGTGTGTCATGATAATTACTAAAGATCCACTCTCATGAATGCTAACAAGCTGCTTGGAAACTTAGCAAATCTCTCCTGTCTACTTTTTCCTTCTAAGTGACTTATCTACACTAAATTAGTTCCCAGCCATGCTGTGCTAGCTGAATTTTTTTTCACTTCATATTTTGCTTTCAATTATTTTCCTTGTTCACTAGCACAAAATGCACTCATATTTAATTACAATTTGTTCACAGCCTTGTGCAGGAGTCACAATTCCTAGTCAGAACCACGGCCCAGTTACACTTCTTAGGAATTAACTGCAATAGACAAAATCCAACAATGAAGCACACAACTGACAAGTCTAGAGCTAAGGGGTTTTTTCAGTTACATTTTGATATTTTAAATTTTCATGTAAATTTTAAGTTTTTTAAGTTCTAAAAATAAAATCTATTTACAGTCATCTGGTCTTATGGGTGTTAAAATACCACAAATCCCATTGACTCTAACAGATCTGATGACTCCTGCAGCCTTTATATAGTTAAAATGATACAAAAAACTGGTCACAAAGTCAGAAGTCCAGGAGATGCTGAATTCTCACAAGTTTGTCAAAGTACATAAAACCTGTTTGGTTTGTCCTGTTGTAATCTCTACATTGTAATAAAAAAAAAATTCTTTCCATTGTATTTGTTTCCAGAACTGTTACTCTCAAATAAACAGGTGGTGATTTGGGATATTACTTTGTGTTGTAATCAGAGTTGATTTTGAACAGAGTTGTGAGACAGCCTCATTTTGGAGAATAGTGATAATCTAATTTACTGAGATTCCTCAGTAAATTATTTTCTTGGAGGTTATCAGAACAGGAACTACACTTTTCACCACCACTCCTGTCTTATGGGGATTAAAGGCGTTTAGGCACTATTTTCTCATAGAGCTAATCGGTCCCACATTGTACCTTTATTCTCTGTGGATGAGGAAAAATATTTAAGTAAATAGTTTCTGCATTAATCAACCTTAATGAAAATCCTGTTTGTGGGAGATTTTGGGTTGTAGTATCAAAGGATGGCATGAGGCCAGAAGATTCATTTGGGTTTTAGGGAGAGGAAAAGCTCAGAATATGAGCAGAATGGATGGAAAGGGTCATGAATCAAACAAGCAGGAAGAGCTGATTCACAGAATCATTAAGAATAGAAAAGACCTCTAAGGTCATCAAATCCAACCATTAACCTAACAATGCCAAGTCCACCACTAAACCATGTCCCTGATCACCATATCTACAAGTTTTTTGAAGACTTCCAGTTTCCAGACAGATGCCCTGTCCCAATGCATGACTACACATACAAGGAAGAAATTTTTCATGATATTGAATCTAAACCTCCCCTGGCACATGTGTTTGTGGGACACTCCAAGTCTGCAAGAGAGATGTGGGCCATAGAACCCTGCCAGGGGCTCAGTCAAAGCCAAAGCCTCTCCATGTCCTCCCACATGACCTTCTGTCTGGTATGAATACTGAAACACTGTACCTTTACCACTCAGTGTAGTAGGAAATATGAGATAGAATATTCTGAAGCTTGTCACAAGTACATCAGATCAGCTGTCTAGGTGTACGTACAGAATCCCAGAATACACTTCAGAAAGAACACTAGTTAACCCTGCTGTTCTGGCCCTTGCTTTCAATGTCAGCAAAACAATCTCTGGTGCAAGGAGTTTGTATGCACTGTTGCAAACTGAATAATAAGTAGGATTTCCCAGTCCTGTTTATGAAGAGTCTTTGAAGAACTTAATTCAAAATGTAATTGTCAAGACAGGAGTTAATTTTTAATATCTTTTTAAAAGGCATGTTCTGTTAACACAATTAGGCAGTGGTACAAGAGAAAATGAGAAAGAAAGGTCTAAGGAGACTTAAGAAATACAGCAGCATATGTGATGGCCTCTCTCTCTTTAAATTCATTCAATTCCTTGCTGGTATAACTTCAAAATGTAGAGATATATTTTGCTATTTCCATTCTCCCCAGTTTGATGTCACCTCACTTCTGTTGTCTACAATACTCCCACCAGAAATAAGGAACTACAAAACAAACTTTGTTCTTTTGGGTATGATAATTTAAAATGTAGTTATTTAAGTCTCTATACTTTACTCTCTCATTTTGGATCTGTTTTATCAAATATGGGTTTGGGGTTATTTTTATGAATTTCTCTTTATACACTTTGTGAAATTGTAGCTGGCTCAAACACCTATCAGCACCAAATATCTTAGGCTGTGGTTTAGCTGTTGGAAAGGGAAGTGCAGGTGGAATTCATGTCTCCAGTTTCTAAAAGGAAGTCTTATTCGTAGCTCAAGCAAGGCTGTAGTTGTATTGCAGAGGTGGAGATTCCATCAGTTAAATTGTTAATGAAGCATTACTAACTGGGCACTTCAGGTGCCAGGGTCATCTTTTTCTTCAGTTTCTGTGTAATCTGTGGAGACACATCAGCTCCAACTTTCAACCTGTTGAAAGAGCCTGCCTAGCTACCCTATGGATGCGGAGATTTAAAGAGATTAACCTCCCCTACTACAAACTCCTATATTAGGGGATATATTTATTCACATTCTATTGATAAACTGCCACTAATTCTAAGCATATGAAATATATCCAAAGAGTAAAGAAAGTTTATTAAAATTTATTTTACTGGGTAGTCTTGCCTTACATCCACAGATCATGGCGCAAGCGAATCACAGAATGCAATGAGATATCTATATTTGGGAAATGTGGCATTTTCCCTCCAAAAGAACCTTGTCATAAAGAAAACTACCCATTGTGAAATTTGGCTCTGTTCTCGATTTTTAAAATATGATTATTCCGTTAAAGGGCATGTATACATGCAAACAAATAGACTTTGTGTTCTGTGGATTTAGATACTCTTTGTCTGTAAATTTAACCTTCTTCTAAATAGCTCAAAAATATATTAGAATTTGGCCACTAACAATATTAGTGGTAAACTCTAATTCCAAAAAGTGATGTAGCCACAAAATTTGGAACAACTCTTTTGGCATACAATTCTGCTTTTGAATTGAACATGACCAGTTAAAAGACATGCCAAGGACTTTGCGACAAACTGTGCAAAGTAATTTCATGTCAAAATTTGCTATATAATTTCTCCCATCAGGAAGTCCTCCTTGTTAGATGAAAAAATAATTCCAGTGTCTATCTTGCTCCTGTAAAAAAGAAATGCTGGAGCTAGACCAAAGTGGTAGTTGTTTAAAATTAAAGATGAAGTAATTACACTGAATTATGCACAAAAAGAGCAGTGGGGATAATGTGTTCAGTCTGCATCAGCCAGTGACACACATCACCGCATACAGTATCCCGTCACATTCTAGCATTGTATATAAATGTCAACCCTGCTATTTATTTTCAATTTAAAATGCATTAATATTAGCTCTATCATGCTGACAAATCTTATAATGAAGACAGTTGATTATCTTTTTTTTCCTGAAGGACAGAGAAAGGCAAGGACTCATTTCGATGCAATAATGAACGTCTCTTATTATTTTATTGGGAAATTGATCCATTCATCCTGGTCTTTTTTATGTTGAAATAGTCTATAAGCAAAAGACACAAAAAAAGAGAGATCAGAATTCATCACTTAAGAAAAACTGCTGGGAAATATTAGAGAAAAATCAAGAGCAATATTTTTCTCTTTATACACTCTAATACCTATGATTAATTGATTTCTATTATGATTAATTGCTTTACATGTATTCATCAATTTTGTGGTAATTCAAAATTGTTTTACACATCTCAAAAGTTCTGCAGACATTATTACTTAAATCCTTTGTTTACTGAACCACAGAACAATTCACTCACTTACATGATTGATTGACTGACTGATTGATTGACTGACTGATTTGTATTTCCTTTGTCTAACAATAGACAGTGCCATCATGTAGTGGTGTCTTTTTAAGTGTATGCAAAGTCATGTTTTAACATTACCTATTCCAAACATTTGAAAACCCAAGACTGAGACTGAGAAAATCACAAAGCTAGATTAATTATCATGCACTCTTATAAAACAGTATGTTCAAGATTCACTTTCACAAAATGGAGAATCAAATTGAGGATCTGATTTCAACAACGTTTGCAAGCAATAAGACATGTACTGAATGAAGAGATCCATCACAAAAAAAGGTCACTAAAGTCTATATGATATGGTGGTTTTGAAGCGTGTCTGGAGAATCATGAAATAGATTCATTGGATAATCCAGGTGGGAAAGGGCCTCAGGAGATCTCTAGAGCACCCCTCTACTGAAAGCAGAGCTACCTGTGAGTTGAGAGTTAGTTGCTCAGGGATTTTTCTTGAACCTCCTCACCAAAGATGGAACCTGCATAGTCTCCCTGTGCCACTCCTGATGGTCCCCATGGAAGAAAAATATTTTCTGGTTATATTTCGGAATCTCTTTTGTTTTAAGTTATGTCTGTTATCTTTTTGCTGTAAAGAGCCTGTGTTTGTCTTCTTAATGACTTCCACGTAGATATCATCAGATTGCTATTAGACCCTCTAGACTTCAGAGACTATCACTTGATATTTATTCTTACTTATATATAGTTAACAGTCATGTTCAGAGAAAGTATTTTACCACATTTTTAGCCTGATACATCAGTTTTCTTTACATTTTTTTCAGAAAATTAGAAGAAAAAAGAAGGGTTTTTTTCCTTATGTAGTGATGAAAAGGTCTGAATCCATGTAAAGCTACTATTCAAAAAGTTTGATGAGAAGGAGGGTGATTTTAAACATATTCCCTAAACTCTTCTGCAACTTACAAATAGACCCCTTTTTAAGAAAAGAGGAGTTTCTTGTATACTTAAATAACTTGATTATTCTTATACCAGTGTAATTGCAAATTTCAAAAAAACCCACTATATTTTATGGATTCTGATAGAAATCGTAAAATATGGCAGCTGTCACAAGATTTGTTAGATTTATATAGTCATTTTGAAAGTTGTTCCTCTATTTCTATAAAAAAGATGAGACAAGAATTTGCAAGTTGGGAAAGTTTCTAAAGAGCAGAGAAACCAACATTGGCAAAAGACAAGCCAGGATAAAGAACTTGTTACTAATAATCACAAGTTGTATCATGCTGTTACTTTAAAACATAATTCCATCATGGAAATTAATTATAACTGTCTAATGTTAATAATTTCCAGTGCTGTGTGTATCTGTGTAGATACTTTATACTTTTAAATTCAAGTTTTCAAAGGCATTGTCAACACTGAGTAACTCTCACCACCCACAGGAAGACATGAAAAGTGTTTGACAAATATGCAAACAGTAGTAGAGAGTGAAAGGTCAATAAATGTGAATATGAGAGACTAATATTAATCCATTAAAATAATGCATATACATACAAAGGGTCCTATTTCTACTTCATTCACAGTAACTGAGCTGCTCTACACCCACTTACAAAAGCTTTTCCATAAATAAGCATATATGAGATAATGCAAGATTTTAAAGCAAAATCTTTCTCTGCTGTATTCTAACTAAACACAAAAATGCTGAGGGCACACAATGTAATTAATTAAAATGAACACAAGGTGATTGAAAGCAAATTCAGAAAAAAAATCACTAAGGCCTTTTGAAACTTAGATCAATAAGGTCTATTAAATTAACACTTAATTGTAAATTATTAGTGTGATAAAATATGGGTTTGCTTTAAATAAAAAATGAGACATCCTAGGAAAAAAATATGTTCTTGCTCGTCTTTGATGACCACATTGTGTTTAAGCTATTATGCAATTATGGGTTTGCAACACGTATCCAGGTGCTGATTGATGTTTTGTCATTGAATTGGCCTGAAATAAAGGGGCTATAGAGAAACTTTCACATTCCTATAATGAATATGTAGTATCATTATGCAATATATTTAAAAAAAAATCAGAATCTGCAAAGGGACATTTGTGTAAATGCATTCAGGAGACTTCTGCAGTTATAAAATGTTTTGCTTTGTCCCTTGTGCTGTCTCCATTCTGAAGAAGGTCAGGTTCACTTTTTCTCCTAATGTGGTCTGTACTTCAGTTTATCTCAGCCCTACAGGATCAGTGAGAAAATTAAGAGTTAAGTCTTCTTTTGTAGTACAACTTCAAAGTACAGAACAGGAACTGGGAAAACAAACTGAACTTAAATGCTGTGTATACCAAAATAGTTTTCACATTGGCTTCTTAATTTGAGCACAATGGATTAATTTCAACTCCAAGTATTGTTAGGATGCTTCATAAAATGTAATCTTTTTAATATCAATATTTCTCTGCAGAGTTCTTCTGTTTGCAAAAAGTTCTTTTTTTTTTTCTTTCAATGACATTTTCTGTGCAAGTGAGTTTTATACCTGAGTGCAATCTCTGGTCAGTCAGTGTCTTACATATTCTGTACCTACTATCTGCACTTTCAAGCAAAGCTGAACAAGTAATGTTGTCTCAGAGCTAAAAAAAAAAACCAAAACAACTCTGTAACAATATCGGTAAGTGAAGGGAAGACCTGTTCAAGGATATCACTACTCACCTAGGTTCATAGAACCATAGAATGGTTAGGGTTGCAAGGGACCTTAAAGACAATCTAGTTCCAACCACCCTGCCATGGGCAGAGATGCCACTCACTAGATCAGGTTGCTCAGGGCTCCATCCAACCTAGCCTTGAACACTTCCAGGGATGGGGCACCTACTACCTTTCTGGGCAACCTGTTCCAGTGCCTCACCACTCTCTCAACAAAGATTCTTTCCCATCGTCTAATCTAAACCTGGCCTCTTTCAGTGGCCAGGTTTATCTTAAAACCATTGTCCCTTGCCCTGTCACTATCTGCCTATATAAAAACTCTCTCTCCCTCCTTTTTATAAGACCCCTTAAGGTAATGAAATACCACAATGAGGTCTTCCCAAAGTTGTCTCTTCTCCAGACTGAACAGCCCCAGGTCTCTCAGCCTGTCTTCATGGGAGAAGAGTTTCATCCCTCTGTTTATCTTTGTGGCTTCTCTGGACCCACTCTACCAAGTCCATGTCTTATGCTGAGGACCCTAGACTTGGATGCAGTACTCCAAGGGGTGTCTTTTGAAGGCAGAGGTGTGCAATAAAAGTTAGGACCAGTCATGTCAGCCCAATCAGCAAGAGCCTGGAGCTCTTCCTGGGTGCCTGGCTTCCGACTAGGGGAAGACAGCTGAGAAGGGAAAGGTTGACACCTCCCTGTCCATCTGAGGATAACAGCCTTGCAGGTTTGCCTGGTCCTGCCCTAGCCATGGGTGCTATGAGAGCAGTGAAGACCCCACTTCTCTGTTATTTGGTTGCGCTGCTCCCCTTAACTTTGCCCTTTTCCTACTCCCAGCCAGTGATAGACTGCATATCTCCAAGAAGCACAGGGCACTAAGCTGCTTCTTTCTGAAACCGAACAATGTCCCCTCAGCCCTTGTTTGGTCTAATTTCTGGTTAAACTGAAGGGTGATGCAACAAAAGCAATGGGCCACCTGACTGTCCCTTCTCAGGAGGCATGTGGTCCACACTCTGGCAACTGCAGGCCTTTTTCCCTGCAAGTTTTAGCATTTCACAGGTGGAGCAGGCCCCCCCATTTCTGCCAGAAATAGTTCTTTCCATTTTAAAGCATTTGTCTGTATTCCTGTCAGCTTCACTGGGATTTATGCTCTCTGATCTGCATGACTAGCAGTGCTGCTTTCATCACAGTTTCACAAGAAGCCTATTTGTAAACTGTGTTTTCCACTGATTAAAGAGGAAACTTGTTGGAATTGTAGGATATTTCGGTGTAACTCAGAACAATTCCTAAATCACTGAGCATTCATGTGTAAAGTAACTCTACTGTCACATAGGGAACTAAGTTTCTTGTCAACTGCATAGCCTCACTCAGTTTCCTAAGATTCAATCAGTGGGGCACAAATACATCTCTTAAAGTCTTACAAAGTCTGAAGAGAAGCTACTTGCTATTTATACCATAAAGTGCTTTTGCAGCTCTGAGGAGCTGAAATGTGACCTGTTTGTTTCACTGCGGTGCACAGCAGCATGCATGAGAAATCAGGCAAGAGAAACTTAAAAGGAAATATTGAGCTGCTGTCTTTTTAAGCATTCTAATCTCTTAATAAGAGTTGGCAGGTGCTAACGGTTTTGTGCTTGTTTCTTTCTCCATTTTTAGTTATCTCAGTTCTGTGGAGGTAGATTCATTTTCTGGGTTCAGTAAGTATTCCTTCACCTGCCTTGAAATGGAACTGCTGGCCCTTTGATAAATAGATTAGAAGGTTATCAAATTTCACTGTTGTTTCTCCAAGTGTATTTGTTTTCTCTGATGAAATGGTCTTTCTTAGCTTTCTAGAGCAGTAACCTCCATGGATCACAATAAATGTCCCTACTCCTTCCAAAGGAAAAACAAATCAGGGTGGGTAGGAAGAATTTTGCCTTAATTCTTCAGCAAAGACATTCAAAGCAGTGTTAAACAACAAGACTCCCTTCTGTGCAGATTTCAACAGGTCCCCAATGAAAATTACCATGCCAAATTAACCCCTCACTAATGGCGTTAACAGAGATTCACCAGATGTAATTCCCTCCTGTTACCAATAAGAGCTGTTTGTATATCATGAAAGAACACAAAGACACAGGAAGCTCCGGCGGCTTTACCGTTTGCTCACACTACCATGTCTGAGGCAAGCACCAGGCAAGTGGAGAGGCGTGGTAAAATTCAGGTATCTAACTTGAATTGTAATAGGTTTAAGGTGGTTTAAACACTTGATGTGATCTGATTAGAGCACCTCTAAACTAAAACACTTTGAGAAAAAAATCTAGATTTTGACCTAGGGACTTACGAAGGGGGACACAGAGGCTGCAGCATGACATGCCTGACAGAGCTCCTTGAAGTGCAGTGAGAAAGAAACAGCGCTGCTGCATCCCCCTCCTTACGTGGCACTAAGCTCTGGAGCGTACGAACTACGAAAGGGGAGACAATTTTGCTGTGGCATGAAGTGCTCCTGGGAGCTCCCACACATGCATACACCACAGCCTCTGGGAAAGAACAGGGACATTGTATCTCTAAGCAACAACCCCTCATGTGCCATCCCCAAATGCATTCTGTGCCGCGCTGCTGTTGTCGGGCTGAGACAGAGGTGACTGATACCGTTTCTGTAGATACTCCTCTGTTTTTCCCTAGCATACTTCCTTCAGATGAACTGAAAAAACACTTTGTGAAATAACAGCCACAGATACTATGCACATGTAAATATGTTGACTTCAGAGGGATTCATGTTAACCATATACCTGAGGGCCTTTCCAAATGAAGACTGAAGCACAAGCTGTGAATAGAATACTGTCTCTCATAACTTTCCTCATGCTTTATATAAAATAGCCTCATTTGCTGTCAGTTTTTAGATTAATCTTTTTTCTTCATTCATGCATTGTCTAAAAAGACTGTTAAGCAAGAAAGCAAGCCTCATGACAATATAAACAATACCAATATTACAAAAGATAGTCTCTGCTCTGTCAAGTAAAAGGTGAAGACCAAATGGCACCAATTGCTTCACAGGCTGCTTTTAGCCCTTGCAGTAGATGTAGTATTTGTAGCAGTTCAAAGGCAGAGCTGAGGAGACAACCATTAAACAGTGTGGGTAATTAGGATGCAGAACTTTCTTCCTCTTTTTCTTTTCTGGATTTCTTTTATAAGTATCATATATTGTGCATGTTTCTTATGACCTTTAGGAAACAGTGATGACCCTCATGATTTTCAGGTTTTACATTCTAGGTCTGAGCATAACTTGGTAGCATGCACATAGTCAGTATGTGAGACACTTCATATAACTTGCTGAAATTCTATTGCACTCTAGATTCAGCTCCAGAGTAAAACACACTAGTCCTTGGCTTCTGCAGTACTCAGTGAGTTAAAATATGAGGCACTTAGGGAAACAACAAAAAATCAAGGTTATCTTCATTATATTGCCTCAGAAGCTCGGGACAATAAAAAGCAGAGCACTTGAAAGCAGTGAAAGCAAGCACTCTAAAGATATATATGTATTCAGAAAAGTACTGTAATAAACAGCCATTAACAATTTTACAATAGGAAAAGAAAAAAAAAAGAAGCTGTTACCAATTCAGGGACGTTTGTGGGACAGTCACTTCTTGAGGTCACGAATGTAAGCAAAGCCTATTACCATGTCAGCAAAGAATTCATACAAGTATATTTTACCACACCATTGTTTGTGGGGTGAAGGAAAAGCCATTCAAGATCATGAACTAAAAAAATAAACAAATACCCGAGTTCTGCGAGGGCGAGGACAATGACAATAGGGCAGCTCTTGTACTGAATCTGTTTTTCTGACCATAATAGAGTGATTCCTCTCTATTCCCTAACTTCTCCTATTTTTCTGTTTTTACAAAAGCATTTATTTTCCCTATACATTTTAATTAAATGGAACATAAAGACCAGAGTCTACAATACAGCTGTGGAGATTTAAGAGGGAGGGAAGGTAGGAGACCTTCCCTCCTCTCTACTTGCATATTTGGTTACACCTTGCCTTACACAGCCTTGAGGTAAACTGAAAGGGAAGCTGGGACAATTACCTATTCTTCGAGTCCAAAAGCATTTCTAAAACTGTTTAGTCATGGAAATTTCTGGTATTTTCTTCTGAAATAACCTACAGCTTTGAGAAAAATACAGGAAAATGGCAACAATTCTTCAAACTACTATTGTCTATTTTGTAAGTCAGCTTTTGACTGTATTACAGTTTTGTGGAAATTATATGTGTAAGGGAAAATGAAGATGGAAAAGAAAACCACACTCTCACTATGACTGATATGTTATCTAAGTCAACTGTAAATGGAAAATATTATGATTTCTGGAGTTTTGTGAAAGCAATCCCAGCAGAGCAATGTTCTCTTTTCCAAATCCATGCTTTAAGGAAATTCTGTTGAATGCTTCATGCAGAGGAGGAGAATCATGTGGAAATTGCTTTCTAATTATTTCAACTGTTTCTGTGCACCCTGGAACACCCACTGACTTTCATGAATGTAAAACACGTGAAAATATGGATTTGCTCATCAGTAGAAGTAGTATCTATCAGCTAAGGTTCTGGTGTTATAATCTGTCCAAGTATGTTAACAAGAAAAGCCTTGTTGATGTTCTATGACTCTGGCATTCAAAAGGAACTAGAATTCAGACCAGGAAAGACATGACAGAATTGGAATACTAATGTTTCCATAAATACGGATGTTTCAAAGAGATGCTACATGAGTGGAGGGGTCGACCACAAACTGATCCAGATCCACACTCCTGCTGAATAATTAAGCTTCCAAGCCACAGATCATTTAGCCTACACTGGAGCTTCTAGAATAAGCAAGAAAATTACTTTTTCACATGTGTCTTGGCTTGAGTTTTTTGTTTGTTTTCTTGTTTGCAGTGTCTTAGCACTGACATAATCAGCAGGTTACTCAATATAATTCTGAAACAGAAGATTTGGATATTGGTTTTAAAATAAAGTATATATTTCCCCAAGAATTTCATTGGATGAAATAACTTACAAGGTGCCATCACACCTTGATATTATTTTTGTCGCTTCTTAAATCATTATTGTCTTTTTAAATTTGAAGGTTGAAGTATTTTTGCTCATCTTGACAAGTGAGACCTAGTTAAGTGAAATTAATAGTACAAAGCAATAGTGAACTTCACAATATAGGCTGCATTAATTTAATTTTAAATTGGTTATAAATAGGCTGTCACTGTAAATAGGAAATGCTAAGTTGAGAATCCGTTTATGTTATTTCATATGTGATGTGTAAGAGAAGAAAAAGAGGAAGCTGCTATGGAAAAATCATGCTTGCATGGATTATAAAATCCAACAGACATTAAAGCATCCAGTAAAAGATATCAAAGAAACCCAAGGATTTCACATTTGATCTGAAAACTGACTTATATAGAAGAATCACTGAAGGAAAAAAAACCTCTAGAATTTCCAACTCATACAATTATTGAAACATCCCAATTAAGTGCTATCCTAAATAAGCCAAATATAAGGAAAGTCCTCCAAAGAAAATAAAACCAAAATATTTTATATTCTTTGAAACTTGAAAAATATAGCAACAGAAGCTCTGCTCAGTGTATAACATCATATAACTGAAAAAAACTGAATCAAATAATTTATTCTTAAAAAAATGCAGAAGACACTGATATGGTGCTGTAACAAAACTAGGAAGACAGAAATTAAATTTAACCAGGAAATCTCAGCAAATTGATATTGATCAAAATTCTAGGAAAAGGTAAACAAATTATTTTCTTATTTATTAGGGAGTAAAATAGTTTGGGTGAACACCAGCTAAAGTTTAGTAACTAATTTTGCCTACCTGCTAAACTAAAATTGCTCTGTCTGTCTGAACACAAATATATAAGCAGGTCATTCATTTTAGTTACACCCAAATAAATGAAATAGATATTTGTGAAATTTGATTCACCTGCTATTATATAAGTGTAGAAGATGCAAAATGTACATGTCCTTGGCCAAGAATTTTTTTCTTGATGAGTTCCTCGAATTCACAATAATTTTATCAGCTGATGTGCATATCCAGCTGAATGAACATGAAATTTAGACACGTAACAGTGGACCTTCAGGTCGGTCAAACAGAATTTTTGACCTCTTGCATTTGAGGGATAAGATACAACATGACCTACAACAGCTGGAGCTACACACAATGCAAAGATGTTCCATTATGTTGAAGGTAAAGAACATGTCGTTTTGACCTTATATGGCACTTAGCACCACACTCTAGTTGACAAGGTGGTGGTTGTTCAAAGGTTGGACTAGATGATTTTAGAGGTCTTTTCCAACTTAAAATGATTCTGTGATTCTGTGATTATTAATATTATACTTATTATTTTACATCTTTGCACATAACTTTTTATCTGTCTGCAGGGTCTGTTAAAAACGGGGTTTCCATTATAGTAATCTCCCTTCTTGTCCAGATGAGAACTATTTCAAATAGCATACATTCACCTGAAAACTAAATCTAAAAAACCCAAACTCAGAAACATTTCTCAATTCAGTATTTTACACACACTGAAATTATGTCCTGACTCTATATTGTAGTAGGATGTGGAAATGCTGAAGGAGAAATCTCCATTTTCTCTTCTAAGACATTACAGTTTCCCCCCAAAGACATTTCTACACTTCAGGTATGTTAGAGTCTGTTCCTCCTGGTCCCTAACCTCAATGTGAATTTTGTACTCCTCAGGAGATAAACCTGGAAAGAAATTCCAATTTGCTCTTCTGAAATTTTTCAGAACTTGAGCATGTAATGCAGGAGGCTGAAGGAAAGGTGAAGATTTTGCTCATTAAGAGATTTCAAGCAAACTATTCTGCCAATGAAAAATTTTCTTTACATCCCTTTTCTTTGGAGTATCCTTAGAACAGTGGAGATCTACAGAGCATTTATTATTATGGCTTATTAAGCAGAAAGATTGACAGCCATTTCATAGAAAACCTCTTTAAAAAATCAAGTAGTTGCAGATACTAGTATTATATATTTTTTTCCCAAGTTGTACTAAAAATAAGCTATATTTCCTGAAAGAGAAACTTTTAGAATAGCCAAAACTTCTTATAGCCGTAACAAGTTGGATAATTGAGAATATATTATGGAGAATATCTCTGTTGCTAAAATCAATTATAATGAAAGAATAATAAGAAAAGAATATTGAGCACCCCCAATGCTGTTGTGCTTATGAATTTTGTGATTTTACAGTTTTCTCCATTAGATTCTGCATTTCTCAAAGTCAGACTTGTAATTTCATAATTTTCACAGGCAAAACTTAAAATAAGGTACTAAATTACATGAATTGATGAAAAAGAGTCAGTAAAACACTTAGCCATGTCCAGACAATGAGACTTCTTTTATGCATAAATTTAAAACAATCTGCAGTTTTGCTGTAGATGTCTTAACAGGGTTTTGCTTCATTTTTATGTTGAGCCAGCATGTGTTACCATTCAAATGTGGAAAAACAGATGTTCTCTATGAATTCTATATTCAGTAAAACTGATGCATTTTATGATTTGGAATAAATTTATATGCTGCCTTGGGGGCATCTTTTATGTAATACAGGGCATCTTGTTCATAGTTTGGGCAAACTAGAATAATTCTGCTTCGTTTTATAGCTTCATCCTAGAGCTAGAATAAAACACTCCAGAACATAAAAGATTTTCCTTATCAGCATGATATACAACATTATTGCTATAATTTTCTGTAAAAGATAAGGTTAGCATCATAGAGTGAGTAATTAATATAATCATTAACAAACCTCTCATCTTAAGCAATCCCTAAAATCTCCCCAGAATTTTGCACTCATAGTTTATGATTGGATATGCCAAAACATCAATTACCACAGCAACCCCCAAAGTTTATGTTCTCAGTAGAGCTGTCTGGCTTAGGATTTGGGTTCTTAGGATTGGCAGACAGGTATACTGCTAAGAGAGTTCAGTTACTTCAGTTATTTTAGGGGCTAAAATTCCTGCTGGAGATATTTTAAGAACTTCAATTTGGTAGAAAATTATTGAAACTACAGTTTTTTATAAGATTTTCTTCCAAGAGTCCAGGCCCAAATTGAAATATATTGCAAGTATGAGGACATGATATGATATAATAAAATAAGCTGAAGCATAAAATGAACTTATCTCTAACTAAAATATTTTGGAAAAGAGATAATTTAAAATTTTATGTTAAGAAGTCTTATCTGTAGAAGTTTATTTCCTCTTCAGAATTCTTTAATCCAGTCCAGAACTTGAATTTTTACTCTTACTGAATAAAACATAGAGCTTAAAAATGGTCTAGTTGACACCTGTAGAGTACAATCTGCCAATAGAGTGCAGTATGTCTTCACATGTGTGGTCTCCCATATTTCTCTCAACCAAAACCAGCTGAAAATATCTGCTTCAACTGATAGCATGTATCTTCTGCTGCTCTTAAGAGAAGTTCTGTGGAGACATAAGTAAAACAGACTATCCTAAATGAAAACTATTTCCGTCATTATTAACACTTAATTATAAATACAGCTGATTTTTTTTTGAAAAGCAGATTTAACTGCGTTGCCCTTTTGAAAAGATGAACTATCTGTCTTCTCTAGGAATGTGAATAAATTTTAACAAAAGGTAGTATTTTCAAAGACTACATTTTAAACATATAATCAGAAAAGGAAAAAAACCAAACATGTTCTTCAAGGTCTAGAAGCAAATTCACTGTAGTGTTAACTTTTACAAAAGATAAAACAATTTTAAGGTTAAACTAAACCCAAAAGCCCTAAAGAGGGATTTACAGAGAAGGATGTTAGTAATTATAGATCCAGGGAGGTTCACTCTTTCTGCAATATTACGAGGCAGCCTACTCCCAGTAGAAGGACATTGAAGTCAATACAATCTGTCTGGAGTAGTTCAATTCATTGGTTTTATGTGTTAACATTTAAAAAATAGCAAAATTGCTTTCCAGGAGCCACATTCTACATATGTAAGCAGTCAAATAAGTTGAATAGATTGTTTGCTAGTTAATAAGTCACACCTTGCACATTTCTGTTGTTTATGTTTCCAATTTCTTTGCCAAAATTTCCTCAAAATATACTCTTTTTTCCCATTCTTTGATGCAATTCCCTGTCATTTGCTTGCTTAACATTTTTGTTGTTATTTTGTAATAACAGATGTCAGGGGGTTTTATGAGCAAAATTTTTCAATCTCTGCAAAGCACTTTGCAAGACATTCACATAAAACTTGTGGTTTCTGCAATTGTAAACTCTTTTCTATCTGGTTTTCTATCAACTCAACATTTTTACAGGAAACTACTGCTTTTTTCATGAGCATCTAGGAAAGTATCTAGGCTTTGAGGAACTGGGTCTAGTAGAAGTTGATCCTGCCCATGGCAGGGGAGTTGAAACTTGACAATCTTTAATCTCCCAACCCAAACCATTCTATGATTGTGATTCTACGATTCCATGAAAATAAGTTATATCTTATTTAAATTAAGCATGTTATTCCATTTTGATGTTCAGTGTGATCTCTGGACCTGATATGTTGACATGCATAACATTTTTCAATATATCTTTACTCATTCTTCATCAGCTTCATGTGCTTTGATCCTCAATCAAACACAATCAATTCATGACCGTACCACAAAAAAATGTCTGATATGAAAATTATTTTATTAATTTTCCTGGGCTGGGAGGGCTAATAATGACATGATACTGAGTAAACCATTATTTGCTTAATCCTTCCTTTTTGAAGCAGATAAAGGGTGCTTAAATGAAACTTTGGTTCCCACATCTACAATTTACTGCTAAACAGCAAGAGGTGTTATCATTTGGCAATGTGGAGCTGCAGGAAAATACCACCTTAGTGCAAACATGGAAGCTATTATGGAGGGAATTAAATGTTTCCTGTGGTTATTTGAAGTGTATTTCAGTTTTTATAGCCTTGGTCACTTGAACTCTCAGTGTGAATTATAAAGTATAACACATGGGTGTTAGGCTTGATTAAATCTATTGCATGGCTGTTTGGCAAAAGCAAATGAGAATAATTAAAACTAAAATCAAAAGTGAGAAAGAGAAAAAAAGCAGCAATAGACAGAGATAAATAAATATTTGGATGCTGCAATGTGAGAGTTTTTATCATTTTTATAATTAGAAAGTCATTCTTTACAATAGGACTGACACTTTTTAACACTTCACATATTTAGCCTTGTCTAAGACCCAGTTATACCAACAGACCAGAATTTTCTTATTCTGCTTTTGTATGAGGCTAAAGAGGTCATCTGCTCCAATGAAAACTGCTAAAAGCAGCAGCCGTTCGGAATGATGAAAAAATTCACAACCAATCTCTCTATACAACTCTCATCTTCTGACATGATTGAATCATGTTGTGCTGTCACATCCTATTACTGTTTTAAATGTGTACATGGGGTTTCAGTTGTGCTTACTTCACAAAGGCAAACTTGGACTTCATAAACCAAAGTTTACAGCAGGTCATTTAACGTAGAAGAAAAACAAATTTAAGATAGAACAACCAGAAAAACAGCTATTCCTAAAAAAAAAATCACTTAGTCTTACTGATACAGATTTAAAAATGAGCATATCAATTTAAGTTTCATTTAATTGCAAAAAAACTTGCATCTTTTTCCCTTTATAATTACTGGGCTTGTTTAAAAAAGCAACATTTTAAAGATGCTAAAATTAAGTTTTTAAAACAAACAAACAAAAATGTGATCCATATGGGTTTTTATCCCCAGATTTTGAATATTTTTTCCCAGTATTTGATGCAGTCAATCAGAATATCTGATTTTTGCAGAGGTTTATGCAAAATAGAAAATAAAACATTTATTTGTATTTAACATATCTACTTTGCACTAAATGATATAACTCTTGAATTTTAAAATATTTTTGTTAAATATCTCTGATTTCCCTCCTCAGCACTAAATAATCTTACAATTTTGATGACCTATTTATTACCTAATAATATTATCTTTTTATGCTAACAGAGGAATCAGAGCAATATAGAGGATATAGCATATATGAGTGGCAGTATGTGTGTGCATGTGTGCATAAACCTGTGTGTGTGAGAGAGCCCTGTCATGCTGCACTTGTGTCTTTTGTTCCTCCCTTATATATACGCAAAGTCTTGCTTTCTACAAAGACACTGGATAATCAAAGCATGAAAATATACAGTAAATCATAGTGTAATATGTATCTCTGTTTCAGAAACTTCTGTCTTTTGTATCAAATAATTCTACAGCATGAAGTGTTCCATGTATTTGAAAGGAAGTTTCTTTATGAGTTTTTTTGTAGTTTTGTTTTTGCTTCTCTGTCTAGTAATTAAAACTGCTGCAATCCATTGGGTAAGGACAGATAACTCAGAGTATGAAAATATCACTATAAATACCTTTCAAAGTTATTCCAGGTGAAATCTCTTGTTTTATAAGCTCTAAATCTAATACTTTGCCAGTCTGACAGTCTTGAAATATGTGCATAGCAAAAAAAGAGAAAAATTATTTCATAAGATTATTTATTGCTTCAAGAAGTCATTCAAAATTAGAGGGAAAAATCTCTAGAGCACTAGGGAAAGGTCTTAATAATTTAATAATAGGACTTAATCAGGACTTAAAGGGATCACTGGAGTTAATTAGCAAGACAGAATGCTTGTTATATGCATCCAGTCTGAGAGGAACATAAATAACATGAAGCAATGATCTATGCCCAAAAGATACATTATGTATAATCACAGAGGCCATATACTGTACCGGCACAATAGCACAAAGATTAATAGTCTCTAGAAAATATTTTCATATAGCCTGTCTACTACAAAATATTTTAATACAATTTATTTCTACATATATATGTGTACTTCTTCAGAGGGGAAGATAGAAAAGTCACTAATGTATAGGTTGCTTGTCTAAATGCAGAAGAAAAGGAGGATCAGATACAGTGATTAGCTCCAAAATTATCTTAGATATAAATTATAAAGACTCATGCAGGAGCTAAGATTTCATGGCTGGATTTAAGTCATGAAAAAAGAAACTTTCCCAGAAAATAATCCTAGATATATGATAGCAGTACAGTCTAATGCCTATATTTTTTCCCTCCCATAACATAGCTTTCATACAAATGCCCTGAAGCAAGAAGATAAGCTAAATAGAGGCATCCCCTGCCTACTCGTGCAAAAGCTGCCTGGAGAGGGGAAAAAGCATGAGGACTGTATGGTGAGAATGGATAGGATATAACTCATTGTAAGGACTTATTTTTAGGTTGGTATGGTCTTTCTTCAAAATATTCTCTATTTCCTAAGTATTCACGATTACTTCCTCAGTATTCTTGATTATGTCCTCAGTATAGATGACTTTGAATTTAGAGTCTAGATGCACTACAGCACGGAAGAGTAAAATGTGTAATTGAGCAATAGAGTTGCAGCAAGGCTGTGTATGACAGAGAACTGCTGTATAAGCAGGACTGGTAGCCTTGTGATTTAATGTTGGACTATCTGCCACTGAGACAAGTTTCTCAAATACTGATGCAATCACCTTCTACTCCTTTAACAGAGTGTTGGCTGATGCTACAGCTAAGCCAATCTACTGATTAACTACTCCCAGCCTGTTCCTGTGAGAGAGAGGCTGGGCTAGACCATGGTCAATGATCTCTTCAAACCACTTTTCTTCTGTGTTTCTAATAATAATAATAAAAAAGACCTCTTGTGCCCTCACCTCCCTTAATCCTTAGTTTTTCTCTGGTTTGAACCTTCGGTGAGTCCATTTAGGGACTTAACTCACACAAATTTACTATGCCACAAAAAAGATAAGAAACCAGTTTATGCCATTTAACTTCCTGAATGGTTCACCAACCATTCAGGCAAGATTTTGTTCTGCCACAAAATAAAAGGGAGAGGAGGAAACATGTGGTAAGCATGCAAAGTGGACAGAGTCCCCTTCTGCAACACCTAGCCTTCAGGTTGCACAGCTTTACCACCAAATTGAATGCAAAAATTTGAGGGTTTTTTTGTTACCACAGTAATGCAGGTGAAAATTTACAGTGCTATGCTATACTAGCTTAATCAAGTTGTAGTTATATATTCCATATTCTGTTACCAATACTGTTAAAAACATTGATTAACAATGCTCTTTAAAAAAAAAGAAAATGTAAGAAAAATATGTCCAACAGATTGTTAAAGGTCATAAAATTCTCACACCATTTTCCCTCTGGACTGTTCCAAGTTAAAAAAAAAAAAAAAAGAGCCTATTTGTGAGGGGATTTATATATATTTTAGTGCTAATGGAACATTTCATTAATTAGACTTGGTGTCTTTGGTGAAAATTAAATCTAAAATTAACACATAATCTCATAGGAGAAGGACACAGTCCTTCCCTTCCCTTCCCTTCCCTTCCCTTNTCCCTTCCCTTCCCTTCCCTAACTATCAATAGTCCGGTTTAGTGTCAAAAGCACTTTTTATTGAAGGTCTATTAAATTTTTTTAAACATGGGACAAGAATATAGGAAGATATTATCTCTGAAATGTGAACTAAGTAGGGCTATAAAACCTAATAAGCTTAGCACCTGACATGAGGTAAAGTTTTAGAAGGATTCTACTTCTAATTTGTATAAGACAGCGGAAAATTAAAAATTGCAAGTTGACTAATATTCTGTGGTTTGAGAAAGAAACATAATTTGTTTTTAATTAGCAAAAAAATAGTTTTTAGACCTCTATTCTACTGAATGTCAAGATATTGCTCCTGTCACTGGATCTTGATTTCATTAATTTCTATGGCAATTTGCAGCTTACCTCTTGTATATTAGATGGTTGATCTTTAAGTTCACCCAGGTAAGGTTTGGGCATGGGACTGACATTCTTACCATATTTATCTAAAACACCTTGTAAAATTTACCTGCTAGAAATCTAAATTCCTTTGAAAAAGCATGTTAAACATCAAAACCCTCACCCTTCCGATTAAAAAAGTGCACAAAGATATTAATTTAGCACCAAAGTAGAAGCATGTTTAAATAGGTGCATAATTAAATTCTGTGAATAACTTACACTTCAGTGATACTTAGCATTTTCTTAAGTCAGGCTCACATTCAAAAGAGAATGGAAGTAGTTTGAATAAGGACAAAAACAGAAGGAAGTCCTGAATTTTATAGACAGCTGTGTTGGTCTTCAGTGTAATTTCAGTAGGCACATGTAGGTATGGCATGTGCATGTATGGGTATGTGTACCAAAAGCCCTACTAAAACCCGACCTTATTTACTTATTGTGATGACTTTTATATTTGAATAAAAGATATACATATGTGTATAACAAAGGATTTTCCATTGATGAAATAAGGAATTTTTTATTCTAACTAGTTCAGATGTATGAGAAATGTGCATGACATATAAACTAGGAACTACTACAAATAGGAATTATATGTACTCTAAAAATGTTTGGTTTATTTTTACATAATCTAGCTTTGCATAGTTCTATGTACACATACAGGTCCAAGTCTGTTTGAATCTGAGAGGCCTTAAAGTTATTTTTTCCAAATTTAAATTTCACAACTTAAAATGTTAGGACCATGCCGAATTTAATAATCAGTAATTTAGGCCAGCGTTGACACCTAAGATATATAAATTATGTATAAATTAAATAAAACCTCAAGTTACCTATAGAAGTGTTAATTAAAAAGTTCCTTTATTTTTTTTTTTCTACACTGACAATAGGAATTCAAATTCAGACTTTATTTCATATGTTACTAATTACTTCTTGACCTGGGGATGAAAATATTGACTTTGATGACCTCTGAAAAGGAGAAAGTAATATGGATGTGTTGGATACACTTGTTGAAAACTATTTTTCTTTTATTATGACTGTTTATCTATATATTGTTTTTCAAACTTTATGCCTCCAAGCTGAAGCTAAGAAAAGAATTATGTCATTAAGCATAATTTTATTCTAACTATTTTTTTTCTTTATACTTTAGACTTCATCAACTTATTTATGCATTTGCTATAAAAAAAAAAATGACAGGTTTCCCAGTAACCCTATCTACAAATTAATATGGTGAAACAGAGTGTAGAGTATAGGTCAAGTTAATTCCTCATATAAAACAGATTAAGTAACCACAGAAAAAAAATCTGCATAATAAATAATAGTAATCAATCATCATAAAAATGTGTTATCTTGAAATGCAGTTAGGATATATTGTGCTTGCTGTACAGCAGACATTATTTCATGTATTGTTAATTGTTTTTACAACCTTCTATTACATGAAAAAGCTTATTTCAGACTTTGGAAATACTGGGAACTTTCTTTAAAAATAAAATAGTCTTCATAACAGAAGGGAATACAGCAGCAAGGAAACTGAAAAAATTAATCAGAAGAGCAAATCCTTTCTGCAAACTTCCTGCTGCCTCACTCCTTTTCTTAATGCAATTTGCTGAAACAGATTTAGTACTCTGGCTCAAAACTGCTTTCTAGTTTTTCTCCTTTTCAAATCCCAAATGGAGTTCCCCCTGTAATTTTCAACCTCTTGACAAGTGACATTTAAAACACAGAAAATACTTTCTACCCTTTATTCCATACCAGAGTTTGTAACAATCTAAAAACAACAAAGTTGTGAAATAAAGCATTCACATCCCAGTGTCTACTTGGCCAAACCAGAGATGTGAAATGACACATTTACTACTCAGCTGTCAGGGAGAAAACTTCTGCACAAGGAGGCCAACCACTGCTTAGCCGCAAGACCTACCCAGGAAGCTGCAATCACAACCTTCAACTTTTCACTTCCCTGAAGTAAAATAGGAGTCCCAAGTCCAACCAGTCCCCCAGTTTCTTTATTCTGTATCACCTTCTAGTTGCCTCTCCTCACTCCAGGAAAAGGGGGAAGGCGGTGTTTGTAAATTAGTGCTCTGTATTCTGCTGAGAAGTTCGAGTTGACTCGTTATTTATAACAACAGTCATGGTTTGGAGACTCTGAGTGCTTGGAGACTCATTCTGCCAAGTACTGCAGTAAAACTAATAACTAATACAATGTCTTAACAAATACTAAAGTAGTGGCGGTAAATTAAGGAACTCAGATCATCAAGCAGACCTCCTATCCTGCCTTCCCCATCTTACCATCTTAGCAGCTGTCTATATGCATTTTATAAAATTTGCTGTTTACATTAATTCCATTTTTGTTATGTCATTAATCCCCAGATGAGCTGCAGACTTCTCTGAAGGAAAAATGTATTCAGAAAATAAATAGGCTGTTCTATTTCTATGCTAAAGATAAATTCTGATCAGCTTATTTGATCATTAATACAAGCTGTGGAAAACTAAAGATAGCTGGCATGTCATTTCCTGAGAACAAATGAAAAGCTCCAACTAAAAAGGAGGATGATTTGAGTGATTTTTTCCATAAGACAAAAAATATAATGAGAAAATACCTGGTTCTCAGACTGTTGGCCTAATTTTATTTATTAAAGTTTTCAGTGTGCTAAGGGAAATTAATGCAGTGAATTCTAGATACGAAATATTCTCATATTTCCTAGAGTCATGCACAAAGTTGGAAATAAAAGACCTATTGTCACAATGATTGAGACTAATGGAAATGGTTAATAGCTTTTAATTTAATTCTCTCTTCTTTGATATACAGTGAAATATTCTTCTGCCAACCAATGGCATAAAATATTTAAAATTACCTCAAAATGAAAAATTTTATACCTGTACAAAAGTAAGTGACTGTATAAGTGCAAAACAAGATGGAGAGTTATGATAATTGTATCAAAATGTCTTGTAAAGGTGTTGAAAGACACTTATCTCTGTAATATGCTTCCCTCTGGGTCTGATAAGCACTAATCCTATTTCTTTTATGGTACGACATAAAGAACATCTGTTTATTCATGTATGTTCCTAAAGTAAATTCCTCTTTATTGCTATAGCAGTAATTTATTTTTTAAAAACTAAAAAGACAAGAAATAGAACCAGATTAAAAAATAAATGGGTTTTTTTCATATATTTATTTCAGAAGTGATGGAGAAGTTTTTCACATATATGCTAAGAACTGCAGAATAGTATTGAGATACTGGCCTTTGTTACTTTATTCCGTGCAATGTAAATAATATACCCAAAGAGAATCTCTGTCTTCAGGTTCCTGTAAAATTCTCCATTTCTATGAAAACTGAAGACCATTCATGAAATTTGTGTTGATTCTTGTCAAACTGAGCTTAAGGAGCTCAGTATCAGCTACACAGAGTCTAATCTGTTCAGGAGAGAAGATAGTTCAAGGGTCTTAAAATGCCTCTGAGTCCTCATTGCAGAGATATGAACATTTTCACCCAAACCAGAGAAGGTGGCTGCCAGCTTCAGCAGTAGGTAAATGCCTGTCTGTACCAGGCTAATTAAACAAAAATTTAGAAAGTTAAGGAATGTTGATATACTCTTGTGCTTCAGTAACACTAAAGAGTCTTATATTAAATGTAAAATTGTACAAGCCCATGTCTGAATTATTTTTTACTATTTTAAGTATCAACCACTTCAGAGATAAGAAGAAATTAGATTTAAAAACACTTCACTTTCGTATACTAGTTCTTACCTATACTGATGAGTGCAGAAAAAAAATTGACATTTTACAGGTAAGAAACAAGAAGAAAGGAATAGAAAAAAATCTTGAGTAGAAATATAATATGAGATCCCTATTGCCCAAGCTACATTCTATGCTTATTTCCTTAGCACCGTGGCACTAACTGCATTTGCATACCCACTAATACATACAATTACTAGATCCCTTGCATCCTCTTTGTGTAGCAAAGGACTCTAATGTCATAAAATGCCTTTGCCAAAAACATCATACAACTTAGAAATTGTTTCTGGAACTTAAATACACTCCAGTATTTATTTCCTCTCACTTCAAATCTTAAAGAGCATATCATATTTACCATTGTTTTTCTTTATATTGTATATACATATATATTTTATCCTTCTTTGTTGGGCCTCAGCAATAAAATATATGTCTTTGAGGTTTCTGTAATAATTTGCTTTGGTCACTGTTCAAATTCTGCTGCAGTCTCATGTGTCATTCCTAAAAATATTTTAACTTTTCTGGTCTCTGAATATGCAGGATAAGTTTTTTCTTGAAGAATCTACTTCCATATTACAGCCACAAATATCTACTGTGGGATTAAAAAAAATTTACTTGTTTTATTTGGCATTTTCCTTTTTGAATGGAGTCGAGTGGAAGAGACATGGAAAAGATATTATTATATGTATTAATGAGAAAAAATCTCTCAAGAAAAAAATCTTCTGTTTTAAGGAAGAATGAAAATGAGAGCTCTTCAATGCTGCTTCAGAGACATCTTTGAACCTAAAGGATTTGCTCTTTTCTATATAATTTTAATTACTGAAATGATGAAATTGACAGTGTAATCTTTATGTTCCCATTATACTCAATAGAAAGAAAGAGAGAGTGAGAGAATGTGACAGATGGCATTACAAAACCAAGTTAGGATTTTCCTCTGCAGTACCTCTTTACTTTCATATATGCACCATGTGTGACCAGATTCTGAATCTAGGATTTATTTAATCACCTAAAGTTAGGTGTTCTGAATGTTACTGTAAATGTCTATTTTCAGCTCTTTCTAGCCTAGATATTGCACTGCACCTAGGTATGGAACATTGCCTTATAGTGTATTTCCTTAAAATTAATGCATTTTAATCTTAAAATATTAAAGTTAAAACACAAAGGATATGGCATTAGGTTTCTAGCTAGCACCAGAATTTCTTCTTTTGTCCAAACCTGGTAGTCTGTTTCCTGTTGCAATCCCTTATGTATGTAAAACCACTCTTTTATAATACCCTCTTGTATAGGACCATATCCTCACAGAGATTGGCAACACATCAGCATTTATTATCTATACTTGTAATTAAATATACTGGTTATTGTTCCTTTCAAATTATAAAGAAATTGAATACTATAGTTATATTTTATTGTTTATTCATATGCATAGTATTACATTAGCCATAATTGTATGTGATAACACAGATTATTGTGTGATGGGTCCTTATTCAACTTGCCTCTACGACCGATCTAGAAAATCATTTGCAAAATTTCTGACAAATTAAAGAGGGAGTTAATTGTTGCATCATCTTTGATTTTGTGTTCACTTTTCAGGAATATCAGTTGCTCCTGTGAGAGTCTGATGAATTTCAAGTTAATCCAAGCTAGCTTGGTGACAAAAGACAATAATTTTCAGATGGAAATGGAACTGCTTTTTCTTTTCTACTTGTTCTTATTTTTTGCAAAAGCTCAACGTTGTGGTATACCAGGAGAAGTGACAGATTGTGGCGATAAAATTACAGTGACAGAGCTTTTATTGTGAGTGCCCTTCATCATGTTTTTATGGAACTTAAACCTATGTTTGGCAGTCCCTGCCTTCTCTTCACTGCTAGCATTTTTATTCTCCTTAGACTTATGTTAATGCTAAGCAGTAGAAGCAGCCCGTGATAGAACAAAGGTTAATTAACACACCAGATGAGGAGAAAGACCTGTTGAAATGTTCTACAGATTCTTGGCCAAAGTCCAGGCACAGAGGTTATTATAAGGTCCAGGCAGAGTCCCAGCCGACACTGGACCCACGACACAGAGTGAGTGGATATACACACAGTCAGTAACTGTGACACATTGCACCAGGACATGTTATTGTGCAGGAGCTGGAGCAGGCAGATGGACTAGAGCATTTCTTGCTGCCCATTCTAAGGATCTCTCATCATTTGCAAGATTTAATGAAAATACTCCCTCTTATTTCATTTTATTTTAGAGTGCATAGATAATATTTAGATCATCCCTTCCAAAACTGTTAAAACAGTGATTGGCTGAGATTTCTAAGATAACCTAGTCAACCAGGCTCCCTCTGAAGTCAACAGAGAGATACCTTCTAAGAAAAACTAATCCCTCTTTTGGCAGACACCTATCAGTTGTATACAAGGACATCCTAGCTAATCTTCCAGGCCCTCTCACAGAGATGTAGAAGAGCCACAGTCATAAACAGTTGTCTGGGGGAAAGGTTCATTAACCTCCAATAAATTTAGATACTACATTATTTTTTATTGATATTGAAAATATTTATACAGTATTTTTATTGATATTGAAAGTGTTTATACGGGCTTCTAACAGGAAACAGATTAATAAGAACTAAATGGTTTTGTTTAGCCAGTTTAGTGCTTCCAGCATTAAAAAGATAGAAGGAATTAAATGGTTTTGTTTAGCTCCTGCAGACACTTTTATAGCAGAGAGCAATACTGGAAGCCTTAAACAAAATTATCTGAGAAAGGAAAATGCTTAGACTCTTGTTAAACTATGAAAAGCAATTTAAAAATATTAATTATTCAATCTGATATTAAATGTGATTGTCTTAAAACTTCTTTATTCTGCCTTGTCTCTGACTATTCCAGGCACTTTTCCCTTATGTTTTCTCTGCCAATTAGAAAACAAGACCCTTGGAAAGCAAAGGAACTTCGCCTTGCTGCAAGTAAAGGAACTTAAAAAATAATAGAAAAAGCAATTATTTTAAAGAAAATCGCAAAATTCAGAAAATCTGTCATTTGAAATTCTTGTTTCAGATAATTTCAAGTAAAATAAAATTACGTATAACTAGTGCAAGTAATGAAATTCAGATGAAATTAAATTTGGTTAACTGCTGGTTATTTTCCACCCTGTGTCACAAAAGTTTGAGCAGTGTTCTAATAAAATTCCAACCTGATTATTTTCCATTTATTTACACATATCTATTTGTTAAAGTTTAGAAACACATGTTAAATATCCTTTTGGCTACTTTCTATAGCACCTACTCTTGAACAGGGGAGGTCTGGAAGGAATATAATTTTATTAGGTAGAACTTTTTTGACCCTGTCCCTTTGAATTGCTCTTACACTTTTACTCATCGCGCTGGTATACTTTTATCTAAATGTTTTTGCAATTTTACTATGCTCAAAATAACAAGAATAATTTATTTTAAAGAGTTGTTAATAATTTCAAATCACTCCCAACACAAGGGGAAACACAGTTTATTTTAAAACAGACTGTTTTTTACTTCCCATAAAATCCATATTCAGTTTAAAGTTATACTTGGTCATTGATTAAGACTTGCCAATATTTCTAAAAAGGCATTTGGATTTATACAATAAATTAATTACTTGAGATACTGAAAGCAGTATTTACAAAGCAAAAAAAGAAAGCTATTTCACATCTAGCAGGAAAGATTGTATTTTAATTTTTTTTTCATTTTGAAATGTTACTTAAATATCTGAACCCAACAGATTTGAAATACTTTTTGCAGCTTAATGTTACAATCAATTTATTCATGTCATTAATACTGCACTTTTGATGGTATGAAAGTTAGGAGACTGATGAAAGTTTAATGTTTCAATTGTAGTGGATTATCATTGTTTTTCAAGGCAGTTTTGAGGTGGATTCTGAATAAAAACATTTCCTATTCAAATAAGTCCAGATTTTTTTTTGTTCATATCTTATTTCATAGCAAAGTCATATTTTATTTTGTTTTATTATGTCGTTGTCTTTCATCTCATTTATTTCACACAGTGGGCAGTCTCTGAATATGATAAAAATATTTTTTTCAAGTGTTAAATGACACTTATGCTTTTATCATCTCCCACTGCTGTCATGAGATGCCTTTCCTGTGTAATCTAAAAAGAAGTCTACTGAACGCCACAAGAACTGTAATCATCGATCCTCTCCCAGGTTTGCCACTCCTTTTCAGGAAGTTCCTGAGCTAAAAATAGTAGGAAATATTATTTCTGATATGAACAAGAATTGTTGTTCTTGCCCATTTTTAGCTTTTTCCTGGTCATGTGCTAATGGTTCTAAATGCTAACCTAAATGCATATTTAATCCTACTTGACCATTCTTTACTTCCCTAAACATTTATATGGCAAGTCTATTGCTTTTCCCTGTCAACAGTAAATGATACATTTATGTCAAAATAGATAATCAGGATAGCTCTATGCAACAAGGAATAGGTCACTTATGAATTAATCAGATTTTAAATTCTTGAAGCACATGCTCTTGGCCCGTAAAGGCTCAAGAAAAGCTTCTCTAAGTATGGTATTCTGCACCGTATTGGATCGAGATACATATTTTAAAGTATCCCCCAGCTGGCTGTCCTGAATGCTAGAGTCCTCTGGAGAAAAAAATTTGACAGTACTTCCTTTTCTCTGTATTGGTTAGACTTGGGTCTTGTTTTCCTGAACCACTCAGCTCAGGAACGAAGTGGAGGAGGTTGATTGGTATAAGTGAGGCAGTCTGGGCTCATTTCAACTGTGAATTAAAATATAACGAGACTGAGGTGATGACAGTTCATTTTCTATTATTTCATAACATTATGTAACTTGCTAAAATTACTGTCTTTTTTTTTCCCTTTCAATTTTACAGTCAGAAAATCCTTAAACAGCTTCATTTATACTACCTGTCTGAGATTTTGCCTGGGAAAGTCTATGAATTTCCAATTAAGTCAGCCTAGATTAATTTGCTTCTGCCATCATAAAAATGTGAACATCTAATCAAGTATTCAACATATTGCAGCCTAGTGGCACAAATATGAGTGAGCTGGTATGTAGCAGAATATTTGTTATCTAATAGTCAGCTAAAGAAGATTACAGGTAATAATACAGGTGACTAGGCAGAAACTCTCCTTTCCATTCCTCCCCGTTTCTTTGGTCTGGAACAGCAGTAAAATACACCTTTGAAGTTGGTCTGTAAAACATCTTTTGAAAATGATACAACTAAATGAGCTGCCCGCTTTATGCCAGCACACAGGACCTGCTATTTTTACAGCTTTCAGGGTCTTGAGGAGCTATTGTCATCATCTAAACCTGGATTTCTATGGCTCAGTTCCCAACAGAATTCTATTGCTGATGCCTTCAAAAGTCAGACACCTACCAGCAAAACAGTTACCCCAGTTAGCATCAATGGAATTGATTCACTTCAGGGACAACAGATGCCCTTTCCCTGCTTCTACAGTTTTGATGCACAGGAAATAAGAAACAACCTGATTTTAGAAGTGGAAACTGAAGGCTTTATTTACCTCCATGAAGTATCATGGGGAGACATAGCTGTGCTTGATAAGTTGACATATAGCAACCAGCTTCCTTTGAACTACTAGCTACTTGTATATTATATTTCTGCTCTTCTTTAGTCAAAGTTACTCAGATAGTCAGATTTGCCAATAAGAATGGATTAAATTCCTTCTGTAACTGAATCTGTTTTGACCTGAAGTGATCAAGCAAGCAGTGTGCTTCTGAGCACAGCTGAGTGGGTGAAAAGTGCTGACACTTCAGCTAGTTTTTGGGATAACAGATAATGGACACAAAAGATGCTGTGTGCTGTGATCTTTCCGTAGGAAGGACATAGAAAAAGACAACCACAAATATATGTCATAAGATGTCAAGGGAATCTCTCCATAACCTCAAATTAATTAATTTTCTAAAATGCACCTGGAATTCAGCAGAAGGCACTTACAATTACTCAAATTTAAAAGGTGGTTTTAGAGGAGCAGCTCCACTTCAGATGTTCTCCTAAACGAGTTTTTGTTATGAAAGAAACCAAGCGTGAAAAACAGAACGCGAATTTAGAGCATTAGAGGTAACATTTACTCACCCCCAGAAACATCTGGACTCTAGCTCACTCTCCCAATTGCATCAAAGAAGGATCTATTTCTTGTGCTCCCTCTAGCTGTGCCCTTACTTAAAAGTACTCATTAAAATTACACACTGGATCTATGTCACTGAAAGTCTTCCAGAGAAAATTAACTGATGGTATGGCTGGATGAACATATTTCCATTAAAACCTCATTACTGGACATGCATTTTAACAGAGAAATTATTGATATTTTGTAACAGGAAAACAGCAAAAGAAAAGAGGAGGAAAAGATCTGGAAATTCAAAAAGCTTTGGGTGAAATGACAACTTCAGTACATATATTGCATGGCCATGCTGGCACCTGTCATTTATGAGTACATACAGGAGCAAAGTATGAACTTAAATTCCCACTGAGAAAGGGTTTTCTTTGGCTGAAGGTCAGAGATGAAAACAGTCTTTAGCTAAGAGCATTTCAGATAATCTCTCAGACCACAGGGTGCTCTAGAAAACAGTTCAGAAATTTGAAAGACAGCAGTAAAAAACAGTTATTAAAAACTGTCAAGAAAAGGAATGAATCGGAGCAAAGCTAAGCCAGGCAAATAGTTCTGAGATGTGTCACTGGAGAAGGGTTTCTGTCGGAACCCACGACATGTCTCTGTCTAATTTAGGGGACCTGACACCCCGAAATGGGGGTGCCCCAGAGGGCACTGCCTTTGATCTTTGTCCTTGGAGAACTTTACCAACTCTAAGAGATTAATTGCAAGCCACAAGAGTGTAATATAAGCACTAATAGTTACTTTGCATCGGGTGAAATGTAGTATATAGAAGATCTGATAACATGTACATGGGGGTACGACATGTCCAGGGGGGTTAAGATGGAGTCTAAAGGGTATGGTCACCTTCTCCTTCTTCTTCTCCACTGTCCTCCATATTCTCGGTGACGAGGACATGAATTGATTGGTAGAATAGAGATAGGAAATTGCATGTCTAGAACAGGTTAGAATTAATTGGTATAAATTTGTGAATAATGACACGTATTGTCCACTGATTGGATTTGTAGCGGGGTATAAAAATCTCGGTACGCCGATCTGGGGGGCAGTTCTATGCTACTTTCAGCTGCTAGATGGACCTGCCACAGTGCGGGACATCGCAGCTATAGATAACATTAGAATAAACAACCTTTACATGCCAGCTTTGTGACCTCTGACTGAGTTATGGGCAAAAGCGCTGAAGCCTCCCTTGCTCGTGTGCCAAGGCCGACTGAGGCCGAAGGAGAGCACCGACAGGTTTCCTTTGGGATAAGATTTTATTCTAGTCAAATGTATCACGGGCCACCATGGAAGGTATTGCAGTAGGAGATAGTGATTTCAAGCACCATCTAGGCAGAGTTTAGCCAAAGGCCTTGGTTACAGAGACCCACATGTTAGTGTGAGTGGCTACGAGATAACTTGAGCACATACTGTGATGTGAGCATGTGCTGCCTTTGGCAATGTTACCTGTACATCCCCCTTGCAAGGTCTGCTCCTACGGAACTGTGTAAGAACATGGTGCTCTGTGTGAACACTGGTGTGCCATCTAGAATGTTCAGCATTGTACAGGTAAAAGACTGACAAATCTGTCCACTTGTCAGAATGCTGTAAAGATATAAAGAACACTGGGGCTGGAGAACCTTACCACAGACTGGATCTGAGCAGCATGTTATGAGGAAAGACTCATCTAATGTTAAAACAGATGGGATTTCCAGCAGCAGAAGGGACATAAGATTGGTAACAACTTTTCTACAATTTCCATCTTAACCTTCCAGTTAACCAACCTTGAGTGTCCATGTTCTTTCTTACTGAGATCCTTAAGGATGATTCTCCCATGTGCAAAGCAAAATGTCAGCACAACACTAGGACTGACAATAGAAATGAATGGTTAGTAAATTAAACGTTACTGAAGTTGGTAACAAACTCACAAAACAAATTCTAATTATTACTTTCAACATTCAAGCTGAGACTTGTAAGACAACAATTACGTTGGTTTCTTGTTCTGTTATTTTGGTCAAATGTTTATATATAGAAAAAACTCAGAGGACCTACTTTAGGACCAAATTTTTGTTAGTTTTATTGTTCCTTCAGACTAACTGGCTATGTAATGCATTACCAGAATATATGAAAAAAGTGTCAGGCCCATCTCTTACATTATCTAAGACATGTTTTACGATGAAAATTATAACATATGTTAGGAAAAAAATTCCTATCTACTCTTTTATGTGAATGTGGAAAGATATTCCCTTTCCTCAGTGGAGAACAGAATAAAAATGAAATACTTTTTTCAAGAAGGTTATATGTTATTATTGGGCCTCAACTAGTTGGTTTTCTGTGTTCTGCTCCCTTGCTCAAAAAATTCTTATTTCAACTTCCTCTCTGAATTAAATTTGTTTGGTTTATATTGATTTCTTTCATACTTTTCTTCTAAGAAAAAGGATTTTTTTTTAAAACTACATCATTCTGTACAGATTTACTGAAGAAATAAGAGTGACCAAAGATTTACTCAGAAAAAAAATCCCACTCTGCAAATCACATTATCTGTATGAATAATTAAAAATTCACAGTTTCAGTAAATAACTGGCTTAACAATAATAGCATAGCCATCATAAAAGAGTCATTATTACATGTTCATTATTTTGGACCTGTAGATCTTCAGAAATGAAGAAAGAGGTCACAACCAAACTCCTTCCCTACAAAAAATCCCAAACAAAACCAAATCGTATTTCCCTCTCATGTAGCAGTGAAATGAGCAGCAAAAACATTTGATTCATCTCTCTGTGTGCCTTCAACTGATTCTTCAGAACCAGGTAAATGTACTCCACAGCCACTGGCAACCTTCTTTGCTCTAATTCCTGGTAAAGTGAGCTTTGGTTTTCAATGTTCTGATCATAAGTGAAGGACCTGTATGGAAAGTGAAGAACAGCTTCTTTTGACAAAAAAAAGTCTTAGGGAAAAAAAGAGAAAAATCTGAAGCAAAAGATTCTGTCAAAAATATCTGAACTAAAGGTTTCATTTTCAGGAATTTATAAAAATACATTTTAAACTTTAAAGTACTTAAAAACCAATAAACTTGTTTTCATCTACTGAAAAGTGAGTGGGTTTGAAGTTAAAAAAAATTGTAAAATATTTTTGGTAAAGTAATTTACGTTCTCTGGTTTTAGTCAAAATAAAATAAATAAAAGCAGCAAATTCTTGATGGAAGTACTCTTTGTGTTAATAATGGCAATTTTGGCTGGATTATAGCTGCAATATCTGGTTGGTTTTGGTCTAAAAATCTCACAATATTCTTCCAAACATTTTTCATCCATTAGCATGAATTTATCAAAGAATTAACAATATTATGGGGTTTTTTTTAATTATTTACAAATTTGCATGCAAAATACTAATATCTTTTAGGTTTTCAAATGAAATATGCTTGTTTAATTCTTCAAATTTTATGTATAGCCAAAAACTTCAATAGCTAGTATCCAAATCTCATGCAACCTACAATCTTTTTTTTTTTTTTTTTTTTTTTTTTTTTTTTTTTTTTTTTTTTTTTTTATTTCAAAATTACTGTATGAACTGGGGAAGTATTACCAAGTTCTGTTTTCCAGTGGCAAATGAAAACCCATTTCAAAGATTTCAAAGTAAAAGAAAGCCTTGGATAATGCACAGTAGTGCACTCAATTCCTCTGAAACTTTAATCCTTATGATTAATGACACACTCTTTCTTTACATTTTTTAATATGTTTTGTGTAGTCATCCAAGCAATTAGTTTGTTATATAAGAAGGGCCAGCCTGTCTCTCAAATTTCTGTGGCAATCAAAGGAAAAAGTACACAGTCTAAATATTACATGGGGAAAACATCAAGACCAAATGATTTTTATATGCATAAATACTGTGATTTTTCTGATTCTGGATGTTCAGCTGAAAAGCTTCTTCAGATGACATTTCATTACAAAATAATTTACACAAGGCTAGCATTTATTTCAGATGTAGAAGTACTGTTCAACAGTAAAAGGTAGAGGGTTCTTAATGCCCAGAATTAAGTTTGTTTATAATTACAGGCATCAAAAAACTAAAAAATAAAAATAAAAGACTTAAAATCCCAAAGTCCCAAAACTGGGGTCTTGTAAAGACAACTGATTCTGTTCCCACAAATGTAGTACACCAACATGTGCTGTCCTATGCTCACAGTTCAGGCACACCACATTTGTTGTGCTTATTTGTTAGAATACATATATTCATTACATGAACATGCAATTATACAGGCCCTACTTCTTCACATTAATCCAATTTATTAATGTAAATAACAGATTTTTCAGAGGACAGTGACTTTTTGTGCACATGCTTCAGGCTGATCTTTTGTTTCAACAAATCTTTTGTTAGGTTGCATTTTGTTTAAAATCAGGTTCACAATGAAGATTTAAAATGAACTGGATTTCTGAAGAGTATTCATGGGTCCCATATTTAACCAAAAAACTGAGACTAAGTGAGGCCATATTACATACAGCTCTAACTCTTTTCAGGTTGCTACATGGGATATTTTAATCAATGTTTAATTGCTTAAGAATTTACCAATTCAAAGTGTCTGCTTTTTGACGTTTTTTGAATGAAGTCATTTTAAGACAGGCCAACCTACACAGAGAGTGCATCATATTGGGACAGTTGATACACTAAACCAAAAATTATTTTATTTTATAATTTTCTTCTGTATGAAATATTGCTCTGTGTGGTTTGTGATAGTACTTAGAAATGCATTGAACAAATAAAAAGAGAAAAAAATAAGAAAAAATGGTGAAGAAAGTCAAGGGAAACAGTAAAAAGTTAGGTAAATGCTTTTAGTTTTTCAATGAACCAACAAACCCCTGATAGCATTGGTTGGGCCCAATGTCATAAGTTTGATCCTTTTTTGATTTTAGGCTGCTGTGGGGGACTTTTTGGTGAAAAGCCAGGCCAATTGGGCTCCATAACCTCATATACTATTCATAAAAATACCAAAAAAATTGTAAACTAGAAAATTTTAATCATGTGCATTTGACACCAAACTTTAATCCTTCCAACAGTTTTCCACTTTTTCCACTCTGGGAATGCTTTGCAAAGCACAGGATAATGTAAAGAAAATAAGTTGCCATTTTTCTAGTCGATCACAAACAACACTGGAGAATGAAAATTTTTATGAATTACAGACTCTAAAAGCATAACAGTTGAACATTTGTTAATTTAATGAATTTCATAATCTATGACTAGAAATAATAAATATTTATCTTGATGAAATGTAGGTATTAAATGAGATCATATTCCTGAGAATATGCTTCATGATAAAAAAGTGAAAGGAAGCAGAATATTATCACCTTTCTTCCTGTGCCTTTCTGCTTATTTTCCCAGAAATGTTTTATAATTACACTACACAGCAGACTTAAATGTAGCTATACAGATCTGAGAATGCATCTGTATTTTCTTTTCTCTAGGACCTAGAAAGGTTTTCCTTATATTAGAAAGCTGTTAGAAAGTGTCCAAAAGAGGACTATGAATGTGGTTAAGGGCTTAGATAGAAAGCCATACAAGGAGAGGCTGAGGTCAGTTGGCTTGTTCAGCCTGGGGAAGAAAGGACTGAGAAGAGACCTCATCACAGTCTCCAACTTCCTCATAAGGGGAAGCAGACAGGCAGGGGATGATCTCTCTGGCAGTCAGTGATAGGGCCCAAGGGAATTACATGAACATGTCTCAGGGAAGGTTAAGGTTACACATTAGGAAAAGGTTCTTCACCCAGAGGGTGGTTGGGCACTGGAACAGCTCCTTAGGGCAGTGGTCACAGGACGAGCCTGACAGAGTTCAAGAAGTGTTTGGACAGTGCTCTCAGGCACATCTTGGGACTGTCCTGCACACGGCCAGGAGTTGGACTTGACGATCCTTGTGGATCTCTTCCAAGTCCGGATATTCTGTTCTATGATTCTATGAAAATATTATTCCAAATGGCAGAATGTACAATTACTCTTTACAATTTTGCTGATAAACTTCTTGCATTATTCAATTAATAATTTTCTTTTTTTAGAGTGTTTTAAATCACTTCTTACCCATAGCCTCCAAATAAACTCTGTTTTACCACTGGAGTCAAAGTACTCTAGGAGCAAAAGTAGCAACACATGTTACTGAATCCCTTGCCTATTACTTTTAAATACACCAAAGGAACACTTTTTCAAATCTGCAGACAGTAATGAAAACACTTCAATTGAAAATAGACAATTTTATCTCTACAAATTTAATGAAAAATAAAATTACTTTAATAGTGTGTATCAGTAGGGACATGCAGAAATAATGTCACTGTGAATAATTCTTGGAAAACAATTAACCTTTGAAGCAATATCTTGCTGCATTGTGTTTATATGACAAGGTTTTGGTAGCAAGGGGGTTATGGGGTGGCTTCTGTAAGAAGCTGCTAGAAGCTTCCCCATTCCCAAAAGTGTCAATGCCAGCTGACTCCAGGATGGATCTGCTGCTGGCCCAGGCTGAACCCATCAACGGTGGTAGCACCTCTGGAATAACAGATTTAGCAAGGGGTAAAAAAACTGCTGTGCAAGAGAAGCCTGGACAGACACATGAGAACATGTGAGCAAAACAGTCCTGCAGACACCAAGGATGGTAAAGAAGAATGCGGAAGAAGTGCTCCAGGTGCTGGGGCTGAGATTCCCCTACAGCTCTTGTTACAGACCACAGTGCAGCAGGTTGTCCCTCTGAAGCCCATGGAGGGCCATGGGGATGAAAAGATCTGCCTGCAGCTCATGGAGAATCCCACGCTGTATCAGGTCAGTGCCCAAAGGAGGCTGTGAACCCATGGGAAGCCTATGATGGAGCAGGCTCCTGGAAGGACCTGTGGCCGCATGGAGAGAGGAGCCTGCAGTGGATCAGGTTTGCTGGCAGGAGTTGTGACCTCATGGGGGACTCACTCTGGAGCAAACTGGTCCTGAAGGACTGCATCCTGTAGTAGGTACCACACTGGAGCAGTTCATGAAGAACTGCAGCCCATAGGAAGGACTCATACTGGAGAAGTTCATGAAGGTCTGTCTCCCATGCAAGGGACCCCACACTGGAGCAGGGGAAGAGTGTGAGGAGTCCTCCCTCTAGGGAAGAAGGAGTGACAGAGACAAGGTGTGATGAACTGTGATCAGTCCTCATTTCCCACTCCCCTGTGATGCTGGGAGGATGAATTAGGGAAAATAAGGAGTGGGGTTGAGCCTGGGAAGAAGGGAGGATAGGGGGAAGGTGTGATAAGATTTCATTTTATTTCTCATTTCCTAGTCTGATTTAATTGTTGTTAAATTGTTTCCCCAACTTGAGTCTTGCCCATGACAGTAACTGGGGAGTGGTCTCTCCTTGTCTGTATCCTGATCCACAAGCCTTTCAGTATATTTTCTCTCCCCTGTCCAGCTGACGAGTGATAGACATCTGTGGTGGGCACCTGGAATCTAGAGAGGGCCAAGACACAACACCTGCAAAGTCTTTTCCTCAAGTGCTTGAAGTTTTGATGCAAAATCTCCAAAGAGAGAAAATTCTGTTTATTCAGTGTTGACTAATAGATTATCACTGTTTACTGTAACATACCTTTGCTTTTGATGCAGTCTAACACAACTTATCTAGATTTCCAAAGCCTGTATTTTGATTTTATATTGAGCTTGTTATTAACCACAATCAAATATGCAAAGTCATATTCTAAATTTGTACCTTTTTTCCTGAATGACTGTTATTTTCCAATTAGTCATATTGGTATAATCAAGAATTTGTCAAATTATGTTTTGATTAATGATTTTTTTCTGCTATACTTAATAAGCACACAATGGCAATCATCACTGAGAGAAACCTTCTCCCATCTGGGTTTTCATATTATAAAGAATGAATGTGTTATTAACTGGCTACAATTTTGCTCAGAAACCAACAGATATTATGAACCACAGTCAGAAAGTATGTATAATGACTGTTTGCATGTTTAAACACAAGTGGGTACTTTGCAGCATCATTTTATGATTGTTAGCCTAACTCTGAAGACAGTCTTCCGGTAGTCTTTGAGCATATGTTTGAGGAACTGGCAGTTATAGTGGCATTTCTCGAAATAGTTTCCTCAAAAAAGAGCAAGTTCAATTTTAAAGATACAGATTCCTTTTATGTTCCTATCAGCATGTTTGCAGGAAATAAAGGGGGAATGGAAAACGCAATTAGAAAGTTCTTTCACATCCTTAACTTCTTCTGCTTAACAAAGAAGAAAATTGCAAATGATCAAATAATGGCTGGAATTGCTTCTTCTGAAGGCTAGTTTCAAATTGCCTTCTGAGGTACTGCATATGCTCATTCAAAGTCATATTGTGGGCCTGGCTTTGCTGTCATCTGGTGCTCCAATTTTTTTCTCTCAAAAGATACATATAAATGGTTTAGACTGGATGATTTGTGATCCTAGTGTGGGATATATTTGTTTGGGCTTTTGTCAGAAGAGGAACTGAAGAAATGGTACTGACAAGTGCAAATATCTGTGGACCAAAAGCAGGGACAATTTATATCCAAACCCACAAATACTAAAGTAACTGGATTTTATAATGTTTTGTTCATTTTATCCAAACAGAATTTATTCTGTAATCAATGTCTGTTTTAACTGAATTTTACCTGACCTACTGGAAGCTTTACCAGAACTGATATGCTTCTGTGAGAAGTTCAAGTTCTGATACGCTAAATTCAGCAAAAAGACATTTGTTCCAGAAAGTCCCCTATTAGATGTAGAAGTAAGACCTTTGAATTTCATGCTCATGTCAGAGAGGAAGTTCTGGGTAGTTAACATGAAACATATAGATGTGTTCTTATGAAGAGCTTGAATGCTCTATACCATTCACTCTCCTGAAACAGATATCTTAACATTATATATACCACTATCAGCTCTTAGGGGCAGTCATTTGTCTGATATTAAGAAATTCAGACTATCTTCATTGTTTTGTACTTCAATTAAGTATTATAGTTGGGCTACAAGCAAATTAGGGCTCAAATGAGCATTTCATATCTGCCCAAGTCAACATAGTAAAACACCTGAGGATGCAGATAGACATTAGGAATAATATGTACAGTAGCACATGGATAAAATGACATTTCTGTTGCTTTACTACTAGAACTAGTTAATAATTGCAGAGGAAGTGGATGGAACACAGTAAATATCTTATAGAAGACTTATGGGAATCATAGGATTGCAGAATGGGTAAGGTTGGAAGTGTGGGTCAGAGTGGGTCATCTGGTCCAACCTCCCTGCTCAAAGAGGGTCATCCCAGAGCACATGGCATGGGATTTTGTTTGGATGGTTCTTGAATATCTCCAGTGAGGGAGACTCCACAGCCTCTTTGGGCAATCTGTCCCAGTGTGTGGTCACCCACATAGTAAATAAATTCTTCATCATATTCAGGTGTAACTTCCTATGCATCTGTTTCTGCCCATTGCCTGTTGTCCTATTGCTTGGCACCACAGAGAAGAGCCTGGCTTCATCCCCTTGACACCCTCCTTTCATAAATTTATGCACATTGATGAAGACCCCTCCCAGCTCTCAAGGCTGAAGAGGCTGCTCCAACTGGACTCTGTAGAAATGAATAATGAGAACAATGTGGCAAGAACATGCTCTGTAAAAACAGATGATTTGTATTTGGCGTATAAATGAGACTGTAAGTGTGAGTGTTTGAGTCGCTGAACAGGCTCTTTCTAAACTGCTGTTTGTGTGCTGTTATTAGATTTTACTGACATTTATTTTGTCCCTACAGCTGCTGCTCAGAGAACTACTAAACAATTAATCTAAATGGATACATGCAGTCACTGGTATGGAATGCATTTCTAGTTTCTGACTATATATTTACAGCTGTTTTGTGGGCATTACCACTACTCAGAAAGGGATTCCTATCACAGTCTTTCAAGACATTCTGTCATTTCTGTGGTTGTTTGAATGTAAAAGATTGCTTAGATGGCAGTATCATTCTGTTCATTGTAATCAAAATCAAAAATGAGCTTTCATGAAAATAGAGCTTGGTTTTATCACATCATATTGAGAATGACTAAGAGAAAATCTAACTTGATACCTTGTTTCTTTTTCTTTGGTTGATAAAGTAAGATGTAATTCATTTTATTTTCAAATTCAAGAGTATCTGATTAAATGAAGAGATAGACTTTATGGCTGATGGATTTTATTCTGATCAACAGATAAATGACATCAAATATATAAATAGAAAGCACATACCCATACTGTGGTTGATCATTTTGTGTTAAAATGAGGCGGCTCACATTTGAGTAAGTGAAGGAACTCAATGTTCCATCAGAGAAGGGAAAAAAATTATTCTTAGATGAATCTTAATACACGTACATCTGAAGCAGATTATGAATATAGCAAGCAGCTTGCATTCCCTCAACATGTTATAATTGTAATTAATATGTCTCTGACTGAGAGATGGTTTGAACATTTTTTTCCTCTCTGTGAAGGACAGGTTAGGATAGAAAGCTTTGTTAGGCTGAAATCAGTAATAGGTGCCCTCAGAGGAAGGAGTTGCAATTTGAGCAGGGTGAAAACCATCAGTTTCAGAGAAGCCAAATGAGCATATAATCGAAATCTTCAACTTTCAAGGTTCACTTGAATGTTTAAATAAAATGAGCAAATTCATATAATCTCCTCCTCTTCTTTTAAAAACACCTACATTGTTCCCTTTATTTTCCAGGTGTAAAGAATAGAATAATAGAAAAATGAATGGGAGAGGAGTGTTCCTCCTGATTGTTTTACTGATGGTGGTTGCTGTTTTTTAACCTTAATGTATATAATGATATAATGATATAATGATGGATTCCATTTTGCATGCTTTTTTGTTCCTCTGACCTTGGGACTAGAGTCCTCTATCAGATGCTACCCAAAACAATTACTTTCATTTAGAACAAAGATTATTGGCTCATGAGCTAGCGAAGCAAAACAAGATGCTGACCTCCACATCAGGCTAAACTGTGGTTGTAGTGCCCTTCTAAAGTCACACTGTCAGATCTTATAAGTTACTGCTTACTTTGAAGTTACAGTCTGAACATATTGAATGCAGCAGGTACAATGACGAGCTTCCTTGCTTACAGCTGGATATTAATTAATCACCAAATAACCAAACAAAGACACCTCTCATAATAGGCGACAACAAAAATCCAGGGTGAGGCTTTCTTGTTCCGGTCTGTATGGGAGGTATTTACAGAATAAAACAGAACCCAGCAACTCCATCTAGAGCAGTTATTCTATGGCACCATCTGTACTGGTGGGCTAAATAAAACAATACCAGAGGCAAGATGATCTTTGTCTGCTAGTTGACAGTACAGTCCCTAGTATATATTTGATTTATGCCAACCTCAACTCTTTCAGACAATGCCTAGGAATTATTTGGGGTGTTGAGTGATGATGAACTTTTGCCAGGGTGCAGTACACACAAGACCATTATCTGAGCTGTGGTTTTTGTCCTCAGAGCAAGAAAAGCATGTTTGAACTATTTTAATTACTGGTTTAGGTGAACTGCTACAAGTGTAGTCAATGGCTGCAAAAGTTTAGGTAAGATAAACAGGTAAATAAACGCTTAATTCCTAAGTCTTTGCTCCTCTGAGGATGTTCTGTTACTGATAAAATAAATTTGTGATTTAGCTGGAATTCAAATCATTATATCTTACATTTCCCAGACAGAAATACGTGCATCCAAAATGAAGGCTTAGCTCTGTCAGTGATAGACAGCTGGATTCATTCCACATATTTACAAAGTTACTCAGCTCCAAAGGCTAACTCAACCCTTTGTTGAGTTTAGCCACCCTTTGTGTGTCCCACTGCACTTCTACTCTTTTAGTTGTGTTGAGCAATAAGCTCTAGATGCTCCTTCTTTGTATTGCATTTGATTTGGGAACTAATTTAGAGGAATGAAACAGACGTCAAAATCTGTTCTGAGATCTCTTTCTCCACATAGCGTTATATTATGTAGGAACAAAGAGATAGACAAACGTCTGCATTTTTAAAACTACATATGGAAGCAACAGTAACACTGGGTGTGATGTTTGCTGGCACACTATTCAGAAAAATGTGGTCACCATTTATTTCATGAATGCTATAGACTTTACCTGCTAATCTAATAGGTCTTCAAGAAACTGTCTCTCAGTAAAAGACACTAATCCAAACTACCATTCTGGTGGGTTTTCTTGTTGTTGTTTGAGGTTTTGTTTTGTTTTAATTTTTGTTTTGCTTGGGGTTTTTGTGTTGGATTCTTGTTTTGGGGTTTTTTTTGTTGCTTTTGGGGTTGTTTTTTTTTTGTTTGTTTTTGGTTTTGGTTTTGGTTTTTTATTTAGGTAAGAGGAGATTCTTAAAAACTCTTGAGATTTCAGTTAGAAGCAGAATATACCAGAAGGGTATCCTGATATGCAATCATCAGAGACAATTCAAAATTCTGACTCCACAGCGGGGGCATGTTCAAGTATGGGGATAAAATCAGAAAAGTTAAAAAATCTCTATTGCTGCCTCTCTCCTTTGACATTTTGCACTTTTACCCAATACAGTTTCTTCTTTCTTTTTTGATTTAATTATTTACATATATTTGCATTTCTCCTTTAAAATCACTACAAAAAAATCTATTTAAGTATTAGTACTGTTGAGGAAAATTCAGGGAAATATCCTTTTACTCTAAAATAGTAAAGAATTGTATTTTTTCATTTGGTTGTGTGAGCTGCCTTTTCATAAAATAGGTGGAGGCTTGATGTGGGAGGAATGTTTATACATGTCCACCAATCTCATCACTTTTCTATTTTTATTCAAGATGACTATACACTCGTAGATACAGACAATGACAGACCAAGACAGATTCACACAATTGTAATACCTGTGAGCAATCTTCCACCCTCTCTTACTCAGGTCAGAGCACCTTCAAGTTAATCAGCATTAGAAAATAAATATATTTAAAAATTACATTCATTATATGGAAAAGTTATAGAGAAAAGTGACATTAACCTTTTTCAGTGTCATTTATGCAGCATGATCTTAATTGGGAAAATGTGCTTTTAACATTTTTGAGTAGTACAACAAAAAAAATAAAGCAATACAAGAAGATAAATGTTACTTTAAGAATGAGCATTCTAAATTTCCTCTAACACCTTTTCTTTAGAGAGAGCATATTTACAACACAAATTTCTCTTGTAATTGAAACAATATTTTTTTATTATTTTTAATGCATCCAAATTAAAAGGGAATAAAAACTTTAACCTGGGAATTGGCAGATTTTTTTTTAGTGGATAATACGCTAAAGTTTTCAGACTTCTACATAATATAGCTTTTATAGAGCAGAAATTATTTTAATAATTTTTACAGAGGAAGAAAAAAGATGGTGTAAACCAAGAAGGAATGTAGAATAGAAATTAATTAACTGAAACATTGCTTAACTGTAGAGATCAGTAGCAACAAGCTTAGTCAGGGACAGAAATGAGTCAGAAACATGCTGCAGCACTAGCCTAAAAAACACTAACAAAATAATTTAGATTATTCAACAGGTATTTAATGTATTTAGATGTATTAGTATGGAAGTATTTCTGTACTTTGTGTTTGATCTACTTTTTACGGTTATCATCTAGGAAAAATGACTAAGCAAAAACACAAAAGTAGTTAAAGTACATTAAAATGGTAATAAGTCTGTGTGTGTGTATGTACACATTTCTGTTTATACAAAAATGAACATACATTTTCCAGCAAATAACTTAAAAATTCCAACTACTTATGCAATCAAGAATCAAGGAGTTGTATTGGTCAAAGAAGATAAATTGCATTCCTGTGATTTTTGAGATATTAATAATGCCAATTGACTTCAAAACTGAAAATACAATTCTAAAATAACTGAATGTGCAATAGTGTCTTGTATTTAACTGTACCAAGTAATGATGTCAAATATGAAGTCAAATTTACAAATCAAGAACTTTTTCTTCCAGTTAATCCATTCCAACAACAAGCATTCACCCGTCAGAGCTATCACTGACTCGGAAAATGTTTAAGAACTAACAAAAACCTGAAACTTCATGAAAAACATTAAAAATCTCACAAAAATACCTCTTTTTTTCTCCCAGTGAAAACCCATTTTAACGGTTCTGTTCTAAACCCCTCAACTAAATATCTTTGAAATCACTCTGAAGGCAAAGAAAAAGTCTGCATGATTTCATAAAATTTGTGAGCTATTTTTCTTTTTCTGGGGCTACTGGTGTACTTTACTTAGTGATAAAAAGACACATATACTTCGTTATTGTTTAGATAGAACTAAGATAAAATTTTCAGAGTAATCCTGTTTCTAAAATTAATACTCTATATTTCAGATCTTGACCACATGCAACACACTTCTAAAAGCAATTAATGCCATTATTACTTAAAAGTATTGGGGGGTTTAAAACTTTTAATTTTTTAAAAAAAATTAACAAAACCAAGGAGAACTGCACTTGCAGACAGTCACTCTTGCAGCTTTAGTCAAAGTCTTTACAGCCTCTTCTATGCTGGAGATTTTAGATAACACAGTTGATACACCATAAACGATAGTGCGAGCACAATATACTATCTTGTATAATAAAAAAGTTCAGACTAATCACTAGAGAGGGTGATTTAAGTTAATTTGTTTTATGAACAAGGAGAGATTTCTTAATAACACAGTGTTCAGAATGCAGAAGTAGTAATTGAACAGATGGGGACAGTAATGCTTTATATCACTCTGGCCAGCTTGGCAAAAATATGTTTGTGCATAGCCTGTGTAAGCTGTATATTTTAATTCCTGCCTTATATGATAAAGGAGGAACAGTTAAGAATATGCTGCTCTGAAGAATTTATTCCTAGATGACCAATAGGTAATTTAAAAGTTATTATTGTGAAAAAGTCACATTTGCATAATCAGTATTCTTATATGGAAAGGGAATAAGTAAAGTTTTTCAAGGGCAAATTTATGCAGAAAAATATACCAAAGGTTGCTAAATACAAAGATATGTTCGCTAGCTCCAGAAACCCACAAATTGCTGGAAGGTACAAGTGTTTTCTGGAGAAACACTCCAATGTACTTGACTCATTCCTAGGTTCCTCTGTGGACATTCACTGTTGACTGTTGGAAAGAGGGTATCGGACTCCACATTCATAATTTGTCCAAAGCTAGAGCAACCTCTTGAAAGTCAGCCTTCCTATGAGCACTGACAAAATCTGCTCATAACTTCTCACTGTTAATGGCTCATGTAACAATTATCGCTTAACAGACAGAATAATGACAATCACAGCCCTTTAAATAACTAGATGAGGATAAAATATAGATATTAATTGTCTGTGCAAATATAACTATAAAGCACTACTAATTTCATTCACATTAACAGCATTCTCTTTCAGATAGTACTAATATTATTGTGCCACTCTAAACTGCAGTATGCAAATCTAAGTATGTGACCAGAGTAAAAATAAATCCCAATTTTTATTGCAATATGTGAGTCCAGAATTCCCTTTGTAGAGTTCAACCAGTTTATTAACTTGTCTGTTTTGTACTTTCTTCTGTTTTGTAATGAGCATAATAATATGAAGTTTTTTGGGAAGGTTATATAAAACAGAAGAAATTTCTCACTATGTAGATCCTGTTTACAATGTTATGATTGTGTGTATAAGGACTTACGAGAGTATAAAACCTGTTGGAAAGTACAATGAATTGAAAGACCATTGGAGCAGGTCCATAGTATTAAAAATGCTGCTTGGACTTTATTACAGTTCTACTAGAGGTTAGTTCAACTTCAGATCAGTTATTAAACCAGTGTACACCTAGAAAAATAACGATTTCACAATGCTCAGGCATGCAGTTGCCCAATGGCACACTCCTTACTCAGTTAGCAGGACTTCATATGAAGTGCAACACTGCTTCACAGAGATTCAACATGCTAAAAGGCAAGCTAAGTCATCTGTAACGTGTTAGACTTTTTCAGATAAATGTTAGATAAATTTGTAAATGGTAGATTGTGAGAAATGTTGCTCATTAGAACCCTCCATAAAGTTACTAGTGTCCACCCAAAACATGTTAGCTAGATTAGCTAAAGTTTGAGTATTATTTTCTTTAAACACTGAATTGGCTTTCTGAAATTCCTTAGTATTTCTTCCAGGCAATTACGTACTTTGAAACATTCATATCTTCTTTGGAAGTAAGCTTACTTAACAAGAGTCAAAATCACTTGTCACTCACTGTGTACCGGATAAAAAAACCTACTTCATCAAAACTTTTTTTGATTTGTAGTGTACTTTAATTTAGAAAGGCATACATGGCTTACACTTTTTAAGCTTTAAAACCTGAGTTTGCTTTTCTCTTGTGTTCTATTACTCACAAAAGTAACTGTATTCATCTGTTTCTTCTATAGAGAAGGAACTCTTATATAAAAGGAAATTTATCTTAAACCTCTTTATTTCTAACCGTAAGATTTTTCAAATTTTGCAGTCCAGTTTTGGTCCCTGGTAGTCTGAAATGACAAACCAGGATTCATGGACAGTTTATTCCCTCGTCTGATGAAGTCAACCAGTAGGATTACACAGATAAAAATGCAAGTCCTACAAAACGCAGCACTGTTTGTAAGGCGTGTTGCATTTAGTTCCTGGGTTCACTCATTTGCCTGAATTCCAAAACTTTTCTGTTTAAACAAAAGCAGCAGTAAGAAATTTTTGAAAGAATTTTATGAAAGACCTATCATCCACACTTAAATAATATTTTCAATATTTCTGCTGATCCTAAGATGAATTTGCCATCTCAAAGAGTCATATTGCACCAATTTTGTATCTCATCAGCTAGCAAAAAAACATGTTTTATTTTCTGTTGTGTTACAAGTAATTAAAATTCTTCACGATCTTTGAGTAACATGAATTTCACTTTTCATGGGTGTACTTCTAAAAGTAAGCTTCTCCTTCTAATTTTTTTTTTCTAGAACAAGCAGTTATTAATTTTATAAACCCAACAACTTCTTCCAAAGTGCATTTTACAGTGCCCCATCATGCCAGGAATGTCTGCACCCACTAGCTGGTGTTGAGAATCAGGCAGGCACATCCCTTTTATCACAGAGTTTTCTGAGGTTTATCAGGTGCCTATCTTTGTTAATGGAATCTCAAAAGTACTTTTTCCTCGTTTTCCTCACATGCACAAGACATCTCAGCATAAATTTATGGCTACATTAAGCTGCTTCTTCATTCAGAATACCACGTAGTGCTTCTAATCTCTGAATGAACAGAACTTCATGACTGGGACCCACATCTATGTTACAGGAACATTTGCTGGGAATATGCATTTCTTTGCAGAAAGATTAATATATCATGTTCTTGAAATATATCTACTCGAATCATTCGAAGTATCTCGCTTTTAATTTTATTTTCTCAGATCTATTTGCCATTGATGTGCCTGATTCTTTTTCAGATAAAATCTTCTACAATACAACAAATAAAGATAGGTCTTAATGTATCCTTTGCTTTCCAGTTCAGATTCCGTTATATAATGAACTGATCAATATGGCTACATTGATATTTATGTACTTCGAAGATTTCAGCAATCATTTTTCTTTATTGGCTGAGCTATTTTCCTCACAGAAATGTTCTTACTAATAAATCCTCTTGAATAATGAAGGCAGTAATCTGAAAGCCCCGCAACTTATTTAATTTTTCACTACATAAATCAGTGAAAATCCTTCCAAACCAATTATAGAAAAAGAGAGTTTGGAAGAGGAACTAATACAAACTGTTGTTTATGAAAAAAAAGTGGGTTTGTAATAATTTTATTAATGAAGTGTAAGGAAACAACTCCATTTTGTTGTTTGTTATATGCCCTCATTCTGCTTCTCTGCATATGCAGAAAAGGCCTTCATCTGATATTATCAAAGATGAAGAAAACAAAACATCAGCTACTGCATTGCATAACTTTCTATTATCTCATAAATCCAATCTCTTCTTTGTTTAAAAGGTAACATTTCTGGTAAGACTAGAAAAACCAAAATTTTTCTGATGTTTTGAATTCTGCTTAAAAAAAAGGAGTTTAATTTAAAAAATTTCAGAGCATGTGCTGTTCAGCTTCATGAAAATCCACTATTTCTTCATGTCTGTAATTCTACATCTATTAGATATATTTCAAAAGTCACTTGTTAACATTAGAATAATATAATTATTAGGAAAATAAAGAAGCATTTAAAACATGTTAATCTGTGTTTTGTGCTTGTAATTTTGAAACAAGAATGAGAAAAAATTTAAAAAAAGGTGAATGTATAAAGCTCTAGGTTTACTTTTATTTTTAAAATATAAAAACAATTCCTAAAAATTCTGAAGGTCAAAAAAGACCAATACTCAAATAAATCTAACTGTTGTAAAGAAGGAAAAAACCGCCAAACAAACAATCCCACAGGTAACAATAGGAAAACATAGCACTGATATGCATGCAACTGTATCATTAATTGTATCTACAAACTGAAGAAAATCATTAGAAATCATAAAGAAGGATTAAAAAAGTCTTAGAACAATATAAAGAAGAATATAGAGTAGAAAGTAAAGAAAAAAATATACTTATGTAGTATGGGAAAGGGTGGTCACCAAACGCCACTGTTTTAAATTATACCAATAAGTAGCAGCAAAAGTAATTGTGAGTTATAATAAATGGGTGAACTTCAAAAATTTAATTTTTTTGACTGTATACTAAACTTCTCTAAAGATATTTTTTATAGTAGAAAACAAACAAACAAGCAGTTACCATAAAGGGAGTATTTGACTAAGCTACCTCTACCTTTGCTGTTCATGTACAGGTTACAGATTTTTCTCGTGAAATGTTAGTTGGCTTTGAAAAGCAAACATCATGGAAGTGTTACATGAAAGTGGCCCTGATAATTGATATATCTACTTTAAATTGCTACCACTGTAATATCCCAAGCAGATATAAAGAACAGTTATGGAACCAAATAACCATTTATACAAAATAAACCTATGCTACAAGACAAGCAGAAAGTGCAATATCAAATTATTCTCCTATTAACTTTCATTTGACTCCTTCTTTAGGGAATAGAAAAACGGAAAAAGAAAAAACCTAACCCCCCGAAGAAATATTTGTGGATGGCAAGTAGTGTCATGACACAATTGTGCTACATCAAATCAATATCAAACAACTTCTCTTAGTAAACAAGGCTCTCAATTTCCCCTTCTGAAATCCTTACTATCTCCACTGAAAGCTCATTAGGTCTCTATACTGTCAAATGAATCAAAATGCAACAGATCTCTAGGTCATTGAAGCCTCCAACTTTCCTTCAAAGAAGGCTATTGGAAGGATCAGGACTCAACTTTAAAATATTTTACAATATATAGTTCTAGTTGGAATACTTGTAATCAGATAAATCAATTATTTCCAGTATAGTATTGAAGTAAATACTTGCTTTGCACCGAACAATAAAAAAATAAAGTTATGTTTTCAAATTTCTGAACAGACAAGTTATATGGCACTCTTTCTATTCCTGTAGGAATAAATAAGTAACATCCCACATTTTTCCGTTTCAAACTTTGCATGTTATGGTTTATCAAAATTTGTACCAATAAAACTACCAGAGGAATGCTGGTGGATAAACAATCCAAAAGGGCAGCAGGCATAGTAGCCTAGTCACTGGACACAGTCAACATGTAGACCATGACCTGGTTTTGAACATATCTTAAGTGTGCTCTATCCAAACAGTAGCACAATATCTAAATATTGCAACTGAATATTTTCAGCAGAGTATTGTAACATATAGAGCAACCGCTTGGCTGTATTTTGTTCTGCAAATCCCAGAATCTGTACTTTCTTTTTCCTACCTCCTGGGAATACACTGTGTACTGAGAGTGGATAAAAACACAGGAAAATCTACAAGATTAATTTTACAGATACCTTAACTGCTATATTGTTATTTTTTCTGTGACAGGAGTATGTAGTGACAGAACAAGGGGAAATGGTTTCAAACTGATGGAGAGTAGGCTTAGATTAGATATTAGGAAGAAATTCGTTACTGTGAGGGTGGTAAGGCACTGGAACAGGTTGCCCAGAAAAGTCGTAGATGCCCCATCTCTGGAAGTGTTCAAGGCCAGGTTGGATGCGGGTTTGACCAACCTGGTCTAGTGAAAGGTGTCCCTCCACACACTGTCCAGGGGTTGGAACTGGATAATCTTTCAGGTCACTTCCAACTGAAGCCAGTCTGTGACTCTATGATAAAGTGCTCACTGCCTTAAGGATAATATGACCTGTGTGGCCATTCTGTCATTGTGAGAACCAGATTAGTACAAAAAGGATTTTAGGACTGGATTCTCAAAATCCTAGGATTCATTTGAACTAGGAATTTAAATGAGACATCTAAGTGACATTCCTCAGATGAAGAGAAAGAAATTGAGAGAGAAATTGGTTCAACCCACTTAAGATATGGATGGATTTGAAGCTGGATTGGATAGATTTGTGCGTAAGTGTCTTGGGCTAAAAAAGTCCTTAAATCTCAATACACTAGTTATTACATGGAATCCATTAACAATGACCAAATCCTGACATTTTACCCTATTTACAGTCAATTTTCCTCAATTACACATCCTTTGAATTTAATGTGAGATTGACCAAGGAAAAATGAGAGTCATAAGAGTAATATCTGCAGGGTTTGCATCAGTGATAGCAGCAGCAGCAAATTTCTTAGAAGCATAATTGTTCAACTGATCTGGTATTAATGAAAATTAAATTGACTGTGAGAAAAATATTATTTATTTGCTTTCACTGTTTCGCAGAAAAAAAAGCAGCATTGGTTAGCGGGAGCATAGAAAAGGGAAGAAATTTTCTTTCCCTTTTTCTCAATTGTGCTCACACTGTCTTCAAAGACAGCAAATAAAACATGACAAAATACAATATTAATATTGTTATAACCAAAAATTTTTATAGTACCCATTCAAACAGGTATCTTAGCACACTATGTTCTAGGAAGCAGAGCAAGAAGCTGAAGGTTGAATGCAAAAGGATGATGGGTTTAGGCCTCTTAAAAAACATTTGCTGTTCCTCATGGGATTCCTTTAGTAAACAAGGATTTCAAGTTACATAAAAGTTGCTTGTCATTGAAAGTAGGAAATTTTCATTCTTTTTGATCCTACAAAGCAAAGGTGATAAGCTAACATACTTCCATCTGCTGCATCAACTTAGGAAATATATGAAAATGAAAATAGATTTCTTTTTGCTGCAATGAGCCTAGAGACTGAAAATTAAGTAAATATGAAACTACAAAATTTTTAGAGATCGTAAATCTTGAAAGAATAACTTGCCAAGAAATTCTACCTTGATAACCTCTTCAAAGTTTTAAATTAATCAGATAATTTTGCCAATTTTTATAGCTGAAAGGCATTGATTTATGGCTTAAGAACATAGCAAAAACCATAGTTCAATATAGATGGACTTCTGCATTAGAGTCTGTGCAGGATTAGATCTCTCAGTAGGTCGAAGATCAAGAAACACCACAGAAATGTATAAACTTCTCTGAACTAATAAAAAGATATTTTCATCCAGTCCTACAGTATTATTGAAGCAACTGGAAAATAGACATGAAACTTAGAATCAACATTGCAACACCTTGGAGCAGCATTTCAACCTTTGCCTCCTAGAAGACTCAGCTCTGACCTTTATGCCCCCATCACAACACAGGTAATAAATACTCAAAGTATCAAAATGAAATAAATCTAGAGAAATTAAGATTTTGATAAAAGTGTTCATGTTCTGTAAATCTCTCAAAAGAAGAAGTTGTGTGTCTCAGAAAAATATGGTCTTTTCATAAAATATATACTAGAAAATATTTGCGTCAGTTATATACACTCAAAAATATTTCTTTCTTCTTACTGAACAAGTGTTCATCACTACAATATTCAAAGCTGATTTAATTACCTAAGTGTTAAACTAGAATATTGCTCTCGTCATGTCTTCAGTACAGGGAGCCAGAAAAGGAAAGACACTTAGGAATGTCCAGAATGCAAATTTTTTATCCTCCAATTCTGCTTTTATAGTTTATCTACACTGTAGTTCCAGTTTTTCTACCACTTTACATCTTACCTTTACTACACATGAGAGAATAGGACTTTTATATTAAAGCAGAAAGATTTGTGGTAGATAACAGGACTTAGTGTTGCAGTAACAATACAGTTAAAAAATAACTGTACCTAGTATTTCTTAACACTGAGACAAGTTAGAGGTAATAGTCATGTTTTAGAGCTTGGAATAGTGAGGATTTTAGAAAAATATAACTGAACACCTCTATTTTCTCTTCATCTGAACTGTACTGAAAAAGAGTTTTATATTGGAGAAGTGTTGCAAATGAGCTCTTGTGGAAGCCAAAAATGTCTGGAAAATGTGTTGACCATCAGAAATCAGAAAAGAAAACCTCAATTGAACTATCAAATGTAAAATAAGTATTGATGATTTTAAAGTCTATTAAGCTGCATCTTCCACTCAAAATTATCTAACAATCTATGGACTAATCATACATACCTGAGGGAAATTCTTCACACTGTCTGGGTGATTCTCCATATTTTCACTTCAGTATAGGGAGTAACAGTAACTATAGTAACACTACCATCTGAGAATGCAATTGCTTTCTGAATAATTTCTGTATATTTGTATACAAACAGCTGATCCTCACCTTTCAAACTGAATATGACACTATTCTGAATTAAAATGCTATGACAATGAACAAAATATAATTCTTAACATAAGAAAAAACCCTTAACATAATTCTCCCAAATGCAAAGAAATTTCTACCAAAAGCTTGTTCTTTTGTACCTTCTGTTCATTACTCTGCCTCTCCATTGAAGAGGGTTGCAACTATGATTTTCATTTCAATGAGTCTTCTGATACCATAGGAAACAAACAAAATATTATATTGATTATGAAGAGAGAGAAGCCTAAGTATAATAAGCACTTTGATGACTAGGAAGAAAGATGATGCCTAATATAACATCTATATCACAATTATTTAATTTATTGAACAATGATATTTTGAAATACAGTTTATCAACTATGTAACTTTTGCTAGAAACTCTAAAATTAATCAAAGGATCAGAACTGAGGAACTGATAAGATCAAATTGCTTGCAATCGATCTTTCTAGAAAATTTGGCTAATATTGGGAAAACGTAATGAAATTTAAATTGAAATCTTTGCTAATTTTTGTTAGATGGTAGAAAACCCCCAGCGCTGTTTAATTCTGTTAATATTTTAAAGCACAATATTTCAAGCTATTACAGAGATATTTACTAAAACACTCTTATCTTTCCTATGTTACAGATATAGATAACTGAATCTGCCTATATATTTATAAGATACCTGAAATTAAGCAATCCTTCTTAAGCCTCTGTTCTGCAACACAATCCACAAAAAATTATTTCACACTCACTGCTTCCATCATATTGCTGGGCTCATAGTACTGTAATTCATGGACTAATAATTCTGTAGAGCTACAACAATACTTTATTGCAAAGACTAAATACTGCAGTGCTTTGTCTCAAGGTTCTACTCATTCAACTTTAGAAAAAGTTGCTTAGTACAAAATAAAATATAAACCAGACCTATAAAAATTCCATATATCAAGTCAGTGGCAGTTCTAAAACTGGCAAACAAGACATTTAACCATGATGAGTCTGAGCTGGGGAGCCTCTTTTCCAGTTATTTTTGAGGTGGCTGTGAGAGGAGTTCTAAGAGAAGGTTATCTGTGGAATGGAAAATCGTACATCAATTGTCTCCAAAATAAAAATTGCTTTTATTATCAAAGAGTTTATTTTCTGAAAGCACAGATGGTGTCAATATGCTTCAGTAGCCATCTTTCAAGTAGCTGAGAACAAAGTGAAATTGGAAAGTAGTGGAATAGACCATGTACAGAAAGCAGAGCTGTGCAATTCTGATGAACAAAATGAAGTTGTATGTCATTAAGATCAAGAATAAAAAAGCTTAGGTTCTTTACTTTCTTTTAATTCAGGAATGTTTTAAAACAAAAACTACCTTTGCATGTCAAAAGGTCATCATACCTTTACATTTTTCCAGTTCTCCATGGGTGATAATAATTGCTCAAAGCCTGAGTACAAAAAATAATTTTGCTACCTCTAAAACTATTCGCAGCTTTCTGGTTATTTTCTTCAATCAGACATTCTATCAAATCCTTCAGTCTCAGAACTGAGATGGTTAAGTCATTTCTAATCAAGCCTTTAAGTCAGAGAGGTAAAGATAAAAACCTCTATGTAGGGTATTAATAACCAAGATAACATAACTAGACCCAAAATGTTTATCAGATATAAGGTGGAAAAATCAAAAATGCACATTATCTTTCAAAGGACATTTTAAGCTTGTCCTATATGCCTTTTTCCATGAAACAGATACTGAAGGTTTGACCATGTGTATTTTCATTTATCCCCTATGTGTTGTCATGTCAAATTGTTGCAAAAGTGAACTGAAAAGAATGTATCTTGGGAGCAGGTCTCGGTCAGCCCGTCCACCTGCAAGCTTGTCTCTTCAAAGTACATGAAAACGTCCCTTTGCAGCCAGAGGTGATTTCTCTGACTACTCAGGCTTGCAGAGATGAGCACGTAGCAGCTGGGGCTGAGTAGGAACAGAGGCACAGGCAAAAGTTACAAGGTTCTTTACAAAGTCATTAGCAGTTTTTATCTTTTCCACTATATAACAGTTAAATATATATATCTTGTTAATATTATTGTAATATCTTAAAAGCAATAAAAGTATACCACTGTTTTTTTCTATTATACTGTACTCTTAATTTTTCCTCATTCCTTCTATCACTTTCCTTTCACCTGCTCTGGCATCCTTTGCTGCACCAAGATAGTGGGGGGGAAAAAAGGGCCTTTTCTACCAATGAGGGTATTTGGTCTGTCTCTCTGGAATACTAATGGTGATGCTGTTGTTCATGGTAATCATACCAGTGACAAGACTAAAGGGTGAATGATAATGTCTCTAGAAAGTTTGCAACTGAAGTGTAAGTTAAAAATACTCATCATGGAGCATTTTTTTATTCTTTTGCTTTGTGGGGTGATTTTAAAATGTTGAGCACTGCAGTGAGCAAAATCTCAAGAAATACACTGATGTACAGCTGGACAATAACATCAGAAGATTTAGGGGTATTCAGGTCTTTTCACAAGGACAAATTTATGTGCTTTCATAGAACTGGTGGTCACAGTGCCTTTAGCACCTGGAGTTATCAGAACTTTTCTCCAAAAAACTTTCTGAATTAAATTCTTTTGCTTTTATGTTGCACTCCCGAGTGCCTTTTCACAGACAGAGATTTTTTAAAAGTATAAAACATTATATTTCTCCTTAATTTTTCTGCTGGAAAAAGGAAAGTGACTATTTAATCCACTAGAAATAATGTATGCATGTATGTAAGGCAGCTGAAATAGCTGCAGAAGATAAAGGTGGTGTTATTTTTGGCTTAAATTGAAGAATAAGAGATTTTGCTTAGACAGGAAGAGGAAAGCATAATAAATCTGTGAAATCAGCATGCTTATTTAAATTAATTCTTAGTTCAATTCTGATATTCCCAAAACTGTTTTCCACAAGCACTACAGAAAAAAACCCAAAGAAACTAAATTAAATTCTTGGTATAGGGTGACAGAAAAAAATCTTGAAAACAGCTGTATGTGGACTTCGTACGGACCTAATTTTCTTCACTGGGATTATTTATACTGTTGACATTAGTTTAACATAAATTGGTACATTTACTTCAAGCTATTGAAATAATAAATCTTTAATGCTACTGCATCAGTACTAACTAAATTAAGGAAATTATCTGCATCATTATATAGCTATAACTTAGTTGGATAAGATTTTTTTTAATTTGAAACAATTAAATAGTCTAACTTTTGCATTGCTGCCTTTATAACAAGAGACACTAAGAACAAAAGATGATGCAGTTGTCATGAGAACCACTGCCTTTCTTGTTTGTGTCATCTGTTACGAACCTGAAGTCAAATTTTTCCAACAGCGGGAGCATATCTATAGGTGTAATTGGGATCTTGCTGTTTCCATGGCATTACATTGAGTTTACTATGTGTTGCTAGCCTCTAGTTTGCTACAAGAGTGCATGTCCCTCCCCTGATTAAAGACAGTATGTACAGATATTTCAATGCTAAATGTGTTCAGGAGCCCTTTGTGAGGACTGCAGCCTTACCTCTCAAAGTCTTAGATGTGTCCTTAGCAAAAACAAAATGACCCAAACCCCATCACAGGTGTGTTCTAGGCTAAAACACATGAACAGAAAATGTATAATCAAACATGCACATCAGTACAGGATTTTCCACCACCATTGCTCTTTGCTTAGTAAGATAAAAAACACTTTTCAGGATAAGAAATAAGAATAGAATAATTTCTGTCTTCATCTTTCTGTCTCAGTTTCCTGCCTTCTTAGCAGTCACCAGTCTGAAGCAGGAGCAGGCTTTTGAAATTTGCAGTTTCTTTCCTGATTTGCAGAACATTTCTATTACATCTAACTTTTTTCTGACTTCAGCTGTCTAGTTAGGTCAGGCTATTTCTGACCTTGGTCTAAGCCCCCTGTGTTCTGAACAGTGTTTGTCTCTTAAAGATTCTTATTTGTTTTTCCTCCTTACTTGCCCTTTCATGATGAGGCTTCCACCAGCACACAACACCCAGTGGATCACAGACTTCTCTGTTCTGCTTTGGGTAACTTTCCATTGTTTCAAAATAAACTCTTTCCCACAGGCAGAGAAGAGAACACTGGCTCTCCTGGGCTTCTGCTAACCCATCATCCCAACTTGTTTTTTTTTTTTTAAACTACTGCCTGTGGTCTGGAGGGACACGGAATAGTCCTTGCCAGCAGTACTGCATTGACTTTAGTATGGAAGAATTAAAAAAAAGCAAAAGCAGATGAAGTTTGTAATACTTCTACTTCATGAAACAAAGCCTGTAAATCGTGTAAATGCAATTATTCAAATCATCACAGCCAATTAACTTATTTGGACTTGATACATTTTTTTTCTCCCAGTGGAGAAACTATAGAACTATTGAGTTCACTAGCAGGGGAGTCCTCCTGAGACAGAAAATAATATGAGATAGAGATAGTCTCTTTGCAAAAACCTCCTGGCACTTTCATGTCTCTAAGTTACTTTTATGCAATGAGCTAAAATGACTGTGGCACACCATGCTAAAAAAACACTCATGGATTTTCATCCTTCACTCATCTTCTGTCCCAGATAGCAGAAGGTAGAATGAAAATAATGCTGTGCATTTTCTGTCATTATGGAAAGGGCTGTGCATAGTCATTATTTGTAATCTACAATACTACTGAAATTTAGCAGTTTGTAGATCTGCATTTTGTCAGCATTCTCATCATTACACAAGAGATTTACCAGCAGGAATTTTGGTGGACCATGTTTACACATATTTACCTAAACACATGTTTATGTTAACATCAACCAGAACATATAAAACCATCCACATAAATATGGATGAAGCATAGCTGGGTTTTCAATCTAATTTTAATAAAGCAAGTTCTAACTCACTGAAGGTTAGCTTTCACAGCAGCCATTAATAGGAGTTAATATAGTCAAGTTACTCTGAGATCAAACCTTCGCAGAATCATTAAGACTTCAAGTTTCATACCATTTTGCCCTTGAAACTCACCAGCGACATATGGACTGCAGAATGAATTTTAGTTGGAAAATAACAGGTCAGTAAACTAGAACTAGATCTCTAGATCCATTATACACAGAGGTTGAGTGAAAAAAAAAAATAAAAAGGGAATAATAATTTTCCTCCTTCTCTATAAGTCTTTTTTTCCTGAGAATAGAAAACAAGTAATACCTTGATCCTCCTTTCCAGAAAGTAACCAAGGTGATAACAGCAACAGCCACTCTGTTTAACTTTCCCTCATACAGAAAGAACTTTGGGATCCTGTAGATTTCTGCCAAACACCTTTGCTTCAGTGCAAAAAAAAGGCCAAATGAACATACCATAGTTAGTCCCTAACTCAGCAGGAGGGATCACAGAGTGAGGACACTGACTGGCAAACGATGACAATTCTTGCGACAGCCCCCAGCTGGCGACTCTGCCCTTCTGACAAGGGTCAACAGCAGAGTCAGCAGAGATAATGTGGGCCAGCTTGTCAGCTGCCTCTGCACAAAGTCCTTTGCTGGCAGCCTAAACTGAGACTTCTAGCTTTACATTCACATCTCTGAGGGTGAGAGTTTGTGATAAAGCTGAACCAACCTCATGGCTCACTTCCAGTAAAACTGGCTGCCCCTTTCTCCCATGTTCTCTCCTCCTAAATACTGACTGTGGCACTCATCTGACCAGAAAATGAGGCAGTTCAACTTGCTTAGCCAACAGAAGGCTGACATTAAAACAGGAATGGGTGCCACATGTAGGTGGCTGAAAGAAGGAAAGAAAACTGTGCCTGTAAGTGTCCAAAAGAGGACTGTTCCCTTTGGTGCAAGCAGTTGATAGATTGGCTCATTCACATTGTAGACTCTCATCCTATGCAGTGGAAATGGAGATCTTGCCTCCTACACCAGCTGCAGTGGTTAGTGACTGCCACCACACATAAAGAACAAATAGTTGCGGATGGTAAGGCAGCCACAGCACTATCTGCTAGAAATAATGTGCTGCCTGGGGTTATCCCATGTTCAGGTTACATTGGAATTAGCCATTAAATCAGCAAACACTGGGTTTTTCCACTGCTACCATCTGACATGCTGCATCAGTATTGTGCTACTACTTAAAGCCACCAGCACTTGAATTCCAGCTACTCCAACAAACAAGCCAGGTAGGATGAAACTGAAGCATTGCTTAGACTTGTGCATGCTGTAATTATGAAATGTAATTACACATTCAGGATATTTGAATTAGCTTTAATCTGGCTATCACATTTGTTAAAAGGAATAAAACTGAAGTGCTTCTGCAGAAGACATATAAGACTGCCTAGGACCCTGAAAACTTATTTAGTTGTGTTATGAATATTTGCTAAACTCAGAGCGGCTGAAGACCCCTTTATGCTTACCAAAACTTAATATAAAAGGAGCACTGAAGTCAACCACAAAATGCAATGCAGATACCTATTTCATTTGAACTTTTACAAAAAAAAATTGCTGTTGTTCCCCATGAACTACCAAGAAAGCTCCACTTTTAGGTTCTCAGAGTTGAATATGGCAGAGAAAACTTTGTAAGGTTTGCCTACTTCCTACTGATTTTCTTCAGCAAACCAAAAGCATTCAAAGAAATGTGCCAATATAAATCAGTCAGCATAACTGGAAAAAATAATTTCTGACTATTTCCAGATTATTTTTGTTGCTTAATTGTCATTTGGCCCTCAATTACAAGAACAATAGATTTATACTCTCAAGCACAACTTCCTAAGCAGATCCGGTTCTGGAGCTCAGAACACAACAGAGTCTGAAGCCTAGGATGTAAAAATATTGCCATGGAAAAACACAGAAAAAAAACAGGAAGCATCACTAAAGCCGAGTAGTTCTTATTTTAATTTAACTGGCATCAAACTCAATTATTTAACAAATTTACGATTCTCTGTTTTGGGTTGAAACCAGGCGATTGAAGCAGTATTTGCAGGAAGAGGGCAGGGGGTGGTGGGAAAGAGAAGGCAGGCAAGTTTGCTCTGAACATTTTGTTCAGCTTCTTGAGTCTAAACCATTTTTGTTCTGATGATTTTATATCTTTCAGATGCTCACTGTGAATGTCAAATGCTGCCACAAGCTAGAGCAGATCATTTTCCATTTATATATCTCAGCCTAACCAAATGAAGGACCAAATCCATGTCAAAGCCTTGCATCAATTTTGCTCAGACCTGTAAAGAGGTGTCATGTATTTCTAGTTGAGTTATCATCTCTTAATCCTAGGATTAATTGTTAGCACACAGGGCCTGGGTAAAGCTAGAGCTGCTTCTGAAAGAAGGACCTTATTTAAAGTGCCCTGGTAAAAAAATAGAAAACTTTAGAGGAAACAGCCTGGCCCAGCCTAACATGCTTCAGTTAGCTCTATGCACTTACATCTCAGTGAATTATGAAGGAAAAAAAGACCTGCTTAATGTCAAACTCTTTTGTTTCCTACTAAACTAGTCTAGCTACATTAAAAAAGACTGCAGGCTTCCTAAACACTTTCATCTCAGGTATTTTCATACCTGCTTTATAGAAGATCATGTTTCTGTATCCTTCCCATGATGTCTATGATAAACGTGACAACAGGAAACTCTGTGAGAATCACATTTTATTTAAAAGAAAAAAAAAATCAGGTAAATTAAAAAAATGCCTTCTATAAAGTTGGGTCCTTTCTTCAAGAGATCAGAGTATTCAGAATTGTCTTCACAGAAATATATTTTTTTTCCTACCATTTTACTATAAAAAATAAGTTTTTATCGCTTTCTTTTACCTGTGCAAGGTGAACAGCATAGTATCTTCTTTATCACTCCGAAGAACAAGAGATGAAAATTATGTGGATACAGTAAAAATACTGCTTGGCAATAGCAATGTTAACAGTCAAAAACAACCAATAAATGGCCAAGCTAGATATATATAAAAGTCTATTTTCTATCAAATGGTGCAATTTAAAGTCCTAATCAGTATTTTATATGAAGATCCCATGAAGGATCTTCAAAACATGCTGAAGTAAGAATCCAACTCTTTTCTGTCAGTACATTATTTCAGAAGAATACATCAAGAACTAGATAAAACAGGAAATAACAGCAAGTTCAAACTAATCTATATTAAAAGTATGAAGGAAAAAGTCACTGAGACTAATTTGTATGAGCCTTATATGCCAGTAATAATTATCTTCTCAGCAAGAAGTTTCCAAAACTCCAACCATTTTTCCTTTAATATGTACAATGTAAATAGTAAGGTGTATGAAATAGAATACAAATCCAGACATGTTTGTTTTAACAGCAATAGATCTTCATTTAGACTTCCATTAGTGAATCTTTTTTTCTTTCTTTGTTGCTTCATTTCATCTTCTTCTTTATTTGAGACATTTTTTGGTCTTTACTTGCTGGCTGTATTCTTCCATTAACCAGTCATCAAGTGTTCCCATAGAAACATCTGGGGGCTTTTTGCCATTGTACTTTCTTTTATACTTTATTATTTTCACATTTGTTTCATGTTTCTTCTCTGCCATATTTTCACCTCCAGATCTCCATAATAAATACATTTTCTCTAATAGTTGAATCGTCTAGAGATGTAGAAACATAGTTTATTTACTTAATTTTAGTTTCTGGGTAGATGATGTAAGAAGGAAAAGTGTTAGTCCCAGGTTTTCAGATCCATTGCAAATTAAATATTAACCATGAACCATCAGACAGATCAAATAATTATGTGCATAAAAGCTCACAATACAGTCAATATAAACCTACAACAGTCAAAATAATAATAGAAAAATGCAGTTGTAATGAGTGTAATATTTTAACTGAGGAACTAATTTATTACTTGAACCATTTATCAAAGCATGTGGTAGATTCTGTGCTATTCAAAGTCTACTATTGAGCTACTAGTATCTTAAAGGGCATGTTAGCCAGAAACTTTTTGATGAGTGATTTAGATTCTCAAATCACAGAAAAAAAATCAAAATGTGCTTAAAATCTATGCAAGAAAGAAGTTAGAAGAGGAAGTCTTGCAGGCAAATCATTCACTTTTCTTAAATTACTGTCTTTAAAACATTTTGACTGTTTAAAAAGTCTAGGAAAAATATCTAGTGAACAAAGACAGGAATGAGTGGGATTTATCAAGATTCAGGGATTTTCCAGAACCTAAAAACAGGTGGAAGAAGTGTCATGATTGAAAAGGCCATGCAAAAAAAATAGATTTACTAGTGCTTTGCATTAAAGAAGCAGACTGACAGCAGCATAAATTACAGCTGTCAGAGATGGCCCCTGTCTGTCTTGTTGCTGCAGGGCCTGTTGGAGGGTGATGCTACTTTAAATCTTTCTGAGAGCTTATGTCATTAAACAGTATGTATAATACTAAGGAGGAAAAAAATATTGGCAAAAGGACTATGTAGTTGCCTTTGTAGAACATAATATTCAGCACTTATACACGTAGATTTTTCTTTTCACACATAAAATTAAGCAGCATATTTTCAAGCTATTGTCTTTCTATTGATTTTATTAAAAAGTTGGGATTATCTTTAAATCTTAGCACAGCCATCTCTTCAGAGATGTTTCTTCTTGCTCCGCAACTCACCCACCACTACAGCATAATTGTTAATAAAATTCAAGGAGAGTTTCTGTTCGATAGTAGTAAGTTATATGAATTTATCCTCCACTAAAAGTTGTAACAGCAGAAGCTTCACCTTCTTCTGAAATTCATTAATATGGCAGATATGCCACCTAAATATTCTTACTTAAAGAATGAGCGGTTTTACTGAAACCCTCAAGAAAATAGCTAGCCAAGCAGCATATTTTTAAGAGCATTTAAGGACATGAAGATACAAACATGCCCTCAGGGAGTTTTTCTTTCAAATCATGTCATTCTCCATCAGATCAGAGGATGTCAGAGTCTCTACAGCAGAAGCCATCAATTGGTGAGTTTTTAAGCAGCTCACAAGTAGCTTGCTTACAGGTCCCTTGGGCTCTCCTCTGCTGAAGTGGTGACACGCAGTCAGCAACAGGGCTGAGCTGGTACACAGCCTTTGGGTAATTTGAATATTTGGCTCTTTATCTCCCACTAATAAAAAACTCCCACACACTACATCCTGCCCACTGAGGATTGTGCCTTCACAGGAGGTTTTGAAATATGACACTTGGGTCAGGAATATTGGTAACCTTTGCATTTAAAAGGTTTCAAAATGCAACTAGAGTCCCGGTATATCCCTGTTTTCCTTGTTGGAAGCATCATGTATTTTATATACAACGTCCTGAAGCTATGTCAATTAAGAAAGTGAGCAGAGCAGGCTGCAGCACATCTTGCCCTTCTGCCCCCTCTGCCCCCTCTGCCTCTGCTCCCAGCATGCTTAGACTACATCTGGCTTTACTCAGAAAACTGAAACAAAATAAAATGTTGTCTATATGTCTGGACTTCAGCTGGTTTCATAACAAAAGCTGGATTGAAAATGAACTGGAGTAATTTTGTAGGTGAATTGGTCTTTAACAGGAACCACTTTCTGTGGGAGGGTGCTTGCAAAGTGGTTCAGAGCTCCTGCTGCCCCTCAAGTAATAAGTTTTGTTGGATTTATGGCAACAGTGGCCCTGGCTGCCCCACCCAATATTTCAGTCTGATGAGGGCAATATGACTATATTCACCACTACCTACATTACTCTTACATCTGATGTTGGTGATGGGCACTGTCATGTCAGACTGTAGTATTAGTACACCCAATCTTTAGAAGGTTTTTTCGCTTCTGCAAATGTTCACTGGAAAACCACTGTTTCTGGAAGTGGATACCTCATCACTGTGTTGAGGGTGTTTCTGCCAGTTTTCAAGTACATCTCAAGTGCAGACTCCCAAATATGTTGATTTTCTGTGGAGTCATCAGCTCTTGGCTCAGATGCCACATCCCTGGGACAGCCTCGGAAATTTGGGTTGAAATCTCTTAAAAAGCACATTTAGTAAAGCAAATTTATCAGGAAATATGATACTGCTGTGAGAAATGTGCTCATTCCTTGTGAAATTGATTGCATGCCTCTAAAATGGGGGAGCCATACTTCCTGTCCAGAAAGTTCCTAAAGATAACAAAGAAGTGTAGGGACATCCTTTTGCTGTACAATCAGATACAGTAATCTTTGTCTTTTAATTATTAGAATGTTTCATGACCACACAAAACTCCGAAAGGAAGTCTAAAATTCTATAGCACTAGATATATAGATCTATATTTAGATGCTAATTTCTTTTAGAAGAGGAAAGTTTTTTTAAAAAATTTTTCAGCATGTATAGAGATATATTTTGCAGACTTCAATGGTTTCTGTAATGGACAGGGTTTAGCTACTACTGTGGCTAAAGCAAAACCTCCTCATAGAAAAATCATTTGCATTTAGTGAGAACAGATGCTTCAAATTGACTTTCAGACTGAAACATAAACTCCTCTAAATCAGGGTCATGTTTAACCGTAGGGCAGCTGAACTGCTTTTCTATTGCATATGGAGGGAGTATCTGGAGCTAAGCTTTTTTTTGAAGCAATGATGTTTTGTTTTCCAGAATTATATTCAGTCTGTGGGGAAATTATTCAAATAATTCTAATCACCCGGATGAAATGTCGTCCATTTATCTGAGTGAATATGCTTTAAGTGCAGCAGTTGAATGCTGTTGGAAATTTATATTCATTTCCTTCTTTGTTTTTCTTGTGAAGCAATGCTTCTGTAAATGGTCCAGTCCTATCATTCAGTTTAAATGTTGTTAGATTCTATGTTAATTTAAAACTAAAGCTTTGGTTTGACTAATCAAAGTACTATAGCTCCAATGTCAGATGTTAATGGCTAAAATGAAGGGCACATGTAAATGAAATAGTATAAAAAGCTTAAAATCATTTGGAGTTTGTGTAATTGACCCTATAATTTTTGCTTCATGAATCACTAAGTCAAACCTACAAAATGCATAGTAATGAAAGAGATATTTAATTTGAGAGAGCAGTAAAAATATATTGTTTTAAGCATATTGTGAAGTTGTCTGTCCTTAAATAGCATTGAGTAATTCAAATATCTCAGCTAAAATATATCAGAACCCAAAGCAGAGTTAGAGACAGGTACAACACTCTGTTGTAATAAGAAAAGTTAAGAAGGTCCTACTACCTTTATCTTTGTGGTAAAAGGATGTGCATGTGGTTATATTGGAGACAGCCGCACACTTTGATCAAAAACTGTATTTTGATCTGGTTTTGCAAAGTAAAAATTATATAAATGAGACGATCAAAGTCAGCTGTTGACTCCATCTTATTATCATACTTTTGATAAATTTTTGCAAAATGCTATTGAGCTATAACTGATGCATTCATTTGGACTAAGAATACTCCAACTTTTGCTTGAAATGACACTACATTGTCCATAGACAAGAGTATTCATCTGAGACAGTGGTACCATTTCAACAATCAAACTGAGAGACTGGACTTGCATTTGGCCAAGGACTTTCCACAGCAGAGTGGGTCATAAATTTTAGCAGGAAAGGATGAGTTATTATTCATCCAAAACAGTCCCAATCAATGCGTTTCTTAACACCTCAGACTCATTTTTAAGTTATTGTTTTCTAAGAATTTACAAACCTTGCATGATTCCCACAGTGACAGTAAAAGTGTTTGGAATTTGTTTTGTAATAGCGTGCTTGCATGGGCTGGCCTTAGAAACAGAAAAGGCCCTTACATCAACCAAAGCAGAAATATATCATAGTCACTAGGGTCTCTGTCTCTCTTTCTCCTCTTTTCTCTCTCTTTTTTTCCCTCTTCAACTCTCAATCTGTCTCTCCTCCTCTTCTCTCCCTCTCCCTGCCATGGTTTTCCACAGAGAAACCACATAAAAAAGATCCCAAGCTGCATATTTCTTCTATTTGGCTCATACCTTATAAACCAAGTCAGTGTAGGACAAAAAGTTACAGTGTTAATTTACTTTCTTCATAGAGGAAATAATAGGAAGATGTAAACCAGATGGACAAGACAAGACAAGGGTCCTACCTAACTCAGAGCAGCTGAAGTGCCTGTCACTGATCTGGATTAGGGGAGCATTTTAGTGTTTCAGATTAAAGGCAAAACATGCCCCGCAAGACCTCTTCCAGGAGTGAGGCCTTAGGAATTCTGTAGTCCTTACAGAAGCTGTAAGATCTGCTTAGGGATTCCTTCACTAAATTCAACACTATCTTAATTTTTTTAAAGGATAAGTCACAGTTCATGGAATTATTTTAATTATGCTGCAATTGATCCAAAAAGAGAAAATAACATATAAAGAAGAACTTCTGCAAACTCAATCTGGAAATGTTTCCAGGTTCACAATTATTTTAATTTGCTGACAACAGATTTTTTTAAATATGTTTTCAATAATCATTGAGAGCAATTCCTCATATCAATGAGAATCAATACATACTCTTCGGAAGCCTGACCTCAGCTTACTGCTTTCATTTAAAGCTCAACTTATTTTTATACAGATCCAGAGACTCAGGATGCTACCAAGAAGAGATGAAGTTTCTTTCCATATATCTCTCATCTCCAAGCAAGGATCATGTTTAACGTAGTGATATACCATGATATATTTAGGACTAGTTACATTAAAACTGATCTCCAGATGTTTTTAGACCAAAGTAAATCGGCTGTAAATAGGTTTGAACTAGAGACCTACTGTTATGAGCCAGTATATTTCACAGACCTATTCATAAATGTACTGAAATGTGTTAGCCCTCTTTATTTCAGTCAGAAGGTTGTTGTCCATTTTTCCCCCCAACCCAACTTTATTTTTCCGGTGGTCAGAAACTTGTTTCTAGCCTAGATTTATTCATGACCTATGTGTACTTATTTCTTTTTATACCAGCATTACCTGTGTATGTGTTTCTTCTCCTTTACAAGTGTTAAGTCCTTGAAGAATTTAAAAAGAGCAGTTGCATCTATTCTTGGCTATTCTCTTGTTAAAGTACAAAACTTGGGGTTGGATCCTCTAAGGTATTTGTCTGCCTAACTCTTATTAAGGCCTCACATTGCCACTGAAACCATCAGGCATTAGGCTGCTCAGTAGGAGTTCAATGTCTAAAGTGCTTGGGGAGGCTGAACTGAAGCATCTTTTCAGCAAAGCTATTCTTTCCTTATCTTTCTTGGACACTGATAGCACTGCACCAACAATAGAAATTCCTCAGTGCCTTATATAATGCTATTAATATTTTCCAAAGTCTTTAGGTTAATTTTGGCTTTATCTCATGTTAAGCTTACCTTTCTATAAGCTGAAGTGTACATGAGGTACTGTGTCCAACTTGCATAATCAAGACTTTCTTCCCGTAATCATTTCCAGTAAATAACCTATTGTAAAATTATTACTACTAATCTTTAATTGCATATCTGTAATTATAAAATTTCATCCTAGAACACCTAAGCCACTTGAGGACACTCAGTTCCTCCTACATACTATTTGATCTGTTCCTAGCTATACACACCCTCTAGCTTGACATTTCCACAGCTTGATGTCATCAGCAAAATTACTGTTCCTCTTGATTCTGGTCTTTAATTCCACTAGTCATATCTCTCCAGTCTTGCAATTCATATCTCCACACAATCCACTAGTGTTTGCTCCAAGATGGCAGTTGTGGTTGTGAGCAAGATTTGGAAAATGGGAAAATACAGAGCTGCATAGCTGAAACTTTGTTTGGTTGTGCACTGATCATTACTTTGTAATTCTTGTGCTACTGCTCTATTTCCCAGCACAATTAGTGGTTTCCCATGTGGTACTACATCAGTGCTTTACCATTGTATCTGTAGATTAGACTATTTGGAAGATCAGTTATCAAAGATAAAAATAAACTTAGTCTGGCATGATCTACTTTTGGTTTAATTTAATTTTCAATGAGTTAATTGTTCTTTTCATCTGATCTGCTTGATCAAAGATGTAAGTGATCTTCTGAATTATTGATTTATCTGCATCTTCTTCCCCAGTAGATTGACTCCAAATTTAGAGTAATTCCTCCATCTGAAAATGTTGCCCTGGAGTACTGGCTCTATTGACCTCTCCATGCCTTCAGACCATCTCAAACATGCACAACTTGCTGCTAACTGAAGCCAGTCAGAGTCAAGCTTTTAGCAGCTCTTTTTAACACAGTAATTGGATGTTAAGATTTATCTGCACCGCTCAAGCAAAAGTATTTAAGTGTCACTGTTCTTGTTATGAAAGGTTAGAAAAATTGTCACTCCATTAAAAATACAAATGTAAAGTGCACTTAAACACTGACCAAGTTGTTATATGGATGAAACTTAATTACCTGTTGTCCATGAAATGTAACATGCTGCAGAAAAATACTCAATTGCTGAGGCACAATCAACTCTGTTCATGCATTAGTTAAATCCATAAACTAGAATGCTAAAGGACATTCATTATGTCCTTGTCTTATATCATCATCAAACCAAAAAGGAAAATGTTTGTGTACTGGTCCAAAGGACATTCCAAAGAGCAGCTTCAATCCCTACTTGAATACACATTACAGAAGATTTTGCCTTTGCATTTAATATGACAAACCCATGATGCTTTCCTCCTAATATTTGCCAGAGAAAAATCTCTGGTACTGACAGAGACAAAATCAGATTGACAGACTCTCACCACCACACCACTCTCCCATTTAAATCCAAGCACCAAATACATGAAGTTGTATGTTTTTCTTGTACTTACAATATCCTTGCTTAGATGAATGCGAACAATTTTCTTACATATATTTTACAAATACCAGAAGAAAGTAGGTTTTCTTTGCTCCCATTATCATAGAATCAAGAATCAGAGAATAGAATGATTGAGGTCAGAAGGGACCTCTGGACATTATCTGGTCCAACCTCTCTGATCAAGCAGGGCCACCTGACGCTGATTGTCTGGGACCACGTCCAGGTGGCTTTTGACTGTGAGGATGGAGACTCCTCAACCTCTCGGGGTAACCTTCTTGATAGTGCCGGTCAAGATCAACATCACCTTCTTGATCACCATCACGGTGAATAAATTTTTCCTGATGTTCAGATGGAACATCCTGTATTTCAGATTGCTCCAAATATCGCTTGAAGGATTATGAAAGATTAATTAATCTAAGAGTTTTGGGGTTATTTTTGGGGGATTGGTTTTTTTGCTTGTGTTTATTCTCTGTAGTTTTTTTTTTCCCCCACCTACTATTGAGACATAAAAAGCATTATGAAATTGCTTTCAGGAAAATTGAAATTTTCCTGAATTGTCTGTAAGGAAGATAAATGGGGTTTCTCTTGAAGTGCAATGATAAAATACTGGATTTCTCAGTTACGATCATACCTATAAGTCCATACAGGGCTTCTCCTGAAGGCAAATTCTTATGCCTGCACCAGGTAACCCAGGAAATCTCAGGGGACATTTTAAGAACCAGGGTTCAAAGAACTCCCCTTTTTCAGTTTGCTACTTTCCCTTGACAAACGTGGGTAGGGACATTGATGAAATGTCAGCAGAGAACCTCTGTTACATCCTTTGCAAACAGAAACAATGCCTGTTTTTGTCAACTGCTTTTCTATTTTATTACTGATCTATCTCATGAATAATTAATTTAAGTTTTGTTAACTCAAACCCTAGAAATTGGTCTAATAATCTTGAAGCTAGCATCAATTGAATACATTTTAGTTGTTAATTTAAGGGAGTCAAAGCAAAATACAAACTTATTTGCAAGTTACAGCAAATATATTAGCAGATATAGTCCTGTTATAGCTCCACGAGGAAAAATATATCAAGTATCTTAAAGCCCAAACAAAAGAAAATGCATTGTATAAATGTATACTTTTTGCTGATGTTTACTTTTTTATGTATGCATACTTTTATTTTACATTGTTTTCATAATTAATTTTTTAAAGTTTTGATTTTTTAAGAGTGTTTTTAGCTGGCTGCTAATAGATAATATGGATAATGGAGTATATTGCAATCACTAAATCTGATGTGAATTTTAGCACAAGTAATCCAGTAGATCTGCACTTTTATTCTTCCTGCTCCTTTCCCCCTACCCCCAGTTCCTTTCCCACTCAAATAGCCTTTAAAGAGCTCTCACCATCTGATAACTGCGAGAGACTGATATCTCATTTATAAAATATTGTAACTAGTGCTGAAAGGAAAGCAGAGCAGATTAAATTGAAGAGATTTGCAAAGCTGCTTCTTGGACAAGCATCAGTTTTGAATATACACGTTTAGATTTACCAAAGGTAGCAGGAGCAAACTATGCAACTACCTCTTATTATAATGCTCATTTACACTTTAATGAAAAAATTATTATGCTGTATCAGTTCTTCTCTGCTACCATGATAAAACTTGCATTTATATAACCTGTAATTGGTTTCACTATGGGCACAAGGGAAATAATTGATTTTGAGATGACAACCACAAGTATTTTTTTTTACATACAGATTGGTTTGGAAGTTTACAAATTGTAGCAACATACAAAAGGGAAGGTGATTTTAGAGATGTGTCCACAGCAATTACTACTGTGTTGAGAGCTAAAATGGATGGAATGAATAGGCATGACATCCATGTTCCACTTTCCTGAGCTATAGCACAGATTTTGCTTCCTGTGATTTACTTTGCTGCTATTCTTCTTTGTCAGAAGTTATAACTGCACAAGATAAAAAAAGTGTATTTCAATATGAGATCAGTTAATTCCAGCAAGCCTGAGATATTTTGCTAAATGGTCCTCATGCATTTTCATTATATAGGTATTACTTTTCCTTTGAAGTTTTTTTCAATGTCTATAAATAGAGACATTAAATATCATTTGTCCCCATCCTTAGGAATCTTTTGAGGCCTAAGTTTCCAGGTTTTCAGTGGAAATAGAGAAATTTTATTAAATCTCACTTTGTCTTCCCCTTCATAGAACACTTGCTGGTTTCCTTTTTCTATTGACAATTGACAGTACTCAAAGCAGTTAACAAATTTGAAGGTCAACTTCAGAATATGAGAGGGGAGAAATTAATCTTCCTACACATCATACTTAAGTCTTTTACAAAGTGCTTATACCTTTTCTTCTTCCTCATGAGGAAGGACTAAAACTTATCTGGATCTCTACCTTTACCTTCCTAAATCCATTGTGCTGACTAAATGGCACAGTTTTTCCAGTGGCATAGCCAGTATCCTCAACAACTCTCTGTAGAAGTATCTACAGTAGAAAGAACTTGGATAGAAAAATGCAGATGTATGTGGTATTGTCCTGGCTGGGCAGGATTCGCCCAGCCTCAGCCAGGACGCAGCCTGCCCCCAGCGACACCATAGACACCGGGAGGGCAGAGGGACTCCAAACCGGCTGTCCCGGGGCAGTCCCGGGCTGGGAACTCCCTTTCTGATTGGTTGTTGGCTGCCGTGGCTCCGCCCTGCCCCTGACTGGGGAAAAATCACACGGCAGAGCCGGAGAGGGAGAGAGCACATGGGAGAGACAATAAACAACCACCAGACCCCACGTGCTTGGCTTTCCCATTTCGCCTTTTTTCTCCGCTCCGGGAGGTCGAGGGGGTGCCCCGAGGAACCCCCTTGGACTGTGGCTGCATTCGCCAAAGAGCTGCCGGCAAGGGCAGCACGGGAACGGGCACAGCAGGCTAGAAAAGGTACTAACAAGCTGCTGCAGCTAAGCAGGTTTTGGAGAAAGCTATGAACCGGCCAGCTGCGCCACGCAATAGATGTACATTTTTTTCCCAGCTTCTTTTATGGCAGAATAACATGGTATTTTTTTATATCCAACATTTTTTCAGCACCTAACCTCTCTATCACTATATTTACAACTTACCATGGTCACTGTGTTCAGAAAAGGGCTTCAGAGCCACAGCCGTACAAGAGGTAGGACAAGAATGGGAATCATAAACTATTTTACCAATGCAACCCACAGTGCTTTCCAAATAAGAGGCATTTGTCTTTAAAACATTCCCATGAAGTAGTACAGCTCCCAGTTCCTACACAGTTCCCAGAAGCCTGGGACTTGCCTCCCCAACAACTAGGAATGATTAGGAAAAAGCAGGTGAAAGTTGCCTACATACATGTACTTCTCATTCACAGTCAGGAAAAATTAATAGGTACTGAAATACAACTTTTTAAAGCTGCTCTACCAAACTGGTACTATAAGAAGCCTGAAACATTTCCTACACACCATTTTTGATGAGGACTAAAACAACTCTAGCTCCTTATTTAGCTTTATCCTATAAAGCGACTTTCCTAACATCCTGGTGATGATGAGAATTGGTAACTTTTCACACATAGGAGTTCTAACCCCCTTCCGATCAGTTCAATAGTATCCTAGTAAAATGTTTTTGTTAAATTCTGATCATACGAATATAATCTCATTCTATTGTTTCTTTTCCAGCTTGACTTTTATTGAAGTTAACAAAAATGTTAGATCTAAATCTATAGATCTCTGCTTTGCTTATTTTACTTATGCACAGTACAGTGTCAGAATCTGAGTGTACATATAATATTTACATGTAACTGCCTTTTTTGTTGTTAAATTTGTTTAAATTTTCTGCCCTTTTGTTTGAATTCAGTCCTTGGCAGAAATTTAAGATATAGTAACTAACAGCAATTCCCAAAAAATAACTCTGCTGTCGATTAACTTTTATTGGAAACTAAATGCCACATTCTGAAGCATTTTTTTAAACTAATTTTTTAAATTTTAAATTCATAAAATATTGATTCACTCAGTTTTAAATAAAAATTATCAAACACAGTGTCAGTTCTTGGTAACAGAGAGAATTCATGAAAATTTAGAACTCAGGTAATGGTAGTTCCACATCATGCAGTGAACATTGTTTACTCAAATTCTGTTTTCACAGCTAGTAACATCTCAGTAATTCAAATCATGTCAACTGCTGCCGCAGTGGCCCTCTTGAGAGGAGAGGGGTGTAATAAAGGTTTTCAATTTGTCTGCACTGGTTTAGCTGAGTAGAAAACATCAAGTGGAGCTTTCAAATTTATAATGAATATGATTAAGGAATGTATTTATAAAAACGCATTCTTGAAATATGAAAATAAGATTGGAAACAATGTTGTGAGCATTGAGCCATATTTGGGAGGAGGGCTGTATTACTAAGATCAGAAGGCTACTACTGAAATTTAAGTCTCTCTAGTATTTTAATAATTTATTTTTCTGTATATTTTGATTAACAGCTGGCAAGCACATCCACATTTATTTCCAGAAAAGACATGTGCTGTCCAGTAGTGAGTAATCTTTCCTTTTGTGGTTCAGTTCTTTCAAAGAATAGTCTTTGAGGGCCAGGAAAAGAACTGTGCAGGAAAAGAACTGTGGTGCCAGGCAGAATTAAATTGGTTGGCATATCTGCCAACTTGGCCATTCTCGGAAATTCAAAACAGCAAAACATGCAAAGAAGTTGTCTTCTTTTGAAATTTAAATCTTGAAGATGATATGACACATACCTAAGGACACAACATCAGTGTCTGAGGCACAAGATAGTTTCTTCTTTTGTTGGCTGTACTTCTTAAACATACCCAGTGTATGTTAAAGAGTAGTGGCAAAGCATAAATTATTGATTATTTGAATTAATTATTTACACTAATGAGGTATTTGGGCTACATTGACGAAATTATGGATTTAGACAGAGTCCTTCATTGGGGCTGCAGGGACTTTCCTTCACTTGCTTGGAACATTTCTGTGAGATTTTCTTCCCATTTTAGCTTTTCAGCACCAGCACAGAATTGTGCCTTGGAAGCTGAATATGGATGCAAAGTTCTCATCAGAGGCACTAATAGAAGAACTAGTAAGAAGGCTGGACAATGACAATCAGAAAGTGACACAAAAAGCATGTAGAGAATTAGAGAATACATGGATTTGGATTTCTATATTACCTCTTCAACAACACTAACAAAAGATATTTGGGAATCCAAAACATAGCTTGCATTTATGCTACTTGTTCTAGAAATGACTCCACGTGCTTACTTCAAAATATGACCTTTGCAAGAATCCATAAAGGGAATAATAAGAAACTGGTGTTCCGTTGCAACAACCTGCCTTCCTTCTGTTCCCAAGCCTGGCAGAGGAAACGTTTTAATTTGATGAGGTGATGCAAATTGTGACATGTCCTTAGCAGATCAGAAGAGGACTGAAAATCTGTGGAATTTTCTTAGTCATATTAATTTTCATCATTCTGGGCAGGTTAACCCTTTTAAAACATTTAAACCACCAACTATTATATTTCTTACTTTTTTGACCCCCATTATTGAAAGATCTTGAATGTGAAATTCCACTTAAAATACGAAAGTAACTTTAGTTAATCTGCAGAGTCATTTCTTGGTGGCTCACAACAACCTTAAGCTATTTACCACCAAATTCGGTAAATAATGCAGTAGAAGCCAAAAGAAGATACAGCCTGAACTTTCTTTAAAACTTAACCTCCATGCAAATGATAGAAAGACAAATAAATAAAGACTGTATTCACTAAATAGCCTTCTCCTCCTCCCTACAGCATAAGCATAAGTTGACTGCAGGGTGGAGTTTTTTCCACAGCTGGAACCACACAAAATTTTGATCCCAAATATCTACATGTTTCCCACAATTTTCATTTTCCCTTCTTGAGGTCATTAACTACCATTATGTCCTGAGGTCCTTCTTACTGCAGTCAATGTAGAAGAAAACAAATCTAAAAGTCTTGTCTGCTTGGAAGTATTTGAATTTATTTTCTTTTTTTTTTCCTTTTGTCCCCCAACCTTGTTTTAACATTTAAATAATATCAGAAGACAAAATGAAAATTTGATGTTTGTTATGTGGGTTTTAAAAATTTGCATTCATATTGTAGCTTTTATGCAATGTAAATATATTAGTATTAGAAAAGTTTCTAGATTTTTTTTTTTAAGAACAGATGGTTGTGATGCATATCAAAGGCAAGTACTTTCTCGATGCTGAAAATCATTAGAACACAAGCACATCCATAGTCTGATCTAGGGTCGTTCAAATTGATTTTTCTGTTGGCAAGTAAAAAAAGAAAAATCTAGTATAAAGAAACTGTTTCAGGTGGAGCACGAAAATGTTTTTTGCTGTGTTTTGCTTTCCTGAGACACAAAAATTTGAAAAGGTTCCCTCTATGAAAAGTATCATTATATTTAAGCTAGAAAGAAACATTTGGATATTTGTAACAGAAGAAACTCATCAAAAAAATGTAATAGTATTTCATTTTACTGAAACCCAGAAGTTATGGGATATGGAAACCCCAGGCTCAGTTCCTTCTTCTGCCTGAAACTTATCTATGATCTTCTACAAGAATATTCTAGTTCAAACTATTTTTGAGAGAGGAACACACTCATCCTTGGCTCTCTTTCAAAACCAATCTTTGTTAATTGAGCTGCCCCCTTCTGCTTTCTTCACTGCATAAACACTAGAGTTTGTAAGAAATGACAGAGCTCCAACAGGAACAAAACAAGATGACCCATACAAGACCACTTCAAAACTGTAAGCTGTAACTTTCAAATGACAACTGTAGCAATTTATTCAAATGTCTGGACTAAAAGAAGAGATGCCAGTAAGAAAGTCTAGAGGAAGGAATAAATGAAGAAAAATGTTCTAAAGAAGCCCAGGAAGAATTAATGTTCGGGTAGCACGAATGAATTAGAGAATTGTAATTCTTATTTCAGGGTTTACATAAAACTGATGGGCAAAAAAATAAGAGGACAAGGAAGCTGAGATGTGCTTAACATTTCTCAATATCTACCTTTGTATTCTGACTGCCACACTATCAGGGGATTGCTATGAGACCTATTTGCTGTGCTGCAGGCAGATGATAGGAGCAGCATGCTGAACAGGCATAGTTCTTTCTAAATATGCCTATCCATCTACTTATTCAGCTTCTTTTCAAGATACACAGAAACTGAGGGAAATCATTCAATAACATTAAAAAAAGAAACCAACCAACCACATAAATGCACACATAAATGCAATTGACTCAATTTCTGTTGTCCAACCACCACAATTTAAAGAATGAAGTACAGTGAAGTACAGGGCAATGCAGAGCAATTTGCAAGTGCACTTTTTGATAGAAAGTTTTTTTTTTTCCTCTGAGCAGTTTCAAGCCTGTCCTTTGAGGTTTGTTTAGGCCTCATAAAGCATGCAAGAAAGCCTTGCACTGAAATGCATGACCTAGAGCCCTCTTCCTACTGTGCACCGACTACATTACCAAATTACAGAAGCATTTCCCTTTTGTCTGAATCTGCGTTACTTCTGTTGCTATTGGTAGCATTTATTACTCAAAGTGGGGTAAAGAATGGTGAGAATTCAGAACACATGGATATCCCCAGCTCAGCTACAGACGAAAGATTGTGGAGCTACTCTAAGAAAAGTGTATGAGAATCAAGTCACAGGTGGGAAAACAGAGAACTCAGTTCCCCCAAATACTGGATTAGTGCAGTAATTACAGAGTTATTGCCCAAATTTCAGTAGTAGTGCTCTATCTAAAAGCATAAGCGAAATGAGTATGGCCATGAGTACCTTGTACAGCACTCAGTCATGTCAATGTTTACCAAGGAAAATCTGAGTAAAAAAATTGGGTTATATCCTTCTGGAAATAAAAGAAATGAGAATGCAAATCTTGGAGGATCTTAAAGATGTTAAAAGAGGTATTGAGCTGCTCAGTGATTTCAGGATGCTTATTCCCATTCAAGGATTGATGATCCTTAAGCACACAGTGATTTTAGCAGTAGAATCCTAGGCAGCTAGAATCTAAGTGTGTTTTTAAGAATACAGTCTTTGACTTAGACCAATAAATTTGAAATAGTTTTAGTGCCTTTATAATTCAGCATCTGTGGCAGTGCAGTAACATTTCCACTAACAAGTGATTTCTCTGTGATTCCCTCTGGTGAGAAACCCATTTACTTTACATGTCAACCCTCCAGTGTGGCATTGGCTCACTGCAGCATTTGATCGAGGTATCATCTCCTAAAACAAGATCTGCATGTGCTGCTGCACAGTTTCACAGTCACCTTGTTCTTTTGTCAGGTAAACCCTAGATTTCTTTCTATTTGAAGGTTTTTTTCTTAAAGAAAATTCTGAAGAAACACTGCTGTTATGACAAAACAAATTTTTTGTCATTAATATGTCTATATAATTAGACAAAAAATTATAAGGAATAAAACTATCACAGACAGGTATTTTTTCTATCACCAGCCCTAGTAAAAAAAATATATATTTTTTCCTTCTAAATGATTGCAACATGAAAGAAGTCTCAATTTAAGCTGACTTTCAGCAACTTTGGGAAATGACCCTTCATGCTTCTGTAGGCAGGCAGCAAATTTATGAGCATCTGCTATCTGGGTCTCTAAATTATCCTCATAAGGTTTTTCAGAATGGATTATTTATGATGTTCCTGAAAGTAGAACATATAAACTCTACTTCTACAACATTTCCATCAATGACAGGTATTTTATGTGAGAAAAACAAAACATCCTATCCACTATATTTATAGAGGATAACCAGATAAGGAAGTTAAAGAATTGTTAATAGTCCAAATATTTCATTACTTTTTAGAAGTAAGTAATTTTTTTTTTTCCCTAAAGTGTAGGAATAGCTAGGAAAATGTGCCTAGATCTATACAAAGCCTTGAAATAAAAATATTCTGCAATGTGGTTAAACAACAGAAGGGTGCTCTGGTACCATTTAACTGATTTGCTTTCCCTTTGCTGAGGACTTCCAAGGAGAAAAAGATCTCTTCTACTTGATCAGAAGTTGCCACTGTTAGTAATGTGGCTGAAGTGTATTGACTTGCACAGGACCAGCTGTTACAATGAACTCTCCTGACATAAATGACCTCTACTTAGTTGCTCCTTAGAAATGCTTCACTTGATTGCATAGCAGGAAGTTTTATCTGCAGATTAATGAGGAAAGAGTGTGTTCAAGAAAAAAAGAACAGTCTGTATCATTTATTTTTAATCCTTCTCTTTGTAAGTATCATCAGAAACACAACTAGTGGTGTAGGTAATGAGGGGATATCATCGAGAAATGAGATTGAAACAATTAGAGAATGAAGAAACTGTGTTGAATAGGAATACTGCAATACAATATTTATTATGATCTTGTAGCGACAGCACTAAAAAAGAAGGTGAAGGAAGTGTGAAAAAGCATTAGCTTACCTCCTTTTTGTTGTTCTACTTGCATACAAACTCTCATATTTAGTTATAATTTTGATATCATTGTTGGCTTCTCAGTTTATATTTTGCAAATCAAATAAGAAATCTGTCAGTAAAGACATTAAAAGTTTGTCTTGTACACCCAGATATGCTGGGATTATGAGCACTTGAAGCATATTTTGCTAGCCTCTCACTTTGATCACTGCAAAAAATATTAAACTTTCAGTTTTCAAAAGAAAGGGAAAGGGTCGAGTGTATTATTATTTTATTCCTTGTTTGCTTGTAGGAAATTTGTAATCATCCCTTCCATAAAACTTTGAAGTACTTCAAACTATCTTAAAACTCAGAACACTTTGACTCTAACATGCCATCAAAGCACAGAGGCATAGAGTGTAATAAGATAAGAGAGATGATATGCCGTATCTATCAGGTCACATAAAAGCTAATGCTTAGATATTGATGTAATATATCCTAATGGTATCTTTTGTGCCAAAGTGGTACTACAAAATGCACATATCTTTGATGACAGCAGGGGAAAAAGCAAACTGATATTTTAAGGAGGCAATAGTTTTAGAAATGTTAAATTGTGTAAACATTTATGTATATATGATATATGTATATATCTGTATACCTGGCTATATATAAAGAACTGTTATACATAAATCAGTTGTCACCTGGAAAAATATAATAAAATAAGGGTAATCTGTGCTTTCTACTTTTCAAAATATTTGTGATATCTTTATGGATTGCAGCTGTACCTGCATGTCTCCAAATGTTTTCCAAATGTCTTCCAAATGTCTTCAAAATGAAAATTGGATTTTTAATTCTCTGACTTACTAAAAGCTGCTACTAATTTATGTTGAGAACAGAACAATCAATCAGAGCAATGTTCTATGTGGTAAAGGCATAATTCTTACACAGGAATTACTGGACCTATCTAGTGGAACTTTTTGTAATGTAATAAAGTTAACTCCACCTGAAGTAACATTGCAGGATATTCTCAGAGCGAGGTGACAGTACCAATACCTGTGAGGATGGATTCACTTGCACTTTGCTTATCTCCAAGCAAGCCTTAACACATGCTCAATTTCTGTGAGCAGTTCTGAAATTATTTTAGCTTTTGTCTGTTACTACATGAAGAGTATGACGTCCTGATGGAATTGAAGTCTTGCAAATACACCTTGCATTTTATTCATGGCCTTAACAAGAAAAAATAGACTGGATGCAAAACTCACAGAAATCTCTAAGAAATGGAATTTTTTCTATTAACTTAAAAGAAATTGTTCCCAGCCTTAGAACTCTCCTGTCAAGTCCTAGTATCTGGATACTGCAAAAAGATCTGAGAAATTATTTTTTGAGAACCTATTCTGCAATAAGCTCAGAGGTCTCACTTGCATCCACTTCACAAATACAATCCAAAACATCAGAGTACTTACTGGTGGCTGTAGATATCCAAACCGCTCTCTTATCATGGGAAAACCACCACAAAGAAATGTTACCAGCTAATAAGTAGTATATGAACATGTGATACTCTTATAAAAATGAAAGAAATAAGTATTAAATACAGGTTTCATTTTGCTTTTCAAAATTATACACACATGACAGTTGTCAGGGTACTTCATGGCTGGCAGAATGAGGGAATGAAGGGAAGATTTTGAGTATGTGTACAAGTCCTTCAAGCAAAGATGAATATTGATGTTTCTCATTACTCAGCAGTGCCAAAATCTTCAGGATTACACATAATTTATCTTTAATACTTCATCAAGCCATTGTCTACTTCATCAGGATGTGTATCTTTGCCTGCCTGTCTGCTGCCGACTTCTTCATTTGACACACATGCTTCAAGATGAAAAGTAGCACTAAGGTCCATGGAGTTTCATTAAAAATGCAATTCTAAAATACGGTGGTACAGTAAAACTTACTGCAGTTCAAGATAAAGAGCACAATATTACAAGCATTGAGGTGCTAGTGACTAAGATTTAACACCTATAAATCAGCCTTTAAGCCAAGAAAACATGTATGCATACGAGAAACTATTAGCCAGTGCAATCATTGTTTTTATGCATTTGTGTATGAAGTTATGCAAAATATGTGTGCAAATGCACACAAATGTTTACTCACATGCTTGCCTGTATGTTATCCTGATTTTGTAAATCCAAAATTTTGCTCTTAAAAAGAAGTCTTTCCTCATTTTTTTGCCTTAATTTAAGATTGTGGTTCAATCTTTTCAATTCTTTGCTTTGTAACGTGATTTTGTGTTGCATTCAGAGGATTCTCACGTGACTGTATCCAGAATAGATTAAAGACAAAGATAGTTATAAAAGTTGCAGAAAAACAGGAAGTTTCATATACCTATACAGGTATAAATAAGCATAGTTAACGTAAGACAACTATTTATAAAATTCAGTAATATTTGCTTTCGCCATGATGATTAAATGGAAGTCTAATTTCAGCTGAACTATTTGAAAATGGTTTAAATTTTTCTCAAATATATATCAATATGTTTTACAAAGTATTTTCTTGAGATAACTGAGGTAGGAGATTCAAATATACATTGTACCGACTAATTCTCACTGGACATAAACATCAGAAAATTCACACAACAAAGAAAATATGTGTGTTTTGCAAGATTGACTTTGCTTTTCTATAGAGATATCTGGTATGTGACTGATTCTGGAGCTAAGACTGGACTGATGAGGGACTGATTCTGTTTGCTAGAATATTTACAGGAGCTGAACCCATAATAAGTTCAATAATAATATATTTAATAATTTTTTAAAAACAGACAGAATATAGTCATTAAGTTCTACCTTGGTTTAACAGTATATGATTTTTCAGTTGCCACATCTGTCTCCTAGCTGCCAGAAACCCTTCATGTCACAAGAGCATAAGAGGACACCAAAGCCTGATCAAGCATATGCACTCCAAAAGGAGAATTTCACATTATCTAATTTTAAGAAGATGGTTAAGGTATGCAAGTTAGAAAGGTTCTGTTTTGATACAACAGAGCTCTTCCAGAAGAGACTTTTCCATCCAGCGCTTAATGCAGTGAACTAAGATATAGGATTCTTCTAGGAATCACTATTAAAAAAGCCATCTCTTTCCACCAGGTATGAACAAGGCATAGCAAGATTAGTGTATGAACTGGGACACAGAAATTTCTTTCAAATTAGGCAGCATGGGCAACTCCTAACAAATGCAATCATTCCTAGCACAGATGAAGAGAGAGCACTGAGAGGACAACAGCAATTTTTGAAGTCTGAGACTGTTAAATTCATTATTATATCACGGATATGAAATCATGGCACAGTCCAGGAACCCGAACAGAGTCTCTAATTTTCTCCATCCAGAAGCCCCGTGATTCCACAGACCCAGGGAAAAGTCACGCAGAAATGTGAACTAAGGATGTGATGTAGGGAAAGACATCTGCTTGGATTTTGGCAAGATCAAAAAAGCAGAAAATGTGAGTGCTTGATATCAGAGAAATTCTTTGGGTAGCAAATAAACAGGGAATTTAGATGGTCTTGATAAGAAAGCATTTTGGAATTAAAAAGACAAATTAGTGGTGTGATTAGCAAAGAGGGAAAGTGTGCAATCCTATTATAGTTGTTTTCCACAAAGTTTAGTATTATTTTAATTGGAAAATACTAGATCTTTGGTTGGAAAATGCTAAATTGCTCTCAAATACTGAATGATCCATGATATCGAAGTATTACTAAATTACAATGAATCAGAGTGCAGTGAATCTAAAGGAGAAGTTAAATATTCTCTCTTTAGGCTACTTGTATAGAAAGTCATGTCATTTTTTATCATATGTCTATTTTGACTAAACAGTCCTGTGAAATAAATAAGATTTACAATCCCAGATTTTGATATGCTATAACACACAGCTAGCTCTAATCTAGCTCCCAGTCTTACCAAGTTGTTGATTGGTCATAATGACAATTCACTGATAAAAGTCCGGTAATTACCATTGAAATACTATTGAAATAAATTAATTTTGAGGGAAAACATGTGAGGAAAAAAATAAAACCTAGGCTCCTTGTAGCTTCGAATTCAACTTTAGAACTATTTATCTTCTATCCTATCCCCAGAATATTTTTACAACATGAAAATGACAAAGTAGAGTTGTTAGTGTTTCTAGTCTAAGTGAATTTAAAGAGAGCAATGGTAGACAGCAAACATTTTATCAGAAAGATGTGTTAAGCGATCAAACAGAGCTTTTGCATTTCTACCTTTTCTAACTTTACAACTTCCTATAAGGCATGCTGCCACTTTCCTATACTGCAAAACTCCAAATAATAGTTTTACAGTTCCAGTGGTGATGGTTGGGATAATAGGAGCAGTTTACATCACAGGCTATTGTTCCCTGCTTGTCTATTCTGTAACTGAGAAGAAGAATCAGGTAAATGTTAGGAGTGTTTCAGTAAATTTAAACAGCATAGTAAATGTTTTATTTCAGTAATAATATATGTAAAATTATATTTATCAGTCTTTAAAGTGAATGACACAAGAAAATACCAGAACTTAAGTAAATAACTATGTTCTCAGTGAATGAATCTAACTTCTTGCAGAAAATAAATAGGATGCCATGTTTTAACGTCAGTATTTAATACTAAACTCTGGAACAACTACACATGTCAAAACTTGAATTTTTCATTTGTGCTTTTCTGTTCAAGGTGCCCTTTGTTTTAAGTAAAAAAGTGAACCTATGTGATGCACTGACTTGTCTCAGTTATCAAACAGCTTCAGAAAAGAAAAAGTGTCTGGATATGGAAAGCAAGGAGGAATTCCTTCGCACTTTCAAAGAGCCCCTGAAGAGAGTTTAGAGGAAGATGGCATTATAAATAATGCCTAGAAGAATTAACAGAATAAAAGGAAATAGCAAGGTCATTTCTAAAGATTCATATAAAGAGAATTTCTGAAAAGAAATAAAACTAGAAGTTCCGAGGCTGCTTCCACCACATATTCTCTCGAAAGCAAAAATAATAATTTTATCAGCATTTGCCAGGAAAAAAAACTATTTCTTAGTGACAGTGTCTCCTCTGGTATTAAGAATATGAGAGAGATTTATTTTAGTCAAGATGACATTATTGGTAAATTTGAGGGAAAAATGTACTAGTTTGTTCCTACCTTAACTGAAACCATTGGGGTTTTCTCCACCGATTTTGATATAATAGGATTAAAACTTCAGTTTTATCAAGTTATTAAAATTTAGAAGATTGATTCTGAATCCTGCTCTTGTGCAAGTAGTGGCAATATCCAATCTATGGGATTATTCAGAAGATGACCACCTAATGCATATTTAAGGCAAATAAACTGCTTTTGTTAGTGTTGTTTACCTTCATTGTTTATCCAGTGAGAAACTATTCAAACTGGGGAAAAAGCAAAATAAACAAAACAAAGAAAAGCAATTTTTCCTCTTGAGTGCTTGCAGCCAAAATTCTACAATATTGTGCATTTCAAGTACAGACTTGAAAAGCACTGCACAGTGATTTGAAGTAAAAATTAAGCTAATCTTTTTAATTTTGATTTCCACACTGAAAAGTGTAAATGCAATGAAGAACATGTCTGAAATACACTGATAAATGTTACTATTTAAAACGTCATTAGTGCTGTGTTGTTATTTAAAATAAATTATAAGAAGCTAGTAATATTATTATTTTTTCTAACTGTTCTGATCGAGGTTCAATACCTAAGTGGCAAAAGATGCATTTTATGGCTTATGCTATATGTGACAAAAGCACCTTATAGACTTTTTTCAGCAGCATATCTCTTTGATAGGTGACTGCAGTTTCTGAGGATGAGGCTCAGTCACGTCTGTCCTTTCTGTGTTTCCATATCCCGTTTAAAGTTCCCTTAAAAAGTATTACCTTCTCCCCAGCCCACTGCACACCCTCTGCCTCTGTGCTTCTAACTATATTCAACTTCATTTGTCAGGCCAGAATATTCTTTGTAAGCTATAACTGAAGAGAAATCTTTGTTTTGATTCTAGTGAAATTTTTCATTGTTTTTTCAGAATGACATTGTGGATCACTGAGTTCACTGCAGACATCTAAGACCTCAGTGCTTCAGAGCAGGGACCAGCTCCATTGCAATCATAGAATAGAATCACAGAATCATAGAATTAAAGTTGGAAAAGACCTCTAGGAACATTGACTCCAACTTTTGACTGAACATCATCATGTCAACTAAATCATAGCACTAAGTACCACATCCAATGGTTTCTTGACACTTCCAGGGATGGTGACTCCACCTCTCCCTGGGCAACCTGTTCCAATGCTTAACAACCCTTTGAGTGAAAAAATTCTTCCTGATGTCCAACCTAAATCTCCCCTCGTGCAACTTGAGGCCATTTCCTCTTGTCCTGCTGCTGGTTATCTGCGAGAAGAAGCCAATGCCCCATCTTGTTACAACCTCCTTTTGGTTGTTGTAGAGAGCAAAAAGGTCCCTCTTGAGCCTCTTTTTCTCCAGGGTAAACAAATCCAGCTCCCTCATCCGCTCCTATATTACTCACTCTCTAGACACTTGACCAGCTTTGCTGCCCTTCTCTGGACTCATTCCAACTCTTCATCAGTGTTAGGAACAGGGAAAGGATCACTTCCATATTCCTGCTGGCATCACTATTTTTGATACAGGCCACGATGCCATTGGCCCTCTTGGCCACCTGGGCACACAATGTCTCATGTTCAGTGGCCATCAACCAGCACCCTCAGGTCTTTTTCTGACAGGCATCTTTCCAGACACTCTTCCCCCAATGTGTAGCATTGCATGGGGTTGTTGTGACCCACCTGTAGAAGCTGGCACTTGATCTTGTTGAACCTCATAACACTGGTCTCAGCCCATCTCTCCAGACTGTCCACATCCCTCTGTAGAGCTTTCCTGCCCTCTGGCTGATCAAGACTTCCATACAGCTCAGTGTTGTCTGCAACTAACTGAGGGTGCACTTGATCCCCATGTGCTTATCATCCATGAAGACATTAAACAGGGCTGGCCCCAATACTGAGCCCTGGGGAACACCACTAGTGACCACCTGCCAACTAGATGAGACACCATTCACCACCATTCTCTGGGTCTTTCCTAAATCCCTGCTGGCTGGGCCTAATGCCCTGGTTTTCCCCCATGTGCTGGACACTCAAGTTGATCTGCTCCATAATGGCACCAAAGTCAGGCTGACAGGCTTGTAGTTACCCAGATCCTCCTTCTTACTCTTCTTGCAGATGTGCATCACATTGGCTAATCTCCAGTCCTTTGGAACCTTCCTGGTTAGCCAGGATTGCTGGTAAATGATGGAGTGTGACCAGTGAACTCTTCTGAATGAGCAATAACAAAATGATGCCTTCTGTATTACTATTATGTATCATCCTGCCTTGAAATATTTCCAAATTTGTTGAAATAATTAATCTTTAAAACAATCTTAGATTACACATCTTAGATTACATAGAGTTAAATTAATTAAATGAATCAGTCAAATAAATATTACTTCAGCAAGCCAAGAGGCAGTACCTCCACTACCACTGACAGACACTTTAGGCCTGTCTCATCTCCAGGATGTGAGAACTTGTGGGACTTTCTTTAGAATTGCTCATTGTAGCTTCTCTGGAAACATCCAGTAATTAACCTCCCTGATCTGAGGTCTGAGATCCTACTCTCATGCTCCCACAGACAGTCTTGTGGAGGTTTTCACAGTGAAGAGGATGAGAACACAAAAAAACAAAGTCATAGGCAGAAGATAAAGGTTAGTGGCCTCACTCTAGAAATGTATTAGTATCGTGCTGCCCTGTTTATTCCAGGCCTTGGAGAAAGTACTGTGTATGGGGCAATGATTTCAGGAAAAAAAAGAAAAATAACTTTTTGTGTAGATGATTTCATGTATGAAACAGATGGAATAACATGGCTGGATCTTTTCAAGACAGTAATGCTCTGGTGATGAGCAAGTCACCTAAACCAAAGATTTTTAGAAATGCTTACTAATGCTTGTTTTCTGGATTAGCAACTTTGGGTTTAGTAACGAGCATTGGCAACTGAAATATGAAGTAGTTATTCCCATCATATTATTGTTACTTACTCATAAAAGAAAAAAAAATCTTATTTGGTGTGTTTTTTCCTTCTGATATTTGATGTTTAAAGAATAGGTTTTTAGGCAGTGATAGTTTTGTATTTCATTCATTGCTGATGGATACAATTAACACCCTTAGATGGAAATTTGACACAAACTAAGGAAGGTGTGCTGCACCTCTCCATTGACAACAGAGGGCAATGAGATGAAAAGCTTAGGCTAAATATACAACTGTGAAGTAGATATTATAAGACAGAGTAATTCAAAAGTGATTCATAATTTTTGAAAATCATTAGAATAAATTCCTTATTCTAAACTCACTTTTTTCTAATAATGTGTGATTTTCTGTCCAAAAAAGTATAATTTACTTTAACAAAGATTCTGAAAAGATAAATAACTTTGACTTTTTAAATAAGATACTGGGTTAGAATTATTACCACCGTCAGAAAAGAAATCCTAATGCAAATTTTATATCTGTCCATGAAAAACACAGAAAATGTGAATCCTAATAGCTTGTAGGAAAAATGAATATCCAGATGTAATTAGATTGTTTCTTGTAATGTTTGGATACAGATAAATACAGTTTTCTGAATAACTGGAAAAACAAGGTTAAAAACATTACTGGAATTCTTGTGTACTTTTTGTTGTGGAATAAAAAGTGCAATCAGAGGAATATGCAAAAAAAAAAAAAAAAAAAAAAAAAAAAAAAAAGTAATATTTGAAAATGTGTCTTTGGCCCTGTGACTTCCCCATGCAGGTCCTGTGACCTTCTTTGAAGGTCCAGTGACTCTAGATGCAAAATATAGTGTGACTTTGTGATACAATAAAAGAAGCTGCTACCCAGCCAGTGGCAGAACAAAGAAAACAATATTTTTCCAATACATGCTGCTGAGCAGGGACACTATGCAGATTCTGAAAATAAACATTTAAAATCATCTGTAAAAAGACACAAATGCCATCCCTAATTAAGAACTACCACAAGTGTTGTGATAAATTGAGGTTTGGAATCATCTTAGATATTCAGTAATATGAAAACATGACAGGATTCTTATATATGCCAGTCTGGGTGAGCTAATCAGTGGTTTTCCTTTTCCTCACCCTGCTGAGATTGATGTCATCAGCTTCATTTGAACTCCTCTCTGACATATGCCTTTTGCTGGTTACCAGGCAACCAACATCATTGAGAAAGCTAAACATGTGCATCAACTATTATTCACATCAATGCTGTATATCAGAGTACCTCAAAACATCTCTGCCAATTCACAATTTTGGTTTTCCAGCCTTCAGTCCCTGAGGAATGGCTTCACATCACTAAATTCAGAAGAAAATGGGGATGAAGTTTCCTCAAGCAAATAAAATTCTCTGAAAATTTTATTGAAAGTATAAATATAGATATAGAATTCTGACAGCCTAATTTGTTGGTGTTTTTTTTTTTTTTCTTTTTCTTAAACCCAACAAACAAAACCTTAAACCTTCACTATTCATTTAGATCTCTTCAGGAATTCTGTAATGAAGCAGCACAGCTGAAGTATACAAGAAGATTTGCACTCTTTCTCACAAGGATATGTCATTTTCTAAAGGTCTTGTAGAGGTTGTGAGAAGTGTGAAGAGTAGCATCAATACTGGGCTACTAAGAAATATATAAATAGAGAGATTCTGAAGTAATGAGATGAATCTATCATGGCATTCACAGATATTTTTTCAGGTCAAAAATGAAAACATAAATTCAATCATCATACAGTTTAAAAACACTAATATTATTTTCCGTAAATCCAGTGGAATGTTCTGATCATGATTGTGATGTCTGGAGGCTGGTTTGGAAAAGTCTGGATATAGGTGAAATGGTTCCCTCTATGAAGCTTACCAATTTTATTTACTGTTTATTTCTGATAGGAAGTGGCTATCATTGTGATAGCACAAAAATTGTCACAATTCTTGTTTCAGAAAGATTACATAGTATAACCACCAAAGCACATACAGAGAAACATGAAAAGAAGTGCATAAAATATGAAATTAGTAGACATGGAACCTTGCTAATATACATTTTTATGGTACAATGATTTTGTAAAAAAGAAACAGAGCTTTAGACAAACCATAGTCCTTTGTAATGGAAGAATTGAAAAATATATTAATTTTGAAATATGTGCAGAGCTTTCTGATGAGAAGCTGTTGGAGTAATACTGCAGCTTCATTCTCGCTGTGTAAGTGGGATTTGTTAATCATCTCATATTAGAAGAAGAGCAGTTTCATAGAATATTTACCCTAAGAATTAAAACCTTTCCTAAATGGAAATGTTATTTTAATAATAATTATTGCTGCCTCTACCCAGCCCTCAGGAGATCTCATCTGGAGTACTTTTTCCAGTTCTGGGCTCCCCAATACAAGAGAGACATGGAGCTGCTGAGTGGTCCAGCAGAGAACTAAGATGATTGAGAGACTGGAGTGTCTCACTTATAAGGAAAGGCTGAGGGAGCTGGCCCTATTCAGCCTCGAGAAGAGATGGTTGAGAGGGAACCCTACCAATGTCTGTCAGATCTGAAGGGAGGATGCCAAGAGGAATAAGCCAGGCTGTTCTTGCTGGTGCCAAGCAATAGGACGAGAGGCAATGGGCAGAAACTGATGCACAGGAAGTTCTGCCAGAATATGAAGAACTTCTTTACTGTGCGGGTGACCATGAACTGGAAGAGATTGACCAGAGAGGACATAGAAATATTCAAAAGACACAATCCTGAGCAACATGTCCTGCTCGAGCAGGGAGGTTGGATAGTTGAGCTTGAGTGGTCCTCTCCAATATTACCCATTCTGTGATTCTGTGATTTATTTCTTGGTTGTAATTTATTTATGTTTATCTCTGTATTCAAGTTTTTACTGTATTATTTTTTTATATAAAGTCCATGATAAACATTCTTTTTTCCTTTTGTATGTCATGTGGCAGGACACAGTCAGGAAAATTACATAATTGTTTCAGTTTTTCCAGAGTAACAATAAAGTGAAACAGAAATTGGAGATGTTTTCTCCCAGTTTTTTACTGTCAGAGAGAATTCATCAGTAAAAGCTATATCATCTTATACTAGCTTAGTTCATGTCAAATTGGAGTAAAAGATGACAGGATTTGGAAGTTGATTTATCAGTTGTGGGTTTTTTAACCTGAATCCTTTTATAGATGGGATTAACTACATTTGACAAACATTTCACTAGTAATAACTTTATAAGATTTTGAAAACAAAAATATCTTTCAGAATATGAATAAGAATATTCCCTGGCAGGATCTGGGTCCAAATATAATGTTTTTACATACACACATACACAAGTGTATACAAACATATTCATACACATGTAGCCCTATACATGTATGTTAACATATATTCCCCTCTAAACATCATAATTCTGTATGGGAAAGCCATTAACTAAGTCATAGGCAGTCCCTTAGTTACAGTCTTGGCTGTTCATTTCCTGTGAATACAAACCTGTGAACCATCTTTCAGAGAAGTTTAGAAGATTAGAGATCACAGGAACGCAAGATAAGCCCCAAAGTTGAAAATATAGATAAATGCTTCCCATATGGCCCATATGACCATCAAAATCTTATTTTTAAAGTTCACTTTTCATTAAAATACTGTACCAATTAAAAGTAGTGCTCTTCTGCAAAACTTGCTGAAGCTAACTTGTATGAAGAAAATCCTGGCACAGAATTGACATTGGAGGGCCTAGATGGATCTTTTGAACACAAATTTTAATTTTGTGTGTTTTTGTTTAATGCTAAAATGAAAATTTAATGCATGAGAAAAAAAATATTCAGTAGTCACACAGTATGTGAAAGCTTACAGTGCAGAAACCAATATGAGGTCATAACTGGGCCAGAGGAGGTCTCCATTTACCAAATTGTTAAGAATAATTCATTAACAATCAATTTGTTCCTGTTGTAATTGTCAAGAGAGTTCATACTTGGTTCTACTTTTGTTTCGCTGAGTTGCATAGTTTTCAGCAGCTCTATCATTCAAATTTAGTTCTATATTTGTGAACATGTCTGTTGATTTTTTAAAAATAAGTGCCTGAAAAAAATTAAATCTATAATATTCCTAAAATTTATAAAGATGACCTCAAGGATTATACATGGAAGTATCCCCAATAGAAATGTTAAGGAACACTAGGAAACAGAGGAAAAAAAATCAATTCTAAAAATATAAGCCATATATTATCTTACTGCCAGTAAAAAAAAAGAAAGATTAAAAAAAACCAAAACCTCAAAGTAAGAAAACCCATAAAAACATTTTAAAATTAAAAATTAAGTATCTTCCTTCCCCAGCATGGAGGCCAGGCTGATAGGCCTGTAGTTCCCTGGATACTCCTAGAGGCACTTCCTGTACATGGGCATAACACTTGCAGACTTCCAGTCAGCTGGGATCACCCTGGCTAGACTGGACTGATGACAAATGATGAAAAGTGGCTCAGTGAGCACTTCCATCAGCTCCCTCAATATCCTTGCGTGGATTCCATCCTGCCCCGCAGATTTGTGTGTGTCTAGGTAGTGTAGAAGGTTGGTGACCATTTTCACCTGGATTATGGAGGCTTCTGCTTCCTGTTTACACAGGCAATTGCTGATCAAATCTGGCCTTGAGGCTACCTAAGACTTTGTCTTCTGCAGCTTTTCAACCCTCTTAATCTTATTTCCCAAATTAGTAAAAATAGCCATTTAAGTTAACTTTTGTCAATCTTACAATCCCCTTCACAACTGTTACAGCACCAATTGAAGTTGTAATTAGTACATCAACCTTTATTTCCATAAAGAAAGCAAAATGTATCTAGTAAAAATATATTTGGTTCCAGAAGGTGTAGAGCGGCCCATTTCTTTTGTTTTCACTTGAAGTTTGAAATAAGGAGTGTAAAGGTGTATCAGGTCACCAGTGCAGGCAGTATTTTGTAATGTAAACTATATTACTGCATTTTTATTGAAAGACTGGGAATGATGGGCCAGCAGTTAACATAGCCAATATAGCAACAGTTGTCAAGCCATGCCTGCAAACCGTGGGTGTAAGTTGTATAAGATGTATAAATTGTTCCAGCATCATAACAGTGTTCTGTAAATGGCAGCTTATGAACCCAGACATCAATATATTGATGCAGTCAAGTTTTTAAAAATTATAGGATGTGTAAGGATATCACCACATTCACACCTGCCTTCTTGAAAATACTCAGGAGCAGGTAGTAAGCACACACATATTTGTCATGAATTTAGAAACCAACATGTTTTGCTTCGTTTTTGAAATCCCCACCGAGTGCTCTTCTGCATTCTCACACAAAGAGCCTCTGATGAATATTTGTTCCATAGCAAAATTTAGTCTGGACTTGTGGTGAGAACCAGGTGGATTTGGAGTCTGGGTGACATCCTGTGGATAAGGAGAGTGTGCTGGCTACTGTCCTCCAGTACCCAGCACTCCCAGCTGTGGGTTAAGCCAGCCCTGGAAAGGGGCCCCTCTAACAGAGCAGAGAGCATTCAGAGGCTTTTGTAGACCAGCACTGCATAAATTATCACTCGTTATCAGGAAGGCTTGAGAAATGAAGAGGTCCAGCACATCTGTACATTCTAATTTGTTTCTTTCACGGTATCTGGCACCTGCCATTTCTGGTACAAGCAGCACAGGAGGAAATAAATGGATTTGGGAATTTTTCAAAATACAAATGGCTTTTTTTTTCTTAGCTAATTATTTTTATGCAACAAAGGGATGGGGAAATCTTCCTCCTCTTTCACTAAAAATACACAATTTATAATATAATCCAGGGAAAAACAAGTATTTGAAAAGTAACTTTGTCTTTTCCGAGCCTGAAGATGGTCAAATGTGTTATTAATGAATTTTTAAAGCTAATTTATGCAACTAATAAAAATCTATTGTTTTGCAATGATAAGAAGACTTTGAATATTTTAATAAAAAAAAACAACATCGTAAGAGGAGAGCTATATATATAAATATTCATTTGAATGGCCTTATAGTGCCCTTTGAACCTGCACAAATCTTTTATATATTATTATATTTTCTTAGTAGTGAACAGAAAAGTCTATTTTAGAATTAAATGAAACACATGAATATTGGGGCTTCTCTTTCTTTTTTATTATAATATAAATACCATTTCTGCTTTCTGAATAATGAGTTTCTAATATGTATCTCCAGTGTCTTAGTCTTGACAAGTGACAGCACTAAGAATTGCAACATCATTTTTCTAAAAGTGAAGATGCATATGAAGATACACATATTCTTCACACAGTCTACAGCTTCAGGCACATATAGGTTGTAAGGTTCACGTTGTTTTCTGCTTTGTAAGCATGGACAATCACAGGTGAGAAATACTCTCTAAAGTTCACAATTAAAATTTCTTTTAAAATAATTTTTTTAACAGTATGTTTTGTGGTTTTAATGAAGATAATTCTTTTGCACACAGAATGCCTATTGTTAAATAAAAGGATATATTGTCAGAAATTTTAAGTGAATTTTTATTAAGAAGTTTCACATATTCAGCAAAAATCTTTGTTGTCCAACCAGAACTGAGTCTGATTAATAGGCTAAATACTTCAATAATATATAGTGCTGAGTTTAGCAAGGTAACAGGAAAAAAGACACAAGGAAAACATGTACATGTCATACTTTACCTATGCCTGCACAACTCACTTTTGCACCTGTAACCTAATTTTAGTTCTGAGTAGCTGCACATCAAGACATTTCCTTTAGTAATACCTCTCATCAGTGTTGTGGGCTAGCAACATTTGGTAGTTTTCCGAAATACATTAGAAACATGAATTATAAAGAACTTTAAAGAAAAAAAATTAAGAGATGATAAATAGAGTGTGAATTATTTTTTTTTTTACTTTTGCAGCTTAATGGTGATGTTGCTGTTGCATCAGAGGAAGCTAATATTGTCCTTCATTAAATTAAGAATCCTACCATATCCTTCGAATACATATTACCTTGAATTATTCTTTGCCAAAAATGATGCCAAACGCCAACAATAGCCATTGAGGCTGTGGAGTTTTTATTATAAGCTTGTCAAAAATTATCTAGGAGATTTCTGACTTTATTGCATGCTTTACAAGAATTAAATATATTTTAGCATACATTTCTGAGCTATTCAATCTCATAATCAAGCACTTATCAAATTATTTCTAGGCTAGCTATCTTTATTAATGTACTGTATGTGAAGAAACAGTACTGAGTTTTTTAAAAGTAAATTAAACTATTTTTCTAATACTGTGAAACTAGGCCTCTAGCAACTTAAGGTTATTTTTAATGATACTTCAAAATCTTTTACAATTCTATAGTAGATTTGTAAAAACAAATGTCCCCATGCCTATTTCCTGTCTCTTGAGGGAGATCAAGTTTCCAACAAACAGAAATTAGCTAACTCTAAATTTTTATTATATTACAAAATTGGAAATAATATCCTTTCTTTTAACAACTGCACATACTGTACAATTGAGTGTGAATATTATTTAGGAACAGTCATGACCCAACTTGCCAATTTTTGCTTCAAAATAACTATTGCAAAAGAATAAGAAAACTTCAATTCTGTCAGTTCTGAGAGAAATGCACATAATAATTCATAGTAAATAAGAAGAACAAATAAAGCAATTAACTTTCCAGGCCCAAGCCCATGATTTTAATGTAGAGAAAATAAATGATAAATACCTCAAAAAATGCCTTTGTGAGTGATTTAACTGTTTAGTCATTGGCATGGCAATTCAATGGTAGTGACAGCATTTAACCAATCCAGTCCAGCTCCGCCCACACCAACAGACCAGTGAAAGAGCTGTTTTAAGAACGCGTACATTTTTTTCAGTACTAAAGAAAATGAAAAGCGGATATCAAAATACTGATTTTCAAAGAATGGCAGAGCTAAAGGCTTTCTTCACTAGAGTTTTATATTCAAGTTCACTCTCAATTTCCTGTCTTTAGTCCATAGAGTAACACTACGTTAGTTTGAACACTCTGTATATGTATTACAAGAAAAACATGTTATCCAGAACCTCTTACATGCAAATTAGAGCATTCAAATTCATGTTGGCAGACCATTACTTAATGTGAATTAAACTTATTTTTTTTCTGTTTGATGGTAACGAAAAACCAGACCACATCAGAGAGAAACTGCTGATGCATCTTGCATCCCTGCACATTGACTTGGCCAAAACAAATGCCCAAAAATGTGTGAACTGATAATGTCATGTATAATGGACATCTGTATATAGGGATGGTCTCTTTAATTTATGACATGATTTTCAAAATATACCTCCATGCACCCAACTAAAATTATTTTCCTGTTTCAAAGAAGTAGTGGTTAACTCTACAATTTTCTGACTTTTAAAGCTCTGCAGGGAAATTCTCCAATACAGCAATTAAAAAAAGGCACTAACTACAGACTTTTCTTCAAATGCTTTCATAGGTCCTAAAGGATGCTGACAGTGACAGTGGAAATGGTCTTAAAAATATCTTTAAAGAAATGTACCCAATGCCCTATTTCTTCCTGAATTCTCAGACTATTATGTTCAGTCAAGATGAATGAATATTCCTTTTTCCTGCAAGCCACAGTCATCTTCATAAGGTTCCTTTTTGTGGCCAGCAGCATTTATCTTCATCACATTAATGATGAATGACATTTCTTGCTGCACTGTATGAATTAGAAGTTCTCTCATTTTTGATATAAATTGGACAGTTCAGGTTTTTTTTCTGTTGCCTTTGGGCAATAACATAGGGGTAGAAAGACAAAATACAGGGCAGAGATAATTCACAACATTTTCAAACATACAATGTGTGAATTTGTTATTTTCACTAGCAGACAGGTGGGAATGATTTGATAGAGTATTATTATCAGCATTAATTGCTCCCATATGTATATAGCTATACAAAAAAAATCATCCTTCTATATAGAAAACAATTTCCTTTGAAGTAGTCAGCTGTTTTATTTATGAAACTACTTGTATTCCCGGAAATAAAAAAAATGTATCATTGCTTTCAGATAAGAAATACAGAGAACATTTTAAAAACCAATTTTTTCTTACTGTTCATCAAAGTCTAAAATTAAGAGATGTTTCAGTAACCTCCATAAGTGAGTCCAAAACATTTCTAGTGCAATAAGGAATAAAACTTTGTGGGAAGGAGGCACTGCAGAAAATGAAAAGATACATCCATTTTTCTATTATTTCTATCATTACATTTTTTGCCTTTAATAGGAAAACTTACATTGAAAATGCTACTAGAACACAAAAGATTTGATTTTGACTTTTGTAGCTAGCAGAGCATTGTAGGTGAATGACATGTTTTGCTGGAAGCTCAAGTGGAACATCCACAGTCCTCGGCACATCCTGTAAGTGAAATAATAAGCTTTCATATGGCTTCGTTTTCTGAGGTTACAAAAATCTCTCTCTAGTGTAGACAAGCTATTTCTTCAAAACTAATCACTTCCTCTATAACTACATGTCTCTTCTATGATCCCACTGAATTTAAGAGGCATTGAGTCAATGCTGGAATTTATAGTGTTGTGTTTAATTTCTCCCATTTTCATCTTGAGAACCTATGAATCTGATGTCTTCCATTTACCATCCAAGTAGAAAATATTGGACTCAACTTTACCAGACTAATAAAATCTACATTTTCAAGATCAGGAATCCATGCAATCTTAATGATACTTTTAGAAAGGTCAAATGCTAAAAATGAGATTTACAGAAGCCAGAAAGCTGGGATTGAACTCAACAATGAGTACTGGAAATGAGTATGACTAATAGTTTATTGTCAGGGAGAATTCAATGATAGTCTGGAAGAAAATATCTACCTCAATTCAAGATTCTAAACTAAGGACTATATTCTTTGTCTTCAGGCATGCAAACTGATAAACTCACCGTGAAACAAGCTAAAAAAAAAGATGCCCTGACTTCTTCCTATGCAGCAATTCAGCACTAAGAGAATTCATCACTTCTGTGGAAAAAACCTGGCTGAAAGCTGCCTTCCTCTGATATTTGCAGTAGGTACATGCATGTATTTCCACACAGAACTCTGTCTTGGCATATTCGAGGTTTAGGAAATTACAAATTTGGATCTCTTTCACAATCTTACTTTCAGTATGATTTATTTGGACATCATTCAGAACATGAACTGGCACTAATGACTCTTTTTTTTTTTTAATGCAAGGGAATTAATTATTTTCTAGATGAATATGTAATGTTTTTGGGGTTTTTTTGCCAGAAAAGAAAACAGATTAAAGCATGTATTCCTGTAAATCAGCTTGAGAAACATTCATTGGGTAACCTAAAGAACCCTGATCAAGGAAAGGTTAGAGGAGAGGGGTGTTAAATCAGTCAACTTCATCAAGTTCTGGCTGTTCACATACTCAGCAATAGAATTTTAGGTACCTAAAGAAAGCTGGCCGTTTCAAGAGTGATGAGAACTACTCTTGTACTTTGATTTTTAAAGCAGAAGAGAGGTACCCAAATCCATTTGTGGATCATGTCCTTCACCATTCATTCTGGCTTCCAGTATCTGAACTCAAAACAAAGTATAGATTAATTTATGAAATTGTTAGAAACCTCTGTTTTTACAAGCTTAGAAAGAAATTAAACAGTAATAGGTTGGTTTATCTTTGTTCTTTTTATGTGTGATCCTCTTTTAGAGGAAAAAACTTACAGAAATTTTACAAGAAAAGGACTTTTTCAAATCAGGAACTAATGCAGTAGCCTCCTGATCTAGGTAAACCTTTATACACTTAGATTTTATCCACAGAATGCAATTTGCTTTCAAAATATCTATAAAACACAGGTGAAGCAAAATGGCTATTCCTTGTACATTACATCCTTTCTTACTTCCTCCCGGAAAACTCTTGTTTTCCTTAGCTTTTAAGCCAGAGAGTAAGTGACACACTTTGATTCTGAAGCAAGACGTCAATCTGTTGTTCTTGAAGCCAGTAACTGCCTCTCAGAAAAACCTTAAACTGGATCTGGGGTCTGGAGAGTGAGATTGACAGCTCTGCAGGTATAAGTTCCATCCCCTCTTGCTATCAGTGCAACTGTCACCCCTCAAGGTGGAGGTGGAGGACCTGTATGTCTTCTATTATAACCAGGGTATGCTTTTAGTGTGCATTTAAACCTACAGTCTGCTTGCAATTCCTATGCAGTCTTCTGAATGAAATCCCAACTACAGATTTTTGTCAGGTACAGTGACAGAAAGGCCCAGTCATGAGTTGCCACACAGGACCCATGGCATTTTTTAGTTTTTGCAAAAAAATATTGAGCAGAAAAAAAATTCCTACTCACACTGCATTTTGCACGTTATGGCAGTTTCCCATGTTCAGAATCGAGGATATAATGTTTTTATGGGGAGATATTTTGTTCTCATAAACTTCAGTAAACAATAACTGCATAAATCCCTCGTAAGCAAATATAAAATAAGCTTATCTTCCAGCTTATAGGAGAGGGGCTTAATATCCGCTTCTTTTAGATAAGTAATTTTGGAACCGCACTGGGTAAACATTTCAAAAGCAATTTAAAAAGTAATCCTTGATTTTCGATAACGAAGTTGAACATCCAGTGACCTGTGAGTATATCAAAATATTTTTTTAATTGAAGAGCATTATATTGTGTATAAATACATGCAACCTATCAGAAAAACAAGTAAAAGGGTATTGAACTGTAAGAGTGGGCATTTGTTTTACACTTGTTTTAAAGACTTCTTTATTTACATGGCCATTTTCATCAGCTACAGTGTAAGCAACACAATTTTCTTTTGCAAACAAAAAATAACCCTGAAAATACAGCGATAGAAATTGAAAGCTGAATATAAAATCAACATCTGGATTCATATAACATTCCCATGGTAGCAGGTCCTAATTTCTCAATAAAACAAGTTTATAGCTAAGAAAATGATTATTGGTTTTATTTTACTGGGACTCAATAAAATTCAAACACAATATCTGAAAAGAAGGCAAAGCAATATCAGAACTTTACACAAGGATGAATTGTATTCAAACTTGTTGCATAGTCCTTAATTGTATCACAAATGACAAGAAGTACAGGGGCAAAAATAGGGAGAGAAAAAAATGGAAAAAAGAAATAAAAATGCTTTTTTTCTCTTGTATGCACTTTATTTGAGATCATCCAGTGGGACAAAAATTGCTTTGTAAGATGCTATATGAACTAACAGAGAAGTACTGCTATTCAGCAAAGAAAGATTACATGATGTAGAAACTTATATTGTAGTTGGTGGAGTTAGAATTAGTTGATTTTTCTTAGATAAATGAAATAAAGGTATCCCCAGCACTTCAGAGCACACATTATCTGATTTAAAAAATACAAAGTACCTCATTAAAAAAAATATCTGTAGCTGACTGGTCATATATTATTTAACTGTAAACAAAACATTTTTCATTATTATTCCTTTGTTTAGTCTCTGTTTCCAATCCTCTAATTGCTGTTTTCCCTTTTTCCTTTACCCCCTAAATTAGTATGTCTCTTCATATACATTAACCTTTCCAAAATGAAAAAGAAAGAAAACCAAGTCAATCTCAAAACTACCACCACCACCAAAAACAAAAAGCCAAAGCCCTCTTGTTCTATAGTAACTCTGACTTGCAGAAAAGTTAGACAGATTTGAATGCATGTTTTTATCAGGTTTGAGTGTTTCTGAATGGGATACAGTAACAGGATGCATCATCTGTAAGTTTTCACAGTGGTGGGACTGGAGGGATGGTCTCTGTGAGAAGAGGCCAGGGGCTGCCCGGGGCTAAGCACAGGAGCTCCCGCTGGCTCTGACAGACTCCTCACAGGGCACAGCTGAGCCCTTCAGCCAAGTGTGTGATGCCTCTGGGAAAGATATTTAAGAAGGGGGGCCACTCTGAGGTGGAGAAATGTTAGGGCCAGGTGAGTAGGAGGTGTTTCATAGTGGAGTTGGTAAAGCCCCTGAAGGGCTTGTGGGCTGTGGAGGACACATGTAGGATGGGTACTTTCCTGAAGGGAGTGTGGCCTGTGGAGGATCTACACTGGAGCAGCAGATGTGAGCATGAACAAAAGTGAAGTGGGTGAAAAGTGCAAGAAACAGAATGGGTAGGAAGAAAAATGTCACCAGCTTCCTGTCCTTCACTGAAAAGACTTGAGTGCAGCCTGCAGTAGTAAAAAGGTAGGTAGAGTTAGGAAATGGGGAGGAGAGGTGCTTTCCATAATTGCTTAAATGTTTGGCTTACTTCTGAATATTTCAATAATTATTTAAATTTTTATTTAATTAGCAATAAATTAAACTAAATTCCCAAAGTTGAGTCTGTTTGGCCTGTGACAGTAACTAGCAGTAGTGTTTTATGCAAGGAGCTTAATACATACTTTATATATCTAAATCTTGTTTACACATGCAGGGGGAGGGGGAAAAGAAGCATAAACCCATCTGTCTGATGTAAGTATTTTGCCTCCTTTCCAGTCTCCACAAAAGGAAAGATAACATGAAAGCAGTATATTTTTTTTCTAATTAAGCTAAAAATCAGGAGATAATTTAAGCATACAGGAGAAGAAGATGCTCCTTTATAGATGCAAAATAAGACTTCTTCTTGAGCAGCTTTTAAAGAGACTTTAGATTCAGTACAACTAGGAGAGTAAGAAGATACTAGAACAAAAAATGACAGATGAAACCAACTTCAGTGAAAGTACATGGTTATTCAGAAGGATTAATGCAAGGCGTGATGCAGGAAGAGCATTACATTGTCTTCCATTAGAAATAAAAGCATTAGGTAGCTATTTTCTGTAAAGTTTTAAGGAAGAAAAGGATTCTAAGGAGAGAACTGAGCAAAGAGAGTAGTCTTTGTGTTTTATGTTCAAAAAAGAAGACCAAAAAATGTTTTCTTCTAGCATTGAATGCCAACATTTTTTTTTTTCTGATTAGCAAAGGATTTTGCTGTTTATCAATAATTGAAAATTTGACCTGTTTTCTAGGTAAATGGCAAAAATAAGAAATATATTTTCCACTCAAGTATTTAGTTTCCTTCTTTTGTTTGAGGAATTTCTCATAACCCATAAGAAATGTAGATTACAATATTGTCTTAGTGCAGAAGTTAAGTGATCAACTACTTTTCATCATAAGAACAAAAATAAAATATTGCTGGCTAGATGGTCAATACAGTCCATTCTCTCACACCTTCCCAACACAGCTTCTTTCCTCCCTTTCAAAGAAAGAAATCAGATTATGAATGGTTAAACAAAGAACATAATTTGTTTGCTTAAGATAAAATATATTTTTTTTTTTTAGTATAATAGAAAATTTTATTTGTTTCTTTTCCCCCAGCACTATGCTACACTCATGACAAAAAGGAAGAAAACACCTAAAGGGAAAGTGATGAGGGTAGAAGTAGCAGAGTACTGATGATTGTCTTAGGCTCTCAGATGTGGGAAGGGATTTGAGAAATGCTTCCAACTCTTATACTGAAAACCTCTAGTCCACTACTTTGGTTTCTGAAAACAGCAGAAGAGATGGTAACAATAATCTTCCAAGGTAACTAGACTTTATATTTTCTTAAAGGGTGGAACTATACTTCAAGCTGTAAAGCACTGATACACTTGATAATCTTGGTGTGACACGTAAGGATAAAATACACAGGTTTTGTATTCTAGTATGCAATCATATGCATTAAAGCAAATAAATCCAAACATTACCATTTCAGGTAAGAGATTTTATCAGAAATGCCTGTAGCTGACAAAAGGGTAGACTGTCTTAGTAGTGTGTACACTAAATGACAAAAAGTTGTGGCTCCACCATAAATACTGAATACAAGATATTTCAAAATAATGAATGTGATTAAAGTTATGTAAATTAATTGTTATTTAAAAATTGCTTGCTTCTAAACTTATAAAATCTTATTGAAATTGGGAATTCTGTCATAATTTATGATGTGAGTTGCTAAATGCCTGGCTCATGCTAAACTGTACCACATTATCTGTGTACTCATCACAAAATCTCTTCTAAATTGGCATAAGAATAATGAAGTTTTTATGTACAAAAGAATGAAACTAATATAACAGACAAATAGGTCCACAGTTGTTTGCAAATTTCCTTCTGATTACCTCCAGAATTTTGATGATCTTCAGACAACTTTTCTGTAAAGATATGAATGTGTAACTGCAATTGAACCGTGCAATATGCAGAGGCTGGGATTATAAACCTGGTAAACAAGACACAGCTGTCACACAGAATTTAATTTCTTGTAACCCATCAGGATCCCTAGTCAGCCCCACTGTTTACACTGAGATTTTTTGGTAAATTGATGGTGAATTAGGGAAAAAATACTGATTGGGGGAAAAAAAACAAACAAACCTGAAATAGTTACAAGATTGTCACTGAGCTCCGAGTAAAGAGATGAAGAACATGGAATACCACATAATTTACAGAAAGATATATTACTATAGTTGGTGTTAATTCAGATCTCCCTTTAATATACAGGATCAAAATGAAGAACTAGCTTGGCTTTTAGCTTTGTTAAACACTCAAGAATAATTTCTGGCATATAGATTGCAAAGAGAGAACTCTTCCAGCATTTAAAAATGAATTAAAAATGGACAAAGTATTGCTGTGTTCTTTAATTTTAATTTGTAGCACTGTGGCCACCTTAAAATGTATCCTTTTCTGATTACTTAGCTATTTCATAAAATATTCGAAAAACATAGTCATAACGCTATATTTATAATTTCTTAACTATTTTTAAATATTGGCCTGTGAAAACATTATTTCTCAAATTAGAGAGGAGATGTGATCCATCAGCAAGAAAAATATATTAGGAATATGCATCCATGGACCAAAAGGGGCTCAAAGAGAACAAGGAGGAAAAAAAAGTCATATTTATTTTTACCACTATTTTTTTTTTAATGGAGCAGAGTTTATTATTTTACCCCAAGCTGGAGAACAAACGAAAAAAGTTTGACAACACCTGATTAAATCCTCTTCCAATAATTCTTGAAATAGAAGTTTTCAGATCCTTCCTTTGGCCTTAGGAGTGAACTTAGGCAAGCAGATACAACTCTGACTTCTGTTGTCTGGAACTTTGGTTTCTTGAACTGGAAACTAACTTTTTTTCAGGTAAAAAATTAAGTATTATCTTATTTTAATGAAATTCTGATTCCAATATGACTTTTTTTTTCCTATTGATTAGCACAGATGTTGTCAAGCTCTGATGTTTGCGTTCAAGTTTTAAATGGAGACATCATCTTTGAGTGCCTGTCCTTAAGACTAGGAACTCCCATCAAAGGTATTAGTGGGGGACTAATTTTAGGTAAGCTATTTCTTTTCCATAGACAGTGTTAGATTTCTAGTTTATACACTCAGTTAATTTTCTAAGGTTGGATGGAATAGGTCTGGGCCTTAATACATCATATCTTTGTGTGAATAAGGTGTACACTTGGAAAAACAACAGAAAGTTCCAGTGACAATACTAAGTAACACTTGCTTTCAGCAGTCAGGGATGTGGAAATCAGACCTTGGCCCTCCTATTATGGATAAATGATAAGGAATTCAGTAGCTTCAAATATAGTGCCAAGTAATGTTACTTTTATTACTGCTCTACAGAGCCATGTCCTTTGCACTCACAGTTCACACAGCTCAAGAGATATATTTCATTTTGAATTTACTGTTGAGCTTAGAATCTACATACTGTAGACAGTAACACTAGGCAGGACTCAAGACAGAAAAATGTTTGAGTACTTTTAGGTACAGTATTTTTAGCCTTCAAAAATTAAAGGAGACAAGGAAGAATTTTACTCATCCAGTGTACAAGTTTGTTACAGTCTCCAGCATCAACACTAACAAGAGAAACAAATCAGAAAGATTACACCTCACGCTTTATGGATAGAGAACAATTTCCACATTGCTAGTTAAACGAGCATCCAAAAATGCTGGGATAAACTATAGCAATTCACCTAACAAGGCCATTTGACTTTGAAACCATCAGTCACAGAGTACAACCCATAGAGTTCAGTCCTACCATGACTAGCCATTATTGTGCAATCAGCATCCATGACCAATAACTTTGCTAGTGACTGGTAAAATGAAACTTTAAAAAAATATCTATTTTCCTTCTTTTTAGGAATAAGAGTTTAAAATGGGTTTGGCAGAAAGCTCTGCCTTGATGGCAAAATCTGTGCTGTGTGATCTTCCAGAGTATATAAAAATTCATAACTTTTTCAGCCTAGTACCTTTTAATAGCATTATATAGATGCTCTCTTTTCAGTATAGAGTATATAACAATGAAAGAGTGAATCTGAGATGCATAATAGCTAATAGGTTGTGTTATTTTGGAATGAGCAGCTCAGGATATTTAATAACGTAAAGGTGAATACACACCTTTATTGCACCCTTTCCTCTCACTAAATTCAGACCAAGATTTGGTAAAAGGAAGGTAGAAAATTCTACATATGCTCCATGTGGCTTATGTGAAGTGGTTTTGTTCAAAGTGAAATATAAACAGGGAAGCAAAAAACACAGTCTTGAAATAGAGATAAATATTTCTCAGTGATGAAGACAGTATGGTATAAGGTATTCAGAAAAAAATTACTGGTTTACAAGCAGTTTGAGATACGCCCCAAGGATTGGTTGCAAGACTGGATTCTTCAGGCTGCTCAGGAAGGCTGTGCAGGCTCCGTCCTTGTAGGTTTTCAGGACCCGACTGAACAGAGACCTGAACAGTGTGATCTGATCTCACAGCTGGTTCTGCTCTGTGTAGAGATGTGCTAGAGGCCTCCCGGCATCCCTAAAAGCCTGAATGGTCATATGGAACAGTCTGCCTACAGCTTGTTTTGTCACTCTTCCTAACCTTGTGCATGAAATGAGGGTCATTACTATTCCCTGTCATGTGATATCCTACCATGTAGGCTATAGTAATGAAAGTACTATAGAAATCAAAAGGAATGCCAAGGAAATAGTAAATGTAAATAAAATACACGCAAACTTATTTTTTTAAGTAGAAAAGTATATACTTTTTATTTCAACTTTATTTCCACCTTTGTGGAACATGAATTTGAAAATTTTGCAGTCATATGTGTGAATGGAAAAATAATTGCTCTTGTAGGCAAAGAATACTTAATCCTGTTCTTGTTACTGTGTCTTAATCACTAATATCTTTCCAATAGGTGAAAAACAATATCATAAGGTTTGTCTCCCGAGGACTACTTGTTCTCATTACACAACTCAAACCTGTCTGGGTAAAAGATAGATCAATGAAAATATCTTTTCCAGGGAAATCTTATTCTGCTTGCAGGTATTCTGGGAGGACAAAGAGTTTCTAAATTTATCAGATTACTTACTCATTGAATTATTAAGAACATCATGTTTTAATATTATTTATTATCATCACCATCAACATCATCATTACTATTTCCATTGTTCCTATGCCCCAAATTTCACTGCTGAATGTCAGGTGCAAATATTTTGTGATGAACTGATTAATGAGATAATTAAATTTTCTTTCCTGGAAAAAAAAAAATCTTTCCATTCCCTAAAAATAGTTACTTTCATCAAGTCATGCTGGAAGCACTGCAACTGCTGATAATATACTGTCTAAGAAGACAGAAAGAAAAAAGATTATTTGCTTGACGATCCTTCCTCACTGAGTAGTACAAGATATTAAGTAATCTTCTGTATGATGGATTCTGGAAGGAAAACGTAATTTTAGGGAATATAGAAAAGCAGGCAGTTCCAAGGTGATTGCCAGAGAATGCTAACAGTTTATCCAGTTTTAAAAGTCACAAGAAAAACAAGAGCAAGAAAACACCCCTGCAAGAACAACACCCCCCACAACCTCTCATATTTCTTGGAAGTTTGACTGTAATGTTTTACACTCCTTTTGGCTCCGTTATATAGAGTCATATTAGCATGTCTGTGTCAGGAAAAAACAAAAATGTTAAGTTGGTTGGAAGTATTTTAATAACCTTCCAGTATTGATTAGACAGGATACAGAGCTGAATATAGATTTATTCAGGTCAAAATGTCATAATCTTTTTTTTTTTACTGGGAAAAGAGCAGAATGCAGATGAACAGCATAGTAAGTTTCTAGTGACAGACATGGGTAACTCATGCTAGGCAAAGCAGAGAATTTTTTTCTTCATCTGTTTTAATTTTTTAAATTGGCTTGATCTTTTATATGAAACACATATGTCCTCTTTGCCTAAGTTAGCTAATTTAGCTACCTCCAGCCATGCAATCAAATGCTTGGTCAGGTCATTCCCTGCACCCACTCAGCGCAATTTGTCCTGTCTTCACGTTGAACTAATTTCCAACTCTTTTCCTCCTGAGAGGACTCTTCAGTGTGCATATGTGTGTGTAGGTCTGTGTGCCAGAAACAGGAATCAGGCCAGGTCTCTCTGTCCATCTGTTTGTCTGTTTCTGGTACCAGCAACTACAGAGGCCAGTGAATCTGCATGATGAGTTGGGCTGTTTGCACCAGCATGTGATTGCTGACGAAAATGAAGCTCGACTAGCTGGAAAGTAGGAAAAAAGTTTTGGGAGCCACATAGGGAAATAATCATAAGTCTGGGCTTACACTGAAGAAAAAAAAAAGGATCTGCAAGCTGGCTACTGGAGAGAGCAGGAGGTCAGCTAATGGGAAGGCCATGGCAATAGAGATTATCTGCAAGTAAGCATATAGGTCTGGTCCAGCTCCTGGCAAGTCTCTTTTGTAAATGTGAGTCCCTGTATGTGAGGAGACAAGAGGACTTAGGTACAGACTGGGTGACTGAGCAATGTGTGTGTGCTCTTGTATGTGCACCTTGCTGTGTGTGTGCAGGTCTGAGTTTGCAGCAATGGCAAAGGTGCTTTGGGCTTCAGTGGTTGGCATGTCCAGATGCCAGAAACTTGGGAGACCCAGGGATCAGCTGCTGGTCACAGCAACAGCAGACTGAGTTAGTTTTCTGACTGTGGTAAGACCTGAGAGTGTTTTAGAGTCAGAAGCAGAAAAAGAAGGGGAATGGACTCTTCCACCCTTCATTAATAAAGTACCTTTTCATCTCCTGGCCGTGTCAGAGTGGCTGAGGCTTTCCTACTTCACCTCAGAGAGGGTGGTGAGATCACATCAAAGCATGGTGCGAGTGATAAAGGTAGAATTCTTCTTATTCCCCATGGTGGCTGTTTCATGACATGAGAACTACAATTTTATTTTCTTAGTTGAAAAGCTCTAATTACTTAATAGTCCTATTATAAAAGCACCTGCAGGCCCTGCTTTAGGATTGGAGACTGGTTGTGAAAGGCATCGACTTTCTCCTTTGCTTTGGAGAGAGATAGATTTACTTTCTGCCTAAAGAAACTGTGGTCAATGGACAGGCTGGCAGCTGTAGAAAGCTATTACTGGTCCCAAAACTACTTAACCCGTTTTCAAACACTTTTTTCTTTAAGCACACAGAAGAAAGAAACTTCTGTGCAATGTGTGCTTGAAACCCAGAAAGGCAACCATGCTCTGGCCTGCATCAAAAGCAGCGTGCCTGGCAGGTTGAGGGAGGTGGTGCTGACTCTCTATTCCACTGTGATGAGACCCCACCTGAAGTACTGCATCCAGATGAGGACCAGCAACATGATTAGAGGGATGGAACACCCCTTCTATGAGGAAGGGCTCAGAGAATTGGGTTTGTTCAGCCTGGAACAAAAGAAGGCTTTGGGGTGACCTAATTGCAGCCTTCCAGTATGTGAAGGGAGCCTACAAGCAAGATAGAGAGTTTTTAGAAGAGCATGTAGGGACAGGACAAGGGGAATGGATTGAAATTAAAAGAGGGTTTAGATTTAGTTTAGACTAGCTGCTAGGAGGAATTTCTTTGTTGTGAGAGTGGTAGAACAGGTTGCCCAGAGAAACTGTGGATACCCTATCCCTGGCAGTATTCAAGGTTGGATAGGGCCTGAGAAACCTGGTCTAGTGAAATTATATTTATCTCTAATGGGTTTGTTTCTTTATTTGTTGTGCTATGCAAGAATGTGAAGAAGGAGGACCTGGTTATGATTCATATTATACTAGTTCATTTTCATTTAAACATAAGGATCTTAATGTTTATTTCATAATATAGCTCATGATTTACAATATGATAAATATATATTGTTTTACAACGTCAGTCAACATATTTAATGATGAAAGATTTTTTGCCATTATGTTTTGCAAATTTGCACACTAATGTGCTACCATTTACTGTAAAAATGACACTTAAAATGAAATATTATAATTATTTTATCATTGCTAGTTAGAGATATTAGGAAAAGGCCAAAAGAGCAGGGGAGAAAAAAGGCTTAGTGGTTAACACTGTGAGCCAACAGCGTGATGCACAGCTAAGTGTGAGCCTGTGCAGAATCTGAGAAGTGCTCTGAATTGAAGGCCACAGGATGGGGAAAATGACATATACTTATGCAGGTGAACTGGCAGAGCTTGCAGCATGTGAAAACACCTTCCTGAGATAGCTAAGAAATACCATTAATGATCCCAGAGCTGCAGGGCTGTGAAAAGATGAGGTACAATAAGCACTGATGGGAAACCTCAGGAAAAATCATTCTGCAGTGAAAAGTTAGATGACCCATTTATTTGACAGTGTTTTAGCGAGCTCTCTTAAATAAATGGAACAGAAACAACAATAATTTATCATTGTTCTACCTCCTTGGCTCTCATATGAACATGAATGTATTAGAGCTGTCTGGCTCTCTCCTGCATGACTACATTTGGACATGGAGTTTGATTATTCATGCATGAAATCATTTTTTTTTGTTTTAACTTATGGAATAACCATAATTAAAACAGCTCTTCACTGCATAATTAACACCTAAATGTATACAGATATAACTATATCAAACAGAGCTAAGTGTCAGTGATGCCATTTACACCAGCTGTCTAAACTGTATGGGAATTTTCTACTTCTGTTCCTTTTAGGAACGTTCCTGTTCATGCAAATCACATAATTCTGTGAAAACTCATCAATTTTAAGAAAAAAAAAAATTGGCATACGTTTCTTAGCACCATAGTAAAGATTTCTTATACACTAAGAACACACCCTTTTTCACACTCAGCTAATAACAGAAGATCCTGGCATAAGTCTTTCCTCTCAGTCTCACTGGGAAGGGACATGTTACGTGGAAGGAGGAATGAGGGTTCAGCTGTTCTTAAAATGGCTTTTACATCAGAGAAAACACACTGTTGAACTACATCCTTTGGTACCACATCTGAAAAAGGATGCAAAGAAAATGGTACACATTCCAACCTTGGTTTCCCAAATACCGTGTGATGTGGGGCATGGGAATCATGGCCACATTGCTTTTGTCTGGAGAGCAGAGCTCAATGATTTTTTGGGATCAAGTTTTGAAAAGAACCGTCATCAAAAGATATTTCCATCTGAAAAGCGGAAAACAGGTACAATGTTTCTGTCCAGTTCAAGCAACGCTGGAGATACCAAACCATCTCATAAGATAACTATTAATTTCTAATAACAGTAATTTCTAAATATATAAGCCAGGTTTGGGTAGCCCAAAATCTGTTTGGGTACCAGATAAAGAAATAAATCTTTTTCTTGTCCTTGTTCTTCACGTATTCATAGCTTCAAGATCTCAAAAAGAATCTGTCACTAGCACTAGCTGCAGCAGACTCAATGAAATCACAGGAGGAAAAGAAAATTTAAGTCTAGACAGATAAGAGCAGGCTGATTATGCCAAACTATTTTACAGTACTGGTAAAGGCAGGAATACAAAGGTTGTGGAAAACACACTGAGGAACTAATTTATTTGGGGAAAATGCTTAAAATGATGCAGTAATTACAAAATGAGACTGCAGTCATAGCTGCTTTTATAAAATGGAAGAAAATACTCCTATAAGAGAAGGCACTAATGCATTTGTAATACCTTAAAAATCCATGTCACTATTTGTTGTGCATAATCTATATGAGATAACTGTATACATACATTGTTAAGCTAATGTTGCTTTTATCCATAACGTGCTTGTGGTAGTTTTCACGTGAGCTTAGAATGAATATTGATGGACATTTTAGTAAATTGGCTATAAATCTACATAAGAGGTTATTAAAAGGACATAAATTTTATAGAAACACTCCTAAAAGACTACATGGGGAAAAATAGTACAAAGGAGAGATTATCTCTCTTTTACCACAGACATCTCCTCTTTAAAATGCCTATTTTGTTCCTCCCAATTTGCATAGCTAATATTGCATTTAATTGAAATCTGAGATCAGGAGTTTATGATATTATTGGACTTCTTTAACCCTGCATACAATCATATTTCTTTATTTGAGTAGGCCCATTGACATGACTATTCATAATCATAGAGGAATACAACACCGTCCTTGAAACTGTTGTTAAGACAAATAGTTTGTTCTTTTTATTTGAATATTAGAACACAAAGAGGTTATAATTTGCAAGCTAGTAACTGAATCTCTGTTTGGAAGGCAGTAGAAAAATTAAATTGAATGGGGAATCAAGCAAGATCATAGATTTTTTTTTTTTTTTTTTTTTTTTAGTATGCAAGTCATTTGTTCCTAAGGATTGAGTCAACAGAAATATCCAAATATTTATTGTTTAATTACTTGCAGTTTAGGGGTAAATACACTGAGCTGTTTCAAAGTGATTTATCCCTCTCTTAAACTGCATACAATCCTCTGTTAAGTATGTTGATTTCCATTTTTATTTGCATGAAAGAAAAACAATTATTTGACATAATTACTGTCATGCTGTTGAAAATTTGTCATTTGATTCATCCAATGTTAATATTTTCAAGGGCAATTGTTGTGATAGTCTTACCATCCCTGTAAACAGTAAATGGTGATTTTTTTTCTTTTTTCCTTTCCCTGCACTGTTTTCCTATTTTCTTTTTCTTTATGATGAATATTTCTGTGCAAGAGGTTGATCTGTTCATTCATTTACTGTCTTCTTCATTCACCTTAGCAGTATTGCAGAAATGCTACACACTAAACCAAGAGGAAAAAAATAAAAACCGGAAGGAAGCAACTGACTGTAAGACAAGCAATATTCAAATTCAATTTAGCAGTGGCAATTGTAATTGGTTTGAACAGTTGAAACACTTCCAAGCTTTTATACATAAAAGCTCAGATGAAAATGAAAAATCTGCAATTCAAGCTACTGAATCATCTGCCATGGCACAGTTTAGACTGCAAAAAAGAAGCATCTGTTCTTATTCCCTGAATTCACTTTAAATATGTGAATTAAAATGTTTCCACAGCCTAAATGGTAAATAGTATGTTTTCAATGTGCTTGTATGTCCTTCTTTTTTTACGGAATCTCCTTGGGACACACTACCACTGACTTCAACCATTCACAAGCTTTGTCTGAATTGGTAACTCAGCTCTTGAGGACATAATACTGTGTACACTGTATATAAATGCACATTATTACTAAGAAAAGAAACACTTCAAATGAGAGCCTAAATCTCTGTTTTTCTGCCACAACATTGTTTTTAGTATAGGCAATGAAATTTTCTCAAGGCTAGCTACACTGTAGGTGATATTTTATTATTAACAAGTATTTAAGCATTACAAATTTTTAATAAAATACAGCTTCTACCCCTGAAAGGTGTTGGATACCCTCAAGTGTTATAACTCTAAATGGGAGCAAAGAGCTTGAGGTACGTCATAGATGTTTGGACTATTCATTCAGGCCTGCTACAAGTTAAAACTTAAAATTCGTTCAGAAGTTAATGTTGGAGTATACCAACACATGTCATTTTCTCCAAGTACAAACTTTATAAGCAAAAGAGTCAAGGCTATAATAAATAGTACCGTGATGCTTTTCAAGTACTATACAATGCCATTAAGCACAGCACAAAGCCACATATTTAAGAGAATCTATGAAAGCAGGTTAGACATGTCCTGATTTTTCCCTCTTAGTAAGTCCTTACTCTGCAATTTTGTCTTCCAGCATAAAGTATTAGATATGGTTACTGCTGTATTGAAGATTACATGCATGTATCATTAAAAGACACTATTTTTACACTACTGTGTGATGCAAGAAAAGTGAAAAAGTTTATCATTGCTTCTGAAAAGAAACCTCTAACTTTCTAATTAACATGAGCTAAAAGAACTGTAGGTCAAATAATGTTAAAAGATCAATTTATTTCCTCAATCTTTTCAAGTGTAAATTTGAACTCCACCCACATGAAGTTTAACCAAATCAGATTATTGAACTGAGACTGTCTATGTATATAAGCAATAAGCTTCCTGTAAACCAGCCCTGAATTTCTGGACTGAATTTGAGTAATTTTTTTCTTAGTATTTTCTGCAAACAGTAGGAAACATCACTTAAGGAGAAATTGTTTTAGGAATTGTTTTAGCTACCACAGTTCTACTGTTCTGTAAGGATGTTCCAGCTTTTTCTCACTTAACTGCATCTCATATAGCCATCCTTTTCCTCAGACACAATACATTAAGTGTTATTCCTCAGTGTACTTGGCCGTGACAGAGCAGACTAGGGAAGCATGGTTTGCATTTGTATCTATTCCTCCAGAGACAGCCATTATCTGTCCATTATCTCCTAAATATGAACCTGATAAGCTGGACGTATGAAAAGCCTAGCCTTTAAGATTTCAGCTAGTTTGACATGATTTTCCTTCTTCTGATGTCACTCACCTTTTCTATACCTTTTTGTTAGTACTTATGAAGAGGAAACACACTTCTAATAAACCAGATGGCACCAAATGATACAGTTCTCAGAAAAAGAACATTAAAAGACCATTAATTTTTTAAAATTTTTCTTAACTAACCTATTCTTTTGACTTGACTTGAAAAACTGAAATATAGCTGGCTGAATATACATTTCTTATCATTTTATAGAAAGAATAATTTTTTAACAAATTATTTCTATTCCGTGTTATGATGAAACTGAGACCATTTCAGACTGAAAAACATGCCCAGTACTGCTGGTTAGAATATTCAGATGGGGTATAAGAAATCCCTTTCTGTCTTTTCTTATACATAGGAATGAACAAGAGGAAGAATTTGAGTCCTGACTGTTAGTCTTGCTCGCTGTTCTGATTATTTAAGAGATAGAAGTAAGTAAGGAAGAAGTTTTCTCTGTTATGATCAGAAATTTCATTCACAACAATGGAAAGAGTTACATTTCCTTAAAAAGCTCTGTTCTTAATAAAACCTATTGCTAGATTAAAAGTGGCAAGTTGGAAAATTGCACACCAGAACTATACTAACTCAATATACTTTCATAGCCCACACCAAAAAAAAGAAACATTACCCAGAAATATAGGTTTGTTGGTTCTGCTTTTTCCCTCTCATTCTGAAATCAAAATTAAGTATTTATATTCAGGGAAAAAAAAAAATCCAAAACAAAACCGAAGCAAAACAAGCAAAACAAAATCTCCTCTGAAGTGGTTATTTTCACTCTACTCTCATTTTACCCCGTAAATTTAAAGCATAGTACTTCTATACTAACAAGAATATTTGGAGGTAAGACAACTCATGAAAGCTTATATGGCATCTGAAAAGTTAACTCTGTGGGTATCTTTTCAAATACCAACAACCAGTGCAGGTTTTCCTTTATAAAAAAACATTCTTTCTCAGCATGCAGTCTTCTTGAACAGTCTTCTGATGTCCACTAACTCCTGTATACCATAGTAATGGGCATTCTATGCAGTTTCAACATCTTCTGGCTTTGAATCTTTTTCCATCCTTATCATCTGCACCCTTTTCATCTACTCCTGCTGTGAACTCATTGATATGTGGGGCAGTAGCTGCTGCATGAAGGTCACAGACAGAAAGCACACTTGAATAGACAGCACGTTGTTGAATTCTGGATGCAACTTTGCTCGAATACACTTTTTATTATCATAACGAATGTCATATCTTAAAGAAATCACAGTTTACAAGGACAAGGGCTTTAGGACAGGGAAAAGTAGGCAAACGGTGACTCTTAAAGGAAGACGTTGCCATTACTGACATTCTTCTGGAAGAAAGAACCAGAGATTCAGGCACAAGCTCAGGAGGAAGAGCTTAATCTTAGAATAACACATGGAGTGCTTGAATTCTGTACCTGAGTGATAGAGAGGCATCTCTCTCATCAGACCACTTCATATGGTGTATAAGCCTGGGAATACATCATAGTTGTTGTTTTTACCATTTATTGCTGTATTCTGAGTGTTCTTTACCTTGTTATCTCTCTTCTATTTTTAGACTTTTTTGTGAATCCAAAGAATTTTATTATGCCACTAGAAACTTTTTAAACTAAATCTTCATTAGTGATTTAGACAAAGAGTTCAAGTGCACTGTTACAAATTTGCAGATGACACCAAGCTGAGTGGTGCTGTTGACACACCTGAAGGATAGAATGCCATCCAGAGGGACCTACACAAGCTTGAGAAGTGAGGCATGGGAATCTCATGAGGTTTAGCAAGACCAAATGCAAGGTGCTGCACCTGGGCTGGGGCAACCACTGATATCAACACAGGCAGGGGGATGAACAGGTTGAGAGCTGCCCTGCTGAGAAGGACGTGGGGGTGCTGAGCCATCAGTGTGCACTTGCAGCCCAGAAAGCATGGCCAGGAGGTCAGGGAAGGTGGCACTGACCCTTTACTTCTCTCTGGTGAAACCACACCTGAAGTGCTGCATCCAGTTCCCAGGTCCCCAACACAGAAAATTTTATCGCCATAAAAAACAAGTCAGTTACATTAAAAACACTGTTCAAGGCTTTATCTGTATTAACATAAAGCAATATTAGTTAAAACTATTTGAGTTTTACAGAGTGAGAGTACTCATTTATTTGAATGGGGTTCAGTGATTCGGCAGAATTTTTTTCAACTAAATTTTGTGTACATATGCATACTGTAGTGGCCTGTATCTCACATTTGAACATATTGCACCAAAGAACTTGGTTCCCCTATACCAGTCATAGAGTTCAGTTTCTAAGAGTATCTCAGAAGGTTAAACTGGATTGAGCAACATGTTCTGTGACAGTAAAAAAATATTTCAGAGACTGTTGCACATAACGGTGATAAAATTTTCACAAGGATATCTCTTTGAAGAAATTATGTTCATAAATTTATAATTTTCTCATATCTTATATATTAAGAAATGTTGTACATTAATATAAGAACCACAAATCTGGATGTGTATTTATCATTCATGTCTGTCCTGGGTTACTGAGTTCAAATCAGCCCTTGTCAAAAAAAGAAGACACAAAGAAAAACAGTCCCATAAATATAATGAAAATTTATAGTCTTAAGCTTAAATTCTCTTTCTACATACACCTTAAAATAAGCTGCTCCTTCATCTCGTGCCAGATTTGATTTATGGCATTCAAAGCAAAAATACAAGAATAAAAGACATGAATACTTGTTATCTCCTAGTAAATTATAGTCTTTCACAAGTTGGTATTTTATAGTTTGTTGTTAAGGAATATAAATATGAAGCACATTATAAAAGCTTTGCCAGTTATCACCCAAAGGACTTACAAAGATTGTTCCTAAGAACTGTCAGATCTTTAACTAACCGTCAAGTAAAATAAAACTGGAAGCCATGGGGAGACCCTCAATTTACCATGTAACAGGAAATTACTTTTTGGAGATTTCTCTGCAATACCAAAATGGCATGAATATCAATACGTATATATGCACATTTCTATGTAAGATGACATCAAGAGGAATCTGGGAAATACCACTGAGTACGATAAAGAGAAGAATCTCAAGGAAATTCTTTAATATCCTAACAAAATTTGTTTTTTTGTTGGTCTTTCTCAGTGAGTGTCAAGAAGATGTGAAAAGTATTTTCAGGGAGATATAAACTGAACATTTTGATAGCTTTTGTCAGGCTCATAAGTCCATTCTTAATGAATCCTGGAAGAGGACCCAGCAGACTGAAACACAGAAATAAGTGTTAAGGTGGGAAAAGAAGAGACAGCAGTTCATGGTGATAAGGACCTCTCTATATAACAATTCAGAGGAAAATTGCTTGCAACTCTTCTAATATTTTTTCCCTGAAAATCTAGGTCTGCTAAATGGACATAAGTGAGGCTTTTGATGAGCACAGAATTGCCAGCAAGAAACACATAGAATAAATCAGACACTTAGATACTCTATGGCTTTCAAATTTCAATTTCCAGATTTCACATTCATAACAATACACACTAACAAATTTAACCTTGTTCTCTTCTGTTTCAAGAAAACTCATGCCCTGTTGGTTAATTAACAGAAAATGCTTGATTTTATTAAAACTGTCTAATTGAGTATGAAACCACTCAGAGGATAGGTCACATACAGCAGGTTGCTCAAGGTTTTAACCAGCAGAGAATCCATATCTCTGGACAATTCATTATCAACCACCTTCAGAAGTAAATAAGTTTTTTCTTATGATTTAACAGATTTTCTTGTATGTCAGTTTGTGCCTGTTGCCTCTTGTTCTTTTCATTGGCATTACTGAGAAGTAAGTTCAATCTTCATTGAGCTCCACCAGAGATTTACACACAATGATGAGATCTCCTCTTGTTTAGGCTGAATAGTTTCATCTTTCTCAGCCTCTTCTTGTGTGACAAATGCTCCAGTCCCTTCATTACCTATGTGGCCCTGTGCTGGACTTGCTATACTAAGTCTCTATCTCTCCTGTAGTTGAGAGCTCGAGACTGCACCCAGCACTCCTGATCTGCCTTACCAGAGCTGGGCAGATGGGAGGGATCACCTCATTTGACCTGCTGGGAATGTTCTGCCTAAAGCAGGAATTCTTTCTAGATGAAGAATACTGAAAAGGTGCTGGTTGGGTAAATTTTCCCATAAATACATTCAAAGGAGGAAGAAGTGGAAAGCACCCAAATGAATTCTCTTTTGAGCATCTAGATTCAGTCAGGGGATCTGCAGCTTTTAATACTATGTGTCTTGCAGGTATTACAGATCATTTATGAAATAAAACTAAACAGAATACCAATAATATATGTATCTGATTAACTGAGTTTTTGATTTACTGTTCCTGCTAGAGAGATGAAGGTGGTAAGATTTATTACTGTTACTGTAGATCAAGAAAGGCTTTTGGAAGGTGCATCTTTTATGGGTTTCAGCAATTTCCTGTTTTTACCTGTTTTTCACAAGTTATCATTGAGAATACTTCTATGTGAAAGGAAACACATTGTTTCAGAGGTATGTACACCGTAACCTTTTTAATGTATGGCAATGTTGCTATGCCCAGTCACCTGTCCCTACTCTTTCAAGATCTGTGGTTGAACAAAATCTCTCACTTGTCTCAGTTTTGGGGTAACCGTGCAATATCCATAAATTGTGACTTTCAGGAGGATTCCTAAATGTCACCTACCTGAATTTATGTCATTGCAGGTGACTAAGTTAGCTGGAGCACACTCTTAGATCTGTCCTGAGATGACTAATCAATTGTACTCACAAGCACTATTGTTTTCCTGACATAGTTCTCCCATTTTGGGGTTAATGCAAAACATACTCCATGATTACGCACTTGGCAGAGCCAGAGTCCAATCTTCTTCACTGAAGTGATGACTGGGGTTATTTTCTTTAATTTTCTAAAGTAATAGAGGAACATTATTGCAGATTACAGTGAGCTGTTACATTACTGAGAAAAGTGGTTTTCAGTTAACGTGACCTGGACTGAGTAAGCAGGAAGTGAGCTGTATGTTGGTATAACTATACCATTACTGTGTAGTCTAAATACAGAAAACTTCTAGCACAGTATAGTCAGTCACATCTTTACTAAGTGAGCAGGTCTTGCTTATTTGAAATGTAAAGAGCATTCCCCTTGCACTCTTACACCAACTCTGTCTACCCAGTTGCAGTGGAAGCAGGAATAGGCAGACCCTGCAAAAGAGATGCTCCTCTGGACTGTTTGAATGTACAGGACTTGTGGAAGGTAGAACAGTTAGCTAAGCAGGAAAGGAGCTGATCTCATCCAGGGCAGCTCCTGGAAAACTGTTCAGTTGAACCAAAACACAGTTAAGTTATAGAATTAGTTATAGAAATATAACCATAGAAATAGTTATTTCTCTATTTTGTAGCAGAGCAAGTAGATAATAAAGGAGATCATGAATCCTTAGTACTAGATATCAAGCAGCACATTATAAAATCTCTTCTCTTATTTCAAAGAGAAATAAGAAAAAACATTATGTTCCATTTTAATGATGAAAAATTGAGGTTCAGACTTGCTGAAAACAATGGGGACCTTCATAGGAGATCTGGAAACTGAACTCGGACATTTTGATTCCTGTCCAGTTTAAGAATCAAGTCCCCATTATCATTAGGCTGAAATACAGGACAGTTAAGGGTATGGACTATAAAACTAAGTAAGCTTTAGAACTTTTTCAGTCAGCTAATTATCAATATTCAAATTAACTCTTATGAAAACTCCTTTAAAAAAAATTATGCACTTGGGCATTTAATATACTTTCTTTTTTGCATCAGTTTTCAGTGTGGTTTTTTAATTTTAGGTTCTTCATCAGCTCTTAGTGGAGTACAGAGTTTTCGTAGGAAATTAAGTTGCCAAGTTTAGTTGAATCTCTATCCGAAAAAGAAAAAAAATTAATTCTATTTCTCTTTTAAATTTATCTCTAAAATTATACTTAAGTTATAACTGAATAGTTTAACATAATAATATGAGAAACTGAGATAATGGCATTCATGAACTTACTTTGAACCCCTAAGCACCAGTTTGCACTCCTTATTTGATTTGCATATTTAAGAGGTTAGTACAGAATTGTGACATAGCTCTGATGTTGTTTCTGTCTTCCCCCCTCTGCCCATAAAATTTGAAGAATAAATTGTCAGCCCTTGACTAAAAATACAGGATGTTCATTTAATATATAGAGTAACTGATCAAACTGTGTTTGTGTTTGAAACAGGATTTTCTTGTGCATAAGGAAGGAAGTCTGTGCACACGTATATTTTCAACTTAATGCTCTGTGAACAGTCTCTCTGAAGTTAGCTTCTACTTGAAGTACAGGAAGCTAAACACTCACAGAAACCTTCATAAGGTCTAAAGAGAACCAACCTAAAAAGATAAGCAACACCTTATTTTCCAGGTTTTAAAATACAGCAGTGCATGAGCTGAGCTCTCCCCATACAGGTAAATTATGGCAGCTGTGGCATTGCTGACACCTCTTTTCCTGACTCCATTGCTCTTGTCACCACCTCTGTCTGCCTCACTGTTGCTCTGATTGCTTGCATTTATGTTAGTGACAGGAGCAATGACAGGAGGCACAGCAGCAGGCAGCTGCAATCTGAGATACATCTTCGTTTTGGATATCTTTTGGAAAAAGACTGTCTTTCATATAGTAGAATATGAGAAGTAGCACGACATATGCAAGGTGAATAAAGGATGATTGACATATGCTCTACATATATTCCTTAAAAGCAAAGGACCAAAGTGTAGCAGGAAATGTAGGTTACATCTGGCATTTGTATTCTATACATTTTTAATGCTAGCTTGCAGTATATAAACCAACAGTCAAAACAGCCTTTGCCATTCTTTTTATTTTTTTTTTGGTTGTTTGTTGTTTGTTTGGGGTTTTTTGCTTGGTTGGTTTTGGTGGGGTTTTTTGTTTTGCTTTTGTTTGTTTGGTTTGGTTTGTGTGTGTGTGTGTGTGTGTGTGTGTTCATGTATTGGAACAATTATTGGAATAATTCATTCTCAAGGAGAAAAATGCCAAAGAGAAGGGTATAGTTACTTTGACTAATACTATGGACTCTCCAAGGGAAAGATAAAGGAAGAATGAACTGAGCTGCAAATTTGTAAAAAATATTTTCTTTTATAATTTTCCTGTTCGTAGACTGAGGAAAGAAGAAAAGAAAGAAAAGTAAAGAGAGAGAGAAAACCCAGAACCAGTCAGGGACCTTAGGGTTCCCCTTCAGAAAAATCCATTTTCCTGATCTTTATTTCTTTTTATTTGACATGAGACAAGGAAATGGTATTTGCTGGACAGTTCTATTTTGAATAACATAAAATCTCTTAAGCTGAAGCTTCATACAGCAACAGTACTGTAGTCCCCTCTGAGTCAAAGAGGTGACATTTTCTGATTTAGTTCATTGGTTTTCTTTGTCATCTTTATGTGTTCATGGGTAGCTGCCATTTATTGTCCCTTATTTCCTCACACCCACTGTAACAAACTGTCTCAGATATAATTTGCTCAAAAACAACCAACCAAAGCTGCGTACAGCCGTTCAAATAAAAAGAAGGAAGAGGTTGAAGAGATTTACAGAAAACTATAAACTTTTAAGCTTAAACTGGTCTTCTAATCCCCCCAGTAAAAAGAGTGAATGTCACACACTAATTCTAGCATTGCGAATTCCTATGGAAAGGAGTATTCCTCAACACTTGCTCAAGCGTTAAAGAGAGCCACAAACTGTTTGCACAGAACAGGGAATTCCTCTCTCTCCTTAAACTTGGCATTGGCTCAAGTAATTTAGTCTTAGAATGAGAGCTTATGCTTTCAACTAGTAGTTATAGAAAGTTTTCCCTCCTCCACTTTAACACAGCCACACTGCTGTTAGCAATCAGAGATAGCTAGTTCCTACCTGCGATAAGTACTTGTGCTGGTAATTATAGCATTTTCTTTTTACTTTTCTTTCAGGAATTTATAGCTCCCCTTAAGCCAGAGAAGGAGAAGAAAAGAGAGAACAGTCTACAGAAGGGGAACAGGGAGGGAGGCACAGAGGGACAGGAGAACACAAAAGACATTTGTAATTTCTAAGAGTTTGAGAGAACACAAGTGAAACGAAGCTAAAAAATGCTTAAGACAGAAAAGTTATCATTTTAACATACCTACCCACTGTAGCTTCAGTCTTACATAATACATAAGCGCAATATTTCTAAAGTTTAACAGATGTAAATAAAATATAAGCACATTCACTACAGGTGATTCTTAGAGAAAAATTATTGAAACCACCTTGGTAAAAAAGTAATAATAACCTGGAATGCCCTTGACTTTATACACCAATATGTATAGTTTCACTATTACATGTTCCAGGCCCCATGCACAGTGCAGGCAAACAAGAATTGTAATAAAGGACAAATCTTTTATTAAGCCAAAGTAGTATAGCTGGGGAAAAAAACCCTCAAAAACTAGACAAGTTTTTAGGCACACAGGCCTTTCTTTAATTCTGAAATAGTGAGAACAGCTACAATTCCAGAACAGAATTTGCCACAGTTTAACAAATAAGGTACTAAAAAATTGCCCTCTGGGAGAAAAAGTAATTGGTACTAGCAGAATGAAAAAAATGTTGCAGGGAGAAGGAGCAAAAAAATGAGGAAAAGAGATGTGGTGCAGTTATGTTATGGGAAAAAGAGAGACATATATACAGAGTCGTAGGAGGAAGGTTGCTTTTTAGGGATATTGAATGTTAGTATATCAATTCAGTGATTTCCCTTTTCTTTACAGTTTCTTCTTATTGTCTTCAACCATAATAGCAGCAGCAGCACCATTACTGGGATACACTATTCAGTACAGCTGTTTAGGTAAATAATATGCTATTATATTTCAACTGCAAAGGTTGTCTCTGAAGGCAGGGCCAGGGCTTTCCTGAACTTCATGCAATGTTTTAGCCTCCTGACACATTCATTAATCAGAATATTTCAGGATAGTTTTAGAATTACCCCTGCACTATACTGGTGAATGATCCCAAAGACCCAGTAAGTCTATACTCATAAGCATTTCTTGATTGTTATTAAAACCTTTTGCTTCTCTGAAACCTAAGGGAGGACATGGATATTCACAGATGTGAATCATAATGCCCAGAGTTTCTTGGCTGACAGAAAGGAATAAACTTAACCATAGAACAATTCTTTTTGAAGCATTTTTTGTGCATATTTTTTGGTCAGGAAAGCTGGGGATTATGATAAATTTTACACTATTTTGCTTCACATTTTTTTTCTGATAATATGAATTGCATTTTGTGCACAGATTAACATGATCCTTTGCACTATCTGATTATCTTCTATGATTCTGCTATAATGAGCTCATACTGTTACTTATCACAGTAACTGGCATATTGCATGTTTGTCTTTCACAGTATTCATTTTGTATTTTTAATAAAATTGCCTTTTAAAACTCTACTTCCTGTTATTGTCTGGTCTGTTGGCCAAAGAATCATGAGAAAAAGGATGCTTAGGTAAAGAAGAAGGAATCTTTTTTCTAATGACCTGATTTCTATCTATACATTTGAGGTCAGACAAAAGAGAGGAATGGGACTGATCTTACTTTGGTGCCATCAGAAACACCATAATTTTCCTTGACTTCATAAGTATTTAAGATAAATCAGGAGTTTCAGTCCATAATTTATGTTCAAAAGTGCAGATGTCTGGAGTAACACGAAATAAACAACACCTCAGACCTGTTAGGTCTTATGGACTAAAGGGGAAATAATAGTGCTCAGCGAAAATGTACATCTTGGTGTTGCAGGTGTTTTCATATGGTCACCCGGGACGATTCTGATACCATAATTTTGGGGAAAAACTTAGAAAAGAGCTATCTGAAAATTCTACCCTGAGCTTAAAATTTTACCTGCTGTTATGATCTTAAAAGTCCACACCACCATATGTGATCCACAGGTTTAAGTGGATATACAGAGTGATTGTTTCAAAATTTTGCAAACCACATTTTTACCATAAATTACTGACATGGACTGATTTTCACTTGGAATAAAAATTTTTTACTACTTATTCCCAGCACTAATCTATGTGTTATTTAAGAAAATATAAAATTTTTATTTAAAAAGTCTCTAATTTACAATCAGACTCACACAGTATTTCAGATATTTCTTTATGAAGTTTTCATTTCTATTTAATATGCATGAATAAAAAGTATAAAGTAAAAAAACCAAACTCTTAGATCTCAGGAATTCATTAATTAGCTTAGAAAATGTTCATCTTTTCTAGAATAAGTTCCTGACAGATGAAGAACACAAAAAAAAAAAAATCTATACTTCAGATTTAAAGATTTTGGATTTTAGTCTATTGCTTATTTTTTTATATATCATTAATATTTACAATAACTATCTATTTTCAATCCTTATTATTTTTAACTTTTCCACTACTGCTTCCATTTCTATATATTTCCAATTACCTAAGAGTACCTGTAGGAATATCAATTACTACCTAATAATGACTAATTAAAGTTAATATAAGATTACTTAATATTTTAAAAATAGCTTATACATCTTCATATTCAGTCATGCTGCATTGGTTGATTGAATAAATTATAAACAAAGGCATTTATCTCTACTAAATGACTACACTCATATCACGCCATTTTGTCTACAAGGAGGGTAGAAATTAATTCATGTTTTTCTTTCTAATTCAAAATTCTAAACCTGAGACATGTCAGAATTCTGACACAGATGAGGTATATTGGATTCAAATTATATCTAAAATGTTTTCCTCCTTCAGTCTTAATTAAATATTTTATGGACATCCTGTCAAGCAACCGCTTATGCAATGAGAATAGCTACAACATTCCTATCAGCATATCAGACAGCTTGTATTAGCTTCAGTAGATATGATTTTCCAGCCTCTTATGAGTCAAAAATAAAAGTTAATTTATGAAATCATTCTTGAATACTATTAAAAGCAGCTGAGACTAAAAATCTAAGACTTACCAAGAGCTGATTTCCAAGACTAGTGTAAGCAATCTAGAAAGATGGACTGGCTTTGTAGAACTATCAAAGTTTTCTCTGTAAACTTTCTATTTCTTTTATATCAAACTTTCTCTGTAAATTTCTTAAAACTAACAATTTCTTCTTCAAAAAGCAAACAAACAAACCCACCCTATTTTACTTCCTCCCTATCCTCAGGATAGGAATTAGTTTTAAACATGAAAAACTGTAACATTATTCTGTAATATGCTCCAAAAACTTTCTAATTCTTAACTCTCTGTTATTTGCCTCCTTCAAGAAAAATAGGCTTTCATTTCTAAGGTGCACACATATAATTTGTTCAGAAATTCAGCAAACAGGGCATTCCAATATGAATATCATATTGACTTCTTCACTTCATGCTTACTTATCAATACATGAAAGAAAGGTTTTACAGCCCACCTGCTGTGCGGTACGAAAGCTTTCTATGAAACATTAAGAAATTTCAGATTATACAACATCCAAGGTTGATGGCAAACTTTATTCAGTTCTGCTCTCCAGCAGCTCCTGATCATTGCAAACAAACAATATTGAAAATTGGGAAAATGCTCAGCCCAGGAGTCTGTATTCTGAATAAAATCCATTCTTCCAAGCAGAGGGCTGAACAAGGAAATCACAGCATTCTGTGAAAAGAACAAGCCTGAGGTTTTCTCACAAAAAGGAGAATAAGGATGACCAAAAAGTGAAATTAACAATAGTATTTGAAAATCAAGCTGCTAATAAATTAGATTTTCAAAAGTATATCCTTCTTAACATAGTACTGGACTTTTTAAAGGAAATTAGCTTTCATTGAAAGAAGAGTCATAAAGGTTTGAAATGATCCTGTAGATATATTCAACCCCTATGAATTGGTTTCCAAATAAATAGAGGGCACAGGTGGTATGACTCCCAAATGGATACTGAAGCCGAATCTCTGTGTACAGGATGGGGCCCATGAGAGACAGAAATCGGTGTTTCCATCCTCTTATTCGCTCTGTAAGAAGAAGAAATGTAGCAACAGGAGTGAAAGAAAATAAGGAAGGTAGGATACCAAGGAAGTAGCATGTTTGAAACTTAGTGGTTAAAGGAACCAGTAAAAGAAGTAGGGCCTGATTTTCAGCCCATCCCATAACATTATTACTTCTACTTCAGATCTTGGCATTCATGGATCCTGAAGTGACTTGCTTTTCCCTTGCATCATACAGAAAAGCTATTTACTTAAGACTAAATTTAATTCATGGGAGCTAGCTTTAACAACGTGTCATCATGGCTTCGCAGGTGGATTCCATCTAGAGTATCACATGAGTGTCTTGCAGTGTGTTAAAGCTGTTAAATCAGCTTTTCTCTGTAGGAACCAAAGCTTTGTTTCAACACTAGTGGTGCTGGGAGATGGATGTATGCCCAGTTCTAACTTGAACATAGGGTTGTGAGACAGAGACAGGAGTATATCCATCCCTGGAAGACAGACAAGCCTTTCAAAATCTACAGCTATGTGACTGGAGGCAAATAAAAGAAATCATTCAAAACTCTGTATCACCTCTTCCTGTTGGTAAAATGAATTTAGTGATATTTCCTTTCTTCTGGTCCTTTTTTGTCTGCTTCTAATTCAAGCCAAAAAATTACATATAGCATCAAACTATCACTAAGACTAAGCCTAAAGATGTATAATTGACCTAGAAATATCAGAGGTTTATTTCTAAACAACACAGCTCTTCATTGATATGCTTAGCTTTCCAAAAACTGGCTTACAGAGCAGATGCACCGCCATATAAGTGAGACTTATTCAAGATGTTTGCTCTTCATTTCAACTGTGTTCTCTTGCTGGAAACTGAGACCATCAGGGGTGTTTTATGGTGGGATTGTTGGGGGTATTTTTGTGTCCATTATCACATATCACACCCAGTTCTGCCTTTTCTGGTAATGTGTTAGTCATGGTGCTTACATAATACACTATTGAAGGACTTCAATACTGCGGTCATTATCACAGAATATATAATTTTGAATAAAATCTTTAAGTTCTTTTGTCTTGCTTTTCTTTCCCAAGATATTGTACTTAGTTTTGTTAAAATTCAGCCACAGGCCGTTTGGGGGAATGAAGTTAGCACATTATAGCTAATTTCCAGATGGACCAAACAACGGCAGCTGCAGCATCTGGTTTTGGCTGGAAGCCTAGGGTCTGAATGCAACCCACTCAGTATTTTATGCACAGTCAGTGAATATCTCTTATCTCTTGATTACAATACACTGACTTGGAGTGGTTATTAGAGTGAATTACTGCTAACAAGTGACAGACTCAGACAATCCTCACAAACTCCTTCCTGTAATATTTAACTGCCTGTTAAAAAAAAATGAAATAAAATCAGTGTAGTTGCAAACCTAATAATAATTACAGAAGAATATGACATTGGCATCAGAGGTTCTACTGTGACTGAAGCAAAAATTGTTACCAGGGATCAGCTCTAAGCTTTGTAACAGCTGTGCACATCTGTAGTTATGTGAATTTATCAGCAATGGCAGCAGAAAAATAGTGCTACAATCAATGAGAGACCTCTCATTCATTCAGGATACCATGGGATAAGGCTCTTCTATGGTACAGATTTCTCTGTCTTCCACAGAGAACACAGTTTTCTGCAATCAATTTACAGTTTCCCTGTAGCAACCAGAAGTGTAAATTAGACCAATATCGAATATAATTAATCAATAATTATAACTATACTAAATTACTAAATATTAATAATTTTGATAGTACTTAAATTCTTATTAAAATATCAAAATATTTCATCTTCTATAATTTTAGAGCAAATTAATGAAGAATTAAAGTGAATTGACTTGTTTCTACTGATATTCACTATTGTGAATAACGAAGACCAAAGTTAAAGCTACTTAAACCACCAGATCTTTATCATATAGGAAAGTCAAAATGCTGGTATGCTTTTTCCTCCTTTCTTACTGTAGTACGGGACTGTTTCATGTACAAGAGCATGGGAGGAGGAGAGAAATAAAAATTATTATAAGCTCCACAAAATCAACAAAGCAGGAGTTGGAGATTTGTGTGGGAAATGAAGGTTACTGCTTGTAAATATTAGGCATAGAACTAGAGCCTGAACAGTCCTGAGCAACAACTTGTACCTGAAGGTTCAACAGAATTTACCTTGGAACAGTAAGAGTGTTAGAGCTTCTATCCTTTTCCAAAGCTAAGGTTGGGTACACATATGCACAGAAACTTTAACTTAATTTTGTTAATTGTTTCTTCATTCTCTAATTCTTAATTGTTTGTTAATTGTTTCTTCATTCTCTAGGAGAATATTTAAATAAGTTAAACCGAAGATGGTAATAAGCAATAATTCACTTGGCAAAGGGAACTGTACTGAAAATCAGAGGGCATGCTAAGTTGGGCCTGAGATAGTGATGGCTGTTAAGAAAAGTATATTTGAATAGCTTAATTTGGGGATACTTAGAGTTAATTGTGGATCTACAGTGAAGAAAGTATTGGAAAATTGTTTCTCAATACGTTTTCAATTATGTGTTATATTTTTTCTGAATTTATGAAACTTCATTTCGGACCAGACTATTATTTAATTCAACTCATCAAGAAGTCTAGTCCAATGACTACAACCAATCACTGGAGCATATTCGGAGAGAACAGACATTCTGTTGGAATAGGAGATTTTGCCAAAGAGATATTTCAGCTGAATTACTTAGCTATTTTAGTTCTGTGTTTACAAAGAGTTGGATAAATTACTTTTAGTGTTCAAAAGAATAGATTACTGGAGCAAAGATTCTTTTTTTTTTTTTTTTTAATTAATTTTACAGCTCTTGATTTGACCACTCAAACACATCTTTGACCATTTAACAATCCATACCATTTACCAATACCATCCCAAATGGAACTTCTTTTGGGGAAGTACAGTACTAATCACAAAAATCTTTGAATGATTTTTAAAAACATTCCTGATATCTGCTTGAAATGTGTAGGGAAGCAGAGGCTATTGTTAAGAAATACTCAGCATTCATTAAAATGCAAACTACTATTGTAGTCTGCATTTAAATCTTCTTACACTACATTGTTCAAATCAGAAATATATTAACATATGGATGCAAACTATTCTATTGCACACAGGCCTTTTTTCAATATTTATGACAATAAATTATAACAAATAGTGATCAAAAGAAACAAAGAGAAGCAACAACAGCATTTACAAGTCTGTCATATAAACAGCATTTATAGGTCTGTCAGCAACAAAAGGAAGACTAGGGAAAACGTGGGCCCTCTCTGGAAGGAAATGGGAGACCTGTGTATCCAGGACATGGAGAAGGCTAACGTACTCAATGACTTTTTTGCCTCAGCCTCCATCAGCAAGTCACAAAAACCACAGGCAGGGTCTGGGAAAGCAAAGAACTGCACAATGTAGGGGATCAGGTTTGGGTCCATATTAGGAACCTGAAGGTGTACAAGTCCACGGGACTGCTGGATGAAGGCATTAAGTCAATAACCTTCATATTTGAGAAATCATGGCTGTCTGGTGAATGTCTGACTGACAGCTCTCATTATTCATGGCTTTAGTTTAGAAATTAGCTAAAATGATACTTAAGTCCTGGGTTTCAGATACTGTTAGACTAAATTGAAGACACAGAATATTGATGCTTTTTATAAATTCAGAAGTTCCTTGCTAAAATATGCTAATGTATGTGTAGAAATTTGACATGGAAAATGAGCTAAATTTTAATGAGTGTAAATTCACATTATTTAATGTACTTGCTAAATGTTGAGAATATGAAGAATCTTTGTAGATGCAGTAGCTATTTCAAAATTATCCGCTGTAATTTTTCCTTCTATTTAATATGAATGTCTGGAACTGACTACCACTGATGGTAGATTATATTATTTATTGATTTCGCCTAATGCAGTTACACTAATAAATTATAAATCCAAAAATGTTGAAATAAGACTGCAATAATTTGAAATTAAATTATAAACATCTTTAAGCTTAACATATAAATTATGATTCTGCTTAGTGTTTCATTAGCCTTATGATAACATAGTGCCAGTTTAACTCTGTGGTTTTACATAAAATAAATATTTGATCACAAAATTCTGATCTCTCAGTGTATAACAAGGGATCTAGCCTTTTACTATATAGTAGGTATATTAGGCAATCACACTTGAAAACATAAACTTTTCAGCAACATAAAGTGCCCAAATATTTTAAGCAGTGTGCTGTATTTTATGTGTGCCACGTGCTGGAAGCCACAACAGCCAAACACTGATATGTCATTGAAAGACTATCTAATGTGATATGAAAATAACTTGTATCTTATGACAAAAATCTCATGACTATCAGATAGAAGTCAAATTGAGACTGCCTCAGCTCTATTTATTGCAACATAGCTGAAACACAGCTAACATTATAGCAGCTACCCTCCTGGTGGTTCATGTTTATGATTTACAGGTGTTACATTTCAAAACAATCTGTTGGAAGACTATTGAATATTGTTTCATCAGATGAGAAAATCTTATATAGGAATTACATCTATTTGTTTTGGTCTATTTGAGGGTGAAACAAGGCATCATGAACTCTGCTCTTCCTTGGAGGTAGTGCTCATTATTTTTACAGCAATGAGTTCTTTTCTTGCTTGGTTTGGGTGAGTTGTTTCTTTCCGCCTGCGTACCTGTAAACCAATTTAATTGAGAGACCCACACTTCCCTAGCTCTGTAAAGTAGACTGTATAATAGTTTTTCCTTCCTACTGCAGAGAAAAAAAATTGAAAAAGGCATTCTGCTCAAGTGTACTTTGCCCTAGAGGAAAATTTGCAAATATACTTAATGACTCTGTTTATCACTTTTCCTAATGCACATGGAAAACAATGTGATTTCTCTTCCAAGTTTCTTTTCCATTTTTTTTTTCTTACGCAAGTGGAAAAATTGTTCTTAGGTGAGAAATATAAGCACAACTGAAGCTGAGAAGGTAAAACTGAATAAAAAATGAGATTCTGCACACAGTAGTGAAGAGTAACAGCAAAGGGTGGTTAAATTTTGCTCCTTTTGAAACAGACACTAATAAAGTGGCTGCAATCACCATTTAGAAAATGCAGTTGCATTAGTATATGACGTTATTAATTCAATATATTAATAAACAATTTTCTGTGAAAAATCAAGGGTTTATATTTGAAATGCACTTTCATATTAAATGTGATACTGACAATGGCAAACACAGTTAAAGATATAATATTAAACAAAATCAGTTTTGAAAGCTGCATATAAAACACATATTTTATCTGGTTTCCTCTTTCACTGAAAAGACCAGTGCTCTTTACATGTTACTTATGTTCAGCATTTGCTCAATACATTTTGTCACGGGAGAAAAACAGCTGCTTTGAGAACCTGAATTGAACCTAAGTGAAAACCAGGGTCTCCTTATAAAGAGAGGCCTCTTTTTATACTCCATCAGCATAGAAAAATCTTAACCACATTGAGCTGGACCTTCAGTTCACACATACTGCCATAAATTGTTCAGAGGTAACAGAAATTGCTACTGGTGTAAGAAAAAGAGTGGAGGAATAAAGGAAATGTACACTGATCATATGGCTTATAAACAAAGGGCACCTCAGCCTACAGATGACAGGGAAATTACTGTTGTTTAAAGAAACAGCTGAAGAAGGGAAAAAAGAACCTACAGCTTCAGTAGAGAAAAATAAAACCTAAAACCAGCACTAGCTGAAATCAGATTGGACAGCAAGGAGGAGAATTCAGCTGCCAAAAACCTACTATAAAATTGTACAGAACCAGATTAATGATAAAGTCATTGGGAATCCAAAATGTTAAATAATTCTAGAGTAAACATAACTGATGATTACTAGGGATAGAATATCTGGATGGGAATATTTAATTTGTCTGCAAATAAGTTTACTGCATTTGCCAAGGATAATCCTTGAAGTTCTGCTTACATAAAACTAAATCTAAATATTCAGTAGCCATAATAGCATATTAGTTCTCTAGTTTATTTTGGATCATTTGACTACAGGATTGTTTGCCAGGATCTTTTTGACTTAAGTCTTCAATATTTCTCAGTATTATTCAAATGAAGACTCGACATATTTATTTAATTTTCACAATACTTTATACTTTTTCTCCTTAAGGGAGATAGACAGGCTTAAAGAATCTGATACTTAAATAACAAAACCAGAAGAAGATATTGTGCTCTTATTGGTAGAATCACAGAAAGTCTCAGAAAATAAAACTGGATTGATATATTTGATTTTTTGTGTGTTTTTACTGGCAGTATTAGATGATAGCATCACACCTCTGCTATCCACCCCCAGCCTCCCCCCACCCCCCTGAATTATGTTATCTACTTAAGAGCCCTACTCTTAAATACATCTCTTAAGTATAGTATTGCCTGTATCATTTTTCGAATTGCCACCCTTTTAGAGAGTGCTGTGTTCTGAAGGCTGCATTTCAGTTCCTGGAAGGTAAAATTAAATTTATGTTTAAAAAATGCAAAGCTAAACACATTCTCCTGATAATCTAGATAATTTTTGCCAAGTGGAGAGGATATCCCTTTTAATGTGTCTGTTCCCAGGGAAAATCCCAAAAGGAGGCAAATGTGACAGCTGAGAATTTTCTGTCTGATGAAAGCTAGATCAGGACTCCACATTTGTCCCAAGAAAGAGTGAAACCTTCTACATCAGTGGGGCTAAATTTGTGTTAGCATGTTTATAGCAATGGGAAATAGGACTGCTTACAAAGTCTAGGGTTAAAACTGATCAATTGTTAATGGTAGCAACAGGTATACCAGCTGCCCACAAACTCTTCATGAATATATTAGTATATGGTTAATTGTAAAACAGTTCAATCAGAAGAGGTCTTCACTTTCCACTGATGCATCAAGTATCTATCTACTGAAGGATCAGTAAAAAAGGTAAATTATTTAAATAGTCATAAGTTTACATTCAAAGAGTATATTCTGTCTCTTGGCATAGGCTAATTAATCTTCTGACCAATGCTCTTGTCACCTACAATTATTAGATGACAAAGTAAACCATGTACAAGTAGATATAGCCATAGCAGACGTAGGGAGGGTATGGAAAACATTTATAATTGCCAAAGGTGCCAGTGGGACTAAACTAAGACAAGCAGGTAAAGGCTTGATTTTAACAAAAAAACCACAACATAGCAAACTAAAACACACATTCATTGAATGTGTGTGAAAACACATTCATTGCAAAGATACAGGGAAAACCCAAAAAATAACTAATAAAAAAAAAAAGAACTAGCTCAGTATTTGGGGAAGGGGTTCTACATGAGTTATTGAAATTTGCCATATTTTTTATCTTTTTGACTTTTACATTTTGACCTGTCATATTTCTTTGTTATCTGTTTCATACAATGAATCTTCATTATCTCTTGCTCCTAAGTTATAATAAAATTGGTAAAATACCAGATCCCTTTTCAGTAGAAATACCTGACCATCCCAATTCAGCCTAGAAAAGGTTCACATGGTCCTTACATTCACCAAGCAACCAAACATAAAGAAAATTATTAGGTGTTTAATCAGATACTCAGTAATGTACTCTTTCAAAGGCATTACCTAAGCCTAAGTGGGAAATTGTGTGTGTTTCAAATTTCTGAGCTAACACCAGCCTTAGCTTGTTCATGTGGTTCAACCCTATAGCCCGTAGACAGGACTTTTTCAAATCCCACAAGCACTAAAACCTCATCAGTACAGGTCACAGGATTAGCCATAATATATCCTTAGCAATTCTGCAGATTGTTTTATTGTGCTCATCATGTGAAACAGATGTACCCTAAAAGGTGCAGAGAACATGAACATTAAATGGTAAAGAAAAAAGGGGAATCATTCATATTTAATACCTGGAGAGAAATTTCGCTTTAGGTAGTTTAAAAGAGCTAATTATTTATGCATGATTTTCCAGGAAAAGTTTTCCATTAAAACATGTGAGGGAAACTTAACGACACATTTTGCCATTTTGGGAATTAAAAATAAGTATTTTCAATTCATCTTCATACGTTATATAAAAGGACTGGAAAAAGTTGCAGTGCTTAAGAGAAAATTCTGGTATTATTAGGGAAAAGAGGAAAAAAACAGGTAGAAATTTTTCCTGTCAACAGTGTTTTGTGTACTATGTTCAGTAGCTGTGGTAGTGCAAAATGAAATCGTGAACCTATAAAATACAGTAAAACCATCAATTTTGTGTGTAAGGAGCTTGGATAATTCTATTAATATGCTGTGTAAAACTCTACAAACATATATCAGAAATTAATAATTTGGAGTATGCCTTTAAATAACAAACAAAAAGAAGGACTTTTCTACTGTTTAATGAAAGAGTTTTGTGGTTGAGATAGGGTAAAAGTGAATTACTAGGGTGGACAAGTGGATGGAAAGGCACAATATACAATGATAGTGACTAGGGAGGGGAGGGAAGTGGCAACAGCTCAGCTCAGAACCTGAGGAGTGAAAAAAAAGCTATTTTGCTCCTATCTTCAACATTAAGACAAATCCCACAAAATTTGAAGACAGTGACAAAAGAATTAGTTTTTAATTTTTGAGGATAGTGATGAAGGAATTAGTTTTCAAGTGCTTTTGTTTAAATGTAATACAGGTTTATTTAGCTGTCAAAGGCTCTGAAATGACACTGCCTCTAAAAGAGGGGAAGCTGAACAAAATCATTTTTGGGAGGATAAGTTGGCAATACATGTTCGCATGCTAATACTTCTGAAGACCAACTACAAATGTATGAAATATGATCATGTCACTGTTTGCATTGCATAAAGCTTTCTATTAGTTTCATCTAGAATAACTAGAAAGCAACCCTGCATCAGAAATTTTCTGCATGCCAGATGATACAGGAGAAAAGGATTTTCCACTTTACAATATTCTCTGTCAGTAGAGAATATTTATTTGCTGCCTTATGAGAAAAGGGAATTCAGCACATTGCAGAACAACAAAAGTTATTATTCAGCATATTTTAACAAAATCATTACCTTCAAGTTAACCATTAAATAAGACAAGGCAAAAAACAAGTAAATTACTTTTGCTTGGATCTCTGGCTTTGAAGTTGCTTATTTTGTGCAATAAAAACACCTAGAGAGGATATTTAGTAATCACTGGATTAAAGACAAGCTGAGACTGGAAACCAAACACTATTCCAACATTTCTATGTGCCCTGCTTTGTAAGATGCAGTCTATGGACTTGCATTTTTAACTTCTCAATAGCGTGCTCTGAGGACTGATCACAGACTTATTTCTTTGTTTTCTCTGATGAAATGTGGCTATGAACTCTCCAAATTGAGAAAAAGATAGAACCCAGATCTCTTATTTCTTTGACAAATGTCTCAAGAAACCATCAGAGCCTGATGGTTTAGTCTCTCATTTTTTACTTTATATTCAGAGATTAAATCCTATTCCTGTCTTTTAAATGCAATTAGAGCCAAAGGAAAGGATCCCAGGAGCATTTCCCTCCTAACATTAGCTCAGATAGCTACAAACACGAGTTCAGTGGCATCCCTCTTGTTAATGTTTTCAGTTGACAAGCTTCCTGAATCCCTCTGCTCAGTACAAGAGTTCTAATAGATTAACCTTCTCAAAGAATAAGAGAATGGTTTGGGTTGGAAGGGACACTAAATTTCATCTAGTTCCAGCCTCTCTGCCTTAGTCAGGGACACCTTCCTCTCGACCAGGTTGCTCAGAGCTCCATCCAGCCTGGCCTTAAACACTTCGAGGGATGGGATGTCACAGCTTCTTGGACAGCCTGTTCCAGTGCCTCATCACCCTCACAGTGAAGAACTTCTTCTTAGTATCTAAACTATACCTACTCTCTTTCTGTTTGAAATCATTCCCCTTTGTCCTGTCGCTACACGCTCTTGAATAACGTCCATCTCTGTCTTCCTTGTGGGCTCCCTTCAGTTACTGGAAAGCCACAATTAGGTCACCCTAAAGCCTTCTCTTTCGCAGGCTGAACTCAATTCTCTCAGCTTTTTCTAATAGGAGAGGCGCTCCATCCCTCTNATGTCACAGCTTCTTGGACAGCCTGTTCCAGTGCCTCATCACCCTCACAGTGAAGAACTTCTTCTTAGTATCTAAACTATACCTACTCTCTTTCTGTTTGAAATCATTCCCCTTTGTCCTGTCGCTACACGCTCTTGAATAACGTCCATCTCTGTCTTCCTTGTGGGCTCCCTTCAGTTACTGGAAAGCCACAATTAGGTCACCCTAAAGCCTTCTCTTTCGCAGGCTGAACTCAATTCTCTCAGCTTTTTCTAATAGGAGAGGCGCTCCATCCCTCTATCATCTTGGTGGCCTCCTCTGGACTCACTTCAACAGGTTGATATCCTTCCTGTGCAGGGAACCGTAGAACTCTTTAACAGCACAGTCTTAACTTCTCCTAACCTCCTTTGGCAACTGCAGTGAGGGAAGGTGGTGATCAGGTTGGAATGGTTTCTCCATCCCTCAGGCACTACATATTTTAATACACCAATACTACTGATCTTCCATAAAGATACTTTTTTTTTTTTCCACTCTTTTCATCTTATATCCCTTCTACTTTGCAACAGTTCTTACTGGCCATTATGCATCTATATTTACAAGTTATACCCTTAACTAGAACTGTAGAGATAACTCTATACTTCTTTCTTATACTCTTAAAGTTTTAATTTTACAAAATTTAGGCATACCAATCTCAAAATTGGGGTTTTTTTTCCTTTATTTTTTTTTCTTAGCAGTCTTAAATCAGCAGAATAGCTTGTTTGACATTAGAAACATGATTTTCACATGCAATAATTGCGTGGGTCAGTCCCTTGGCATAACTTATTTAACAAGTCATTGTTCGATCCTGACTCTAAATGACAATCTATTCCTTGTAAGTATTTGCCTAATGATTTCAGTCAAGGATTATTAGCACCTTTTTCCCTAAAGCATTCAGTTAGAGTAGTCAGGGGCCATGGTATTGATAGCTGTGAGAAGCAGAGACAAGCAATTATCCAAGTCCAAAACTTTAATGATGCTCAGGTGGATTTGAAACCACAATCTGATTTGCCCATTACATTAGAAGTCTATGTGCTGTAGATTCCATGCTTTAGAAAACAATTTTTAGTTTTTTTGGTCAAATTAATTTTTTTAAAATATGTATTTTAATATATCTCTTATTGCTTGCACCAAAAAATCTTCGTCATTTCTCAGTGTACATCCTTAATCTATAGAGTACTGGGCTACTTTAAAATCCTGTTCTACTTACTTATCTAGTTCCAGTGCCCTAAGAGATTTAGAATGTGCTTGATTATTTAAACCATTAGCAATTTTTCAGCACTGCTTAGGGATGGTTTTATTTTAAACTGACAAATTGCTTATCAGTTGGCATCAGTGCTAAAAACAAAACCAAAATGCTTTCAATTACTTCTCATAAAATAAATAAATAAATGAATAAATGTAGAATTCAGAAGTTAACAGCAATTAAGTTGAGCTTTGTTTAGATGAATATTTCCTGATTGCACCAAAGAGGTGATACCAAGATTTGGAATTTTATAAAGGGTAGAAAGTCACTTTGTTTTTTGTTATGGAAAGTACATATATAATATATATATATTATATATACATATACATTTTATAAGGCATTTTGAGGAGGACCCATGGTGCTTCAACACAGCCTAAAACTTGAGATTTCTTTTTTTGAATAATAAGTCTTATTTTTGTAAAAGGAGTGGATTTTAAGTATGGTTGTTTAACCCCACTGTTAAAAAATAAATGCAGCTATGAGTGAGAATATGAGTGAAAACAGGCAAGGATGGATAGCACCTGGGACTAGCAGCCTTGATATCTACCCACACACCATACAGTTATATCCCCTAAGCATACCTTTGGACATTTGGTCACTTGAAGTTGAAGGCAAAGCACTGAGGGTTATTTTGGCTGTCAGCTTTAAATAACAGCCAACTCCCTGCTTCCTTTCTGTTTAGCATATGCTTCATAGACAGGGAAGATCACACTGCTACAAAATGTTAGGCTGTGGTGATGGGCGTAATGACCTTTACAGTGTGTCACATACTGCAGAAAGGTATCTGTGGTGATAGATTAAATTGTATTTTCCTTTCTGACCGTGCCACTCTACAGGAGCCCTTTTTTTACAACTACTGAGATTGCCTGGGAAATTGGATTCTTATTTACAAGCAGTCTTTTGATTTTTAAAATTTTAATTATCATCAATACACTGGAGTTTATACTTCATGTGCTGCACTGTAGGTTCCTGGAAGTATCAAGTATTTTCCTTGTTGTGTAACTATTGTTATGCATCTGTTATGCAAGATACGCTTTTGGACACTGGACTATTACGTGCACTGCTATTATATAAAAGAACAGGCATTTACCTCTAGTTTTATGTGGTACAATATGTTTTCTAGGGACTCTACTTTTCCAGGAAGGCTTTAGACAGAACATCACGTTAAACACAGAAACCTCAATTTATGAGAAAAATATTTCAAAGTATTCAAATCCCTCTTGGAGTGCAGAAGATTCTAGATTTCATATTACAGAAGACAGTCTATGTTTATATGTTAATACATATCTTCTGATACTTCCAGAGTTTCCCAATCAGAGGAAAGCCTTTACTCACCTTATAATACCCACTGGAAAGAAAAAAAATATCTTGAACATGGGTAAAAAAATCTTTTTAAATATTTCAGAGATTCAATAAGAACACAAATTAAAGGGAACATAGTGTTTATATTCTGTAATAGTATAAGACAATTGTGGGGTTTGATAGCTCTTAAAGTATCTTCACCAATCTTTTTGTACCAGCTCCTTTTCCTGTTCGCTGTCAGGACATAGTCATGAGCAACCTGACCTGTCATTATCCCTATTCAGAGCAGAACTCAGAAAACCCCTCAGTCCCTACTGCCCCAGCAGAAAAAATTCCTGGCAGTGTTTTTAGGACATATTGCTTGGTGCTTGAAAAATTACAAGCTGCTCCTCTGTAATGCTCTCAGTATAAACAGTGAATTCTTAGAGGTATAACATTTTATGCATTTCCTTTTAATATACTGGCAGTTCTTGGAAAAGGCTTAGAGAAATGGTTAGAGATCACCAGCCAGCCCCACTCCCCCTGATAGCACTGCACCCTAAAGGGAGGTTCTGTGCATTTGGCTGCCTTCTGTCCCACTCCTGGCAAGATAGAGTTCCTCAAGTAATTCCTCACCACCCTGTTATACATTAATGCATAATATCATTATAAATAGGCACTATTGAGTCAAATATGGGAGATCCAGCTTTACCTTAGGTCAATATATTTTATTGAACTTGCTTTTATATTTCCCACATTTTTATCAGGTCAAACATGCTCTCTGCATAGCCTATCGATAAAAACCTTGTTTCAACAAGAAATTCTTTCTCAGCAACAAAAAATCTCACCTACAATATGTCCCTATGAAAAGTTTCTTTTCCAAGTAGATGATATTTTTCTTTCTTCTGATTTAATTTTTTCCCTATGATGAGGCATCTGATTTTTTTACAACAAACTGATACTATCTATAATAAAAGAAAATAAGCATATTTCATAGGACTTACTCTTTTATTCTCTGTAAGATACCAAAACTAACTGAAGCAACTGTGGCAATATTTCTGGCTTCTTCAGAGCTTGCTGTGATGCATTTCATCCAAACCTATGCTCATATTCCAATTTATTCAGCTTTTCTTTCACATTTCTGCTTCAAATATCACTTTTTTTTCTTTAACTATTAGATTACATACCACTAAATTGAGAAATAGCCTTAATCAGAACATTTTCCCAAGGAATGGAATTAAACCTAATGATACTTATCAGCAAGAACTGCAGCTTAATTGGGATGGTAATTTGCTTAACTGGGATGCCTGTAGGTTATTTACTGTAATCAGATAAGGACATCTGATCCTTATTTTCCCAAGAAGGTTATCAAAAGTGTTAGTTCTAGAAAGATGTTGTAATTATATCTATGTAATATTTCAAGTGTGATACTCATTTGAGTTGTTCAGCTGTTTGCAGCTGCATTGTATCTTCATTCACCATACAGGCTTTAGCACAGGTATCCTCCCTTCAGGCACAGGGGCCAAGGAACTGACATTCTAAGTGTTCCCTAACCCTTAGGCCAGAACATACCAGCTCATGTTATGAGTGAACTGGGAACTCATTTATTCATCACAGTACAATCACATAACCAGGACTGGACTCATGAAATAGTGAAATAATGGCTAATAACAATTACAGAGTAGCTAATGCCAGCAAAAAATTGTTCTTGTAAGGTCCTTGAGGATGTACATATACAACAAGGACTTGAGCCACAGTGATATTATAACTGCAAATGCTCTCTCTGAACTGTTTGGGAGGCTACACTATCTGGGAGGGTATATTAAAAGACTGTTCAAGAAAGTGTTTCGGTATTCTACTTTATTTCACTATGTTTTAGCTCACTTGGTCAAATACAACGAAAGTTGAACTGCTGACAGAAGACAATAGAATTTTCAGCTCCTTAATGAGACAATAGTTTTGAGATGGGTAGGACAACAGAAAGATTCTTCAGATTCAAAATAGCATTTTTCTAATTATACTCCATCACAGCATTATGCAGATGAAAGTATTCAGCCTCTCAGTACTAGACATAATGGAACCAATCATGCAAAGCATCACTTTCAAGATAGAGGTTGCTACAATTAGGACTAAAACTGACAAAAAAACACCCCCTTTTTATTTTTTTTCTTTTTCCTTGTTAACAAATTTACTTCAAGGTGGGCGTGGCAGAGCTGTAAAAGTTATAGCTAATGGACAATCCATTTTTGACTCTTCTCTTCCTGAAATTCACTGTTACTCTTTTCACTCACTTGAGTCTCATGCTTTGCTTGAAGGTCAGGAGTTTACTCCATCTAAGCCATCAAAGATCTTAGAAAGCAGTTACTCTTTCTTTTGCTTTTCATTCTCCAATGGGCATTTCTGCTTTCTGCATCATTGTACAGGACGGTGCTGAGCCCAAGAACCATTTGCAGACCTTGTCTGAAATTTTGGTAAAAAAAAAGAAAATAATAAAACCTGGATATTTCCATAAAGCTACATTTCTTGCTCTTCTTTTTTTTTTTTTTTCAGCTACTGATGTCGAAAGAAACCTTTTTCAAATTCATTAATTCACTATAATCTGCATGATCACTACAGTTTCTTAGATAAGGGAAAGATAATATTAACTTATAAGAGTGGTCTGATAGCTGTTCTGCAGTTTCTCAGGTTATTTTCACTTGGCAATCTCACCCCAACAATAACTCACAGAGTTCTTGTATTCATTGAAGGACCTCACTAACAGACAAGAAACAGGTAAGAGAATGCATAAATATGCAGTGAACTTCAAAGAAGCATTTATATACTTAATCATAAAGATATTCTTTCTAGTCCTCCTGCTGCTGACATCATTGGACGTAATATTCTCCACCTGACTCATTTTCCCAAATAAAACAAAGTATTTCTGTTTAACAGTTCTATTTTACCAACACATTTTGACTTAGATTTCTAGGACAGTTGAATAAAGAACAACTTCTAGCTATTTTGGCATGCTTTGAGAGATTGATCCAATTTCTGTATAGCAGGGGTCATATGAGCTGTTTTAGCAGCGTCCAGGGATGCTCTACTATGTGCAGCAACACTGTAAAGCTTCTACAGAATATTCCTAGACATCAATCTTTTGACAGATGTTTGTAAAAAACCCAAAGCTTTTCAAGGCAGCATGCAGTCTGTTCCTGACCCAGATCCATTAGTGTGTGTTAGACTGGTGATGATGACAAAGGCTGTAGCTCTGGCAGCTCTCTTCCAGGAGCTTAGTGCTGCTGACACTATTGGAGCTGACTTGAATTCCATGTTCTTATGTCAGAGCTCTGCTCTTGCTCTTTGGAAAGGCTCCCTGATCTTACCATAAGATATTTGTTTCCAGTTAAAAACGGGAGTAGTCTCTAAAATCTAAAGGGGAAATATGGACATGCAGTCAGTTGTACAGCCACATGGAAATACCAGTGATTTCTTTGGAACCTAAGTAAGCTTGTCTCACCTTCAAACTCTCTGTGGGAGCCACATACACAGAGGTTGGATACTTCTTGTTCTGTACTGTAATCAGCCATCCTTCTTAACTAGTAGCAACATGCTATTCACATTAATTCTATGTAGGGTTTTTTCAGTGTCCCTCCACTGTGTAGTCTAGATAAAGAGACAAATACCATTTCTTGATCCAAAATCTCTTGATCTCTTTATTCTCGGAAGCATAAGATTACGATGATGAATGAAATTGTCTTCATTTTCATTTTTTCTGCACAATATTCCACTTGCATTATCTGACATTCACAATTTAACTTAAGTGATCTTGAATTTACACATAAATAAAAGTAGTCTGCAAGACTAAATTCTTCAGGCCATTAAATCCTTGCACATTTAAAGTATTAGGATGCATAATCTTCCTGTGACCTTGATGCAGAACTACATTACTAGCTAGTGAAATAATAAAGACACCATATTTAATTCCAAAATAAGAATATATTTCATTTTCAGTACAAAACTGCACGATTTATCATTACAGCTGAATAAATATCTTGCCATTAAAAAATAGGAAAAAATGTCATACTTCAGCACGTTTAAAACAAATACTAAGTTTGCACCAAATTTGCAAATATATTTGGCTTAAAAAATCAATTGTTTCATCCGAGCAAACATTTCATTTGGAAATAAAGATTAAATTAATTAAAAAAGAAAAGCACTTAGAAAATTCCAAACACCAAAATCAAATGGTTTAGAGTGAATGCTATTTTGACCCAGCAACTTAACCCTAAGGTGTTTGAATGACAAATGTTTTAGTATTTTAAAAAACCTCTTAGTCCCAAATTTCTCATATCATTTAGCTTTATCAGAGATATTTTATTTTTTGCTCTTTGTTTTGAAAAAGCCAAAATAAAAAGCAAGACAATAATGGTCTCACAGACATTTTTTGTCCATCATAAAATATGTTTAACAGGTTGGGTTTTTTAGCCTCTTTTAACAATTGAGTGACAAAATCCCAGGAATGCCGAGTGCACGTAATTATATTTATGTAGTCCTATAGGGAAAATCTATAGGGAAAATCACAGGTAAGTAAAGTTTATCTATGGTAGTTGCAGTGTCTCCCACTTTCAGCACACTTTTTGCTTTCTGAAAGTCATGTCTTTCACATAGGGATTGCTCACTTAATCTTTACTCATTTACAGTGACTCTTAAACCAATTTGTTTACTTTCTAAACTAAACAAACCCTCAGTTTCAGTTTTCCTTAATTCACCAGAATGCAATTTGCAGCATTTTAGGAGCTGTCACACTAACCTCTGAGCTGTGCTAGCAGTCAATACAGTAAGATAATCAAGAGGGGTTCTGAAAGCTGGAAAACTGCTGCAACGAGCTACTTTTCCCAGCTAAGTCATTCCCAGAACAAATCAGCCTTTACATAATAATTCACTGCATACTGAGGAGACAAGCCTCACTTAAATCATTAGCAATGATCTAAACACAAATTGAGATACAATTATTAATTTATTACTCATTAATATTTAATAAATCTTAATTATCGTTGAGATAAATTATTTTTCATTGAATCTCACACAGGCTTGTAAAGTTCATGCATTTTTTTTTTCTCTTTGAGCTCTCATAATAGTATCCTTTGGGCAACTTATACTCCTTTTTTTTTAAACCTAAGATTGGTCTGAAGACATATCCTCATCCAGCTCAAAAGTAACTACTATAAAATGCATTATTGATTCATGAAAATGTATTTCTTTTCTGTAATCACCACACTGAAAACTGGTGTTCATTGATTTGCTTGTGAATCTTGTGTATTATTAAGGTGCAGTGATGTGCTGGGCTGGGCAGCTCAGAATGGCAGAAACTTTCCCTAGGGAAACTGAGTCAACATTAAAGAAGGAAAACCATAATCATGCAATTTCCTTAGGCAGCATTCCTAACTACCCAAGTAAGATATTACTGTTATTAAAATCACAATGTAGTAGCTCACCTAAAAATTCCACCTAAAAAATCACTTTCTTCTACTAAACCCACCATCTTGGTAATGGTCTCATTTTGTAACTGCATTTCCATTTGTTTGCAATTCCTAACCTCTGGGCCTTCAGTGATCATACTCCAAAGCAGCACCTTGCCATTCCTAACAGTCATCAAGGTCAAGCAATGCTTTTCCTTTGCCCTTCTAAAGCAGCACTTGGAAAGCTGTCAGTTATAAATTTTATTAATTACTTCAAAATTAGTCTGACACACCCATTTCCATCTGGTTAAATTAACCTCCTTAAATCCCAATAAGCATAATTAGTATGTTATGATCTTTGCACTGTACAACTGCATTTTAATATCTCTATGATCAAGAGGACAATGTAAGCAAAACACATTCTTTCGATATATAAATGAATGAATTTCATGATTTAGCTCCTTTTATAAGACTGAAATATTCAAACACTAGAATTCCCACCGAACAGAATTTTAACTTGAAGTGGTTTCTCAATATTAATTCTCTTTTCAGCTGTCACTCTTGAAATAATGTAGTACTACAAACTCTTTTTGCTGCACTACTAAAAATAAACAACTACAGACCAAGAAAAACAAAATATGTGATACTTATCCTTCCTACTCCTTGAATAAATTTTTTTTGGTAATAACACAAAATGAAAAATTAAATCCCTATTCCCTCAAAATTTGGAAAACATATCACTTCTTTTGTTTAGTGCTTTCTTTTCAGAGCATTTTTATGCTGATTATGTAAGTAAATGAACTTTAGAACATGAAACTTTCAGGACATAAAGTGAAAATAATGTATTATCAAAAATATGTGCATTAGAATCATAACAAGATAAAATACAGCAAGCACATGAAAGCTTCCTTTGGATTTATGTGTGGAAATCTTCCATAGGCAGAGCCATAACAAGGAGAAGGACTGATACTATAACTCTGACTTCTTTTGTCTTTTTAAGGTGGGTATTTTTGCTTCTAGTGGATCAGGGGTCTCTTGTGGAAACAAAAACATTTTGTTAAATATTCAAGTTGTTAATGGCCCAAAATTCAGCTAAACATTAATTAATTCAAGTAAAATGATCCTCTTCCAAATTAAACTTTATATAATCAACATACTTTTCTAATAGAGAAAACTTTGAAATGTGCCCCCTTTGCATCTCAGTAGTTGATGGGCACAGCAGATACTTTAAGAAAACACTTTCTGTACTAAAACTGGCTTTTAGGTTTACAGTGTATGCCTGGAAACCTGAACCAAAATGATACATGCCTGAGAGACTACAGTCCTAGAAATGCTCAGGCCAGTTTATTCTGGCTTTTAATTTCTCTGAGAGACAAAAATGCAGACTAACTAAAACAATTTTAATTTACTTTTCACTCATGACATTAATCTTCTTTCCTACACAGGTACAAATCTCTCATAGGCATATAGAGGATCATTAACCTTCTGAAAAAATGTTTTCCAATAACTGAAGAATGAATAAAAAAAGTCAAAAGTATGCCCAATTTTCTGACTGAAACTAGAAAACAGGTTTGAGTTCAGGATAATCTGATCTCTTTCAAAGCCTAGAAGGCAAGTTAGAGCTCTGACAAGAAAAGCTCTAAATAACAAAATCAATGGAGGATAGATCCTTCAAAATGGGAGCAAATCAATTACAAGGTAATCCATTCTGAGGATAAAACATTACTGTGTTATTACTTCAGATTTATAAAAAAACATTCACTACCTTTGATTTTTCTGACTAATAAGGACTGAACTACCAGGCAATAGCTTTTTTTTTCCCCCCAAGAGACATAAATTCAGTCTCAAGCTGTTCCAGTTTGGAACTCCTGACAATATGGAAAACACATTGCTACCTAGGGACACAAGTCAGTGGGCTGGGAATTGCACTCCAGGATAAGTCCCAGCTAAACCATCTTAGAAAGAAAAATTACATGTAACCTTGGAGTTTCTATAGGCAAGCAACAAAAGTACATGAAAGTGTTTTCAGTTTTGATGATCTTATCAAAAGACTAATGAATAAAAAAATTAAGATTATGCTTCAGGTTGTATCAGAATATTGCCTCTTTAGGTAACTCTTAACCTTAGTATGATAAAATTGTCATCATGTTTTCTGCAAGAGTTAACCAAATGTTCAGCTATGTTAGTAGCTTTATTATGTAGAGTCCCATGGATAATTGCCATCCATATGAAATTAAAACTTCATCAATTGTGTTGTGCCTGGTTGCGTTCCTAGAAGCATTGAAAATAGTGCATTTCAGCATCCTAGAGACTGCAAACTAGTAAAAAGTAATTAGACACTTTAATATCACTTTGGCTAGAGCATCAACAAACCCAGTAATAGGTTCCTATTAGTTTTTGTTTTGGGTGGTACATACAAACAAACACCCACACAAAGCAAAACCTTTTCAGTGCAGGGCTTTTATTCAATTTTGTAGGAAAGAGAAGCAATCATTAAGAAAGGTTTAACCACTACCAAACCTTAGCTTAGTTAGCATTTCAAGAAATTTTTATATTGTGAAGTTCCTTAGAAATATTTTCATACTTAGATATCACTTGAAAACACATCTGAGCTCTGGTGAATTACATTTCAATGACCTTATTGCTGTAATTTTTGTAATAGGGATAGCACTTTTGACAGGAGGAACTTCTCCTCCAGACAAATGTGCACACTGCATTTGTCTCATCTTGTGATTTGAACCATTGGTGTTTTAGCTGCTGGTATGGAAATTAACATCATCATCAAATGACTAGCAAGTGTTGAGAGAATTGTGTCACTAACAAACAAAGGAGACACCTAAAACATTCATGTAGAAAAGTTGTGGGCTGTAGAAGTATAAAAAAGCATACATTAGAAAGACAAAAATCTAACAGTATGCTTGACTGGTCACCTCTGAAAAAAGGCCCTGCTAGAAAAACAAGTTATAATTTCTTTTCTTATCTAAGTCTCATCTCTGTTAAATACTCAGATTAAAACCCATTGCTGAGCTAAAAACATTATGGCCTTGTTTTATATAGTGTTTATCAAACTCAAACTCTTTAACATTTCTTTGTAAGCAAGTGTTATAGCAAAATGCAGAAGCAAGGATGAATGTAGATTTGCCTTAGGCAGTCCTGACTGTAGGTAGATCCAAAAGTGTGAGACATATCTAGTTTTCCCTCTGTCAGAATATGCTTATGATATTAATGTTATTAAATTTAAAGGTACTTTAAAATACAAACATTAAATGTTTTTAGTTGTTAAAATATAAATACTCAGATTGAAAGATTAAATAAAAATTATCCAAGTATACTTAACGTACCAGCTAGAAATATGTATAGTCTACTATGTAAGTATCAATCTCCATGACTGATACCATCAATCATAAAATGATATATAAGATCATTTTCTATTATGTTAATTCTATCTAATAAAATTGTCATTCAAAATTATTTTAAGAGGCATATATAAAATTTCCCCAAAGAAGCCTCCCAGTAATTTCAGAAGAGGCACCCTGAGGCTTCATGTGGTACTGTTAATAATATACCCATCAAAATAAGAATGAAAAATGAGAACTTTCGTAAGATTTTCAGAACCAAAATTTCTGATAAAGACCATCTCTTCCTTCATCAGTTCACAGTAGAGCTTCTGGATGAACTGATTTCCACTGCTTCCCCTTAGCAGGGTTTTATTCCACTTCCTTCTCAGTCCTAATTTCACTTACTTATCGCATACACAAGTTTAGACATTTCTGGGTTCAACATGTATGAAAATTATTATATACAGAATATGATATTGCAGTAGCACTAAATTGCAAAATGATATCTTGAGAAGTTATTTAATATCAGAAAGTTTCAGGAGTGCCCCATTACTTGAAGAGGTGGGGAGAGATACAGTTTAGATACAGTATAAAAATTATTTAAAGGACAACTGAACACTTGTATTTTATTACTGTCTATTCCTATAAACTCCTCAACTTTCCAATATTCTGATTGCCAGAAATTCAGTCGATTAGTTCTAAAAACAGCTGACATACAGCATCATCACTTAAAGTAATGCAGCAGCTGAGTAGCTGAGCACAGTTATTGTCTACTTGCTCTTCCTTCCTTTCATTCCAGCAAGTCAACTAAAGCAATGTTTCGCACAGTGCTTAGGAAGCGAATGGGGCCAAACTTACCCCACCTCTGCTACATTTTAAAATTATTCCAAGAGATAATTCCAAAATTATTCCTTTCAGTGCTCTGAAAGGTAATTATGACTCATTGGGGTAGAAAGCAAAGAGTGGCACCTGAAACAAGATTCCAAATTTATCTAGTGGGGACAAGAAAAGCCAAAAACCCAATATGCTAACCTCTGCTATAAAGATGAAATAATGTCACAATCTCTTGGCCCATGTTTGTATCTCAGATCTGCACATCTCATCTCCTTGTGCCAGGCAAAGGTCTGCTGTTGCCTGCCCTTGAGTTCTTCCAGGAGTTCACAGCAGAGAGCAGCACAGCTTCAAAGGGACACGTGGAGGGGTGCCCTCACAGTGGTGCACTCTTCATGACCAAAATGTTCTCCAGAGAAGTCATTTGAGATTACTTCAGGAGAGAGGTGAATAACTAGCTGGGATTCCAACGTCCCAAGTAGTGGGACCCCAACAGTTAACTGCATAAAAAGAGCACCACCTTTTCCTCCAGTTTTTGTGCTTAGACATTCACATTCAGATGGAGATTAAGGGGCTCTAAACTCCACATATTCTCTTCTGGAGCTCCATCTTGAGCAGCTTGTGTGATATCACAGCTTTCCAGACCGAACTAGTTGGGCCACGGCAACCAAGCATGTTGCCTAACAGAACTGAGGCCTGATGCAGGAAACAGGATTAGCTGTCGCTGCTTACGAGGCCAGACTTTTTCCATGGGCAATTCTGACTTGCCTGATGAATCAGGTATTATTAATTGAGCAAGGGAAGTAGATAAGTCATTGTAGTAACACAGTCAGTCTGTGCAGTTGATGAGAATTGCGGTTGCTTAATTCCAAACATGATAAAGACTTGTACTGAATAATAACAGGAAACTATTATAATGAATAGTTAATCATCACTTAATTAAATTTTCAGGATACAAGGGCTACTAAGCAATTAAGCAAGTATTCTGTACTTAAGAGCATAATTAAAGGGCCTTCCTGCTTCCTGCATATAACATAATTTCAAAAACTTCACATTTCTCATGATCATTTCTACCAGGAAATACCTGTGAGGCAGAAAACAGGTTATGCAGCATTTCATTGTTTCCTCAAGCTGTCATAATTTAAAATAATGCTATAAGCAATCTACATAAAATTCATTCATAAAAGCAATTGTTAAGTCTAGCATATTAAGGGTCAATGCATTATAACTAGATTGCTGAAATAATAGAATGTGATCTTTACAACAGTTTGATACTTGTGAATGATTCATCATACCCTTCCATCTGTAGCTAATAAAGTCTAACTGGCACTCTGCTTTTGAAACTGCTAGCTGTAGAATTTATATGATGGAGTGTTATGAGACTAGTTGTCATCTAAGGACAACAAATAAGTATGCAAACATCGTAATATTTTAGTAAAAAAATAAAGATTTATAGATCAAGGTTTATTAAATCTAGAATTATTTATCAGAATAAGTTCTGGTTTGGAAATCCACATAAGCACTCTTGGGATTCAGAACACGAAAGTCAGTTCTCAGATTTTGATTTTCAGTGGTATGAGTAAAATTAACAGAAAAAGACATTTTAGACTAATTCAGTATAAATATATCACTTGATTCAGACTCACACTTTCCTTCTTTCTCAATTTATTCTGCTATTTGAAACATTCTTGCCGTCATGGCATCATAAACACCTAAACGAAACTGGAGACTTTTGCAAGAATTCAAAAAAAAGCAACCACTTCCAGCTCTGTAGTATCTGCTGTGTAGCACTGTTTGTAGAGGCCTTATTAAACTGGTTCAGTAGGATGTTATGACAGAGGTTTTAACTACCCTGGTTTAAATTATAGACTTGTTATTATTCCATTGGTCTCTACAACAAAACATTTATTCCATTTCTCCTAGTTATCTTGCCACCCAGTCAACCTTCTGTACAATTCCTGAAATATGTGCATAAAATCTTCCTAAGTTCTGCAGGGCTGGGAGTAATGACAAATCTAATGTGGTTATGCTCCTTTTTAATGTGCTCTCTTTAAAAGAATCATTCAACTGTATCATGTCAGGAAACAATGGCCAGCTGAGAAAATGCAGAAGTAAAGGCATCAGATTTTCACAGTTACTTTGTTCTATTTCTGACTGACATTTTGATGGATATTTCTTTGGGTTTCCTCCTGGAAGGCAGATAGAGCATGATTATTCTACGTTTAGTGTGTGAAGTGCAAAATAAAAAGCCACAAAAAGAAGGAAGTTCTTCATTATTCCTCCTCAAAAAAACTTATGAACTGAGTGAGTCATCAGATTATTTTGCTATTTATCCTACCAGAACAGTTTATTTGGATGTCAGGAAAATCATATCTAAATGTCAGTCTACACTTTCTTACACAGAAGTGGTTGCGCAGTTCTTCCCACCTACTCATAGTCTACTGCAAGACCCAAAATAATCCCCAAAAAAACCACAACAAAAAAAACCACTCCAAAACCAACCACCTCCACACTCCAAAAACCTCTATAATAACAACACTGTAAACCTGCCAGTGCTTTCCTCTGTCTCTCACTTTCTCTCTGATTAAACACTCACGTCATCACTAGAATACACCATCTCATCTCTTCATAAAGACAGCTGCCAAGATCTAAGCTGCTGAGACAGCAATGACTGTAAAATAAACCAGGCAAAAGCAAACGAAAAGAGGTTATACTTTTCTGGGGCTGATCTCCAAGTTGAAGTCAGTGCAAAGTTCACATGCACTGGTGTTTAGTCTCAAGAAGAGAATTTAGCAGCAGACAGAAGCTATATGTTATTGACATGTTGAATCTTTCTCAGGATCTTCTACAGTACACATTAGCATTTAACAGTCTACCACTGTTTTTATGAACAGAATGCTAATGTGACAGCACACCTACCTTCACTCCTTCATAATTTTCTACATAAGAATCCTTACAATGCAGAATAAATTTTATAGCAACGCAGCACTGGAAAATTTTTTGGGGGTGTTTGACTTTGAAACTTATTGCACAAATCCTTTGCTTACTCAAAACCAGCACTAGCATATTGATTTCATGGAGGTGCTTTCCATTAGTCAGCTGGATATCTTTTTGTTGGGACACAAAAACCCTTTCAACTGCACATTTTCTGGGAATTTTTTTGTTTCTTCGGAAAATGTTCTGTTGGTGTTATCCAAGCGATCTATGCAAAGCAAGTTAGGGTATTCTAAAAAAACTGGGCTAAAAATTTGAGATCGATATGTTGAAGACACTACAATCAGGGATGTCTTTTCATAAAATATTTCTAGAACCTCACTTTCTTAGCATCTCTTTCAGGTCAGTCATTTCCCAGGAGCCCACTCAGACTTCTAGATATATTTTTCTTGAGCCTGTAAATTCCGAAACTGTACATCTTCCAGGGAACTGTGTGCTTTTGGAATCCTGTTTTTTATAACATCTCGTTCCATTAAGAATTAAAAAATAAATATGCTGTGAACCTTTTTGCATCCCTTTAAAGTCTACAGTGGAAGGGAACATATGGTCAAGGCTTGCAGAAAGCCATATACATGATCTATTGGACTCTAGTATCAATTAGAAACTTCTGAATGGTTTTTTCTGCCTATGAGAACTCTATTCCATAATTAACAAAGTAAAAGCAAGAAGCAGGAAGAATATTTGTATCACTTATATATGGGAACCTATTGTATATGCAAAAATTGCTCAGTCCCTTTTGCAATTCATTGGTATTAAAAAAATGGTGGTGATAGAAGTGGGTTATTACAAATTGTCCTTTGGATACTTCTCTATACCTGTCATTCGTTTCTCCTGACAACAAAGACTCTGCAAAATAGTAACTAAAATGGGTGATGTGAATGCTCCTAAAAAAAATCATTTTAATGGATGTATATTTTGGCAATCAAAGAATTTGATTTCTGTATTTGAATGAAAATTAACCTTAAACCTCTATATACTTTGTAAACCCCTTAATTTTTTAGCCAGTCTTAGTTATACACTTAAAAATCAAAATGTTCATGATTTTGTGCAATATTGAACATCACTGATATTGTGTATTAAAGGATTTTCAAACCTATTGCACATGTGAATCTTAAAATCAATGCAGAGAAGGAATATCTATACAGGAAAAAGATTGCAGAGGGTGCTTTAAATTCTCCACCACCTGAAGTCTGTATACTAAAGAAGGAGTAATTTATAAAGCCCTTTCCTGCCACAGTTACTACCAGAATTCATCATATTTGAAGTAAGCACATGAACAGGATTGGAATGAAGTGCGAGTTACAAACAACTGAATAAGGATGCCAAAACATTCCTTCCTTCCTTTCGTCTCCAAAGAGCAATCTGGAAGGCTTACAGAAATCACTGTTGTTCCAACCAACAGAAGAAGTGTCTGAGTGTTAAGTACCTGAATAATAATAATTGGAAGGAAGAAAGAATGCACTATGGGGTTTTTTTCTCCTTTTTTCCCTTGCTTTTGTGTATCATCTAGATGTTGCATAAACATCTTTTTAATTCAATGATCCTCTCATCAGGAAATTCTGAGCTTTTGAGTTGCAAAAGTGCCAGGGGATTCCTCTTCACAGAATTTCATTTGTCTTTGAGTCTGCAGTTTTTGGTCTCAGAAATACAATACCAAAAGTCTGAAATATGAGCATGAGTAGCAGCGGCAATAACATACTCAAAACACAAACTTCTCTGGGCATCTTTGTGAAAAAGTGTCAATTTAAAAAGACACTACCACTAGTTGCCTTATGACATAGATTTCCCTTCTGATTATATGCTCTGTTATAAGCAAAACCAACATATGTTCAGAGTATGTTTGGATTTCTTTCTCCCAGTTATTTCTTCCACAGCTGTATGATTCTGTTATTGAATTTCTCTCTTTATCTATTGTTCACTCCTGAGTTTCCATCCAAGACGTTTGCTAAATACTGCTAACGCTCTTTCAGATGAAATTGAGAGTTCCCTTTATAAGATGTCTTCTCCAGCCTTGTCTTGTAACTTCCTGGATTAAATGTTGAAGCAATTTAATGTTTACTTAATGCCAGTTTTAATGCTGGCATACACCATTTTGGAAATATAACCTAAGAATAATTTATCAAATGAAATGTTCAAAGGAAGAGGTAACCCTTTCTAATCCAGGTTGATTATGGTGTTAGTTTATGATTCTGAAAAAGGTTAATATAATTTATGCCAGACAACATAGCTTGCTCAGCTTCTTTGATATTACTTTTTCTTTCTGTTTTTAATGATATAACAAAAATACTTAGGTCAATGCAATATTCATAAGTCTTCTCACATTAGGGGTATAGCTACTCAGTAACACAGAATATAAATGTATATGGCTTTTTTTTCTAGTTCATATTTGTATAAGTTTCCCTTTCAGATGCTCACTTTAATTATATGTAATGTATAGTCATGAGTTGATTAATGGATTATAGATTCTACTGTGGTACCAAAAAGACTGTCACAGTCCTTGGATACCTAAATAAGGGAATATTAATTAGGCATGGATCAGTTATTTTTCCATTTAACTTTAGTTGTACTAAGAACATTTTTCAAATGGTTTAAAAAGAGTAATGAAAAAAATTGGAGGCAGTTCAGAAACAAGGATCCAGAATGATGAATGGACTGTAAAACATGACATTAATACCATTCAACAAAATTCACCCCAAAATCTGTGCAGTTTTTCACATTGTAATTAAGTAGTTAATCAATCACACCTGATTTATAACCTAATATAACTAAACCCAATGCTTGATAGTGAAAGCTGGGTAGATTCTTACAAAGGATTTAAAATACTTTTTTTGAGTCTTGGAAAATTTCTAGTAAAATTTTTAGTGGTTATTTTAAATGTTTGTGTTAAAAATGGTTATTGAGATTTTTTGAATTCTTGGGAACTTGTTTAATTCAGTTTGGTTTCCAAACGCAGGTTCAATAGGTCTGATAGTAGCAGACTGAGGTCCTATGAGCTCTGATTGCATATGTGACCATACTACTCCTCTGGACTCTCGTTTGTGACTCTGCAGAAAGACTGTGAAATTAGTTCCCTGAGAGATGGAACTTTACAACTCCGCTAATGATGAATGACCACAGAAAATTAATGGTTTAGTTCTGTGTTCCCCTTCATATGCAAGCCCGCTCTGCTTGAAAATATGCCTAGTTTGGATTGCTCACTGTAGTTTCTTTTGTGCCTACCACTACTTTCCCTTGTCAAGAAGAGATAATCTGGCCTCATAATTAAATATGCTTGTCACACTACCTGTAATTTTAAACTAAACATCCTCAGGCAGAATCTCGGTATCCTCTTGCACCCTTTTGCTTTTAACAAAAAGATGTATAAAAATAATTCTAAGATTTATTCAATTCCATTTCACTGAATGATAACTGGGGTATTTTTATGTTTACTGACTTAGAAGAATTTTCTATAATGTTATAATAAAGGCAATTATGATCTCTTTCTATAAGAATCTGGAGGTTAACATCCACAATTGGCAGTTACTGAAAGGAGAGAAGAACATAAAATATGCTTACAGAGAGAGTTAAGTGTTTGTCTTATATGCAGAGCAAAGAGAAAAAAACATATATTGAGCAGTTTTAATAATGCAAGAACATCAACTCCCAGATTTAGAGGCCCAGCTCTGAAATTCTAGAGTGTAAAGACATTATTTTTAGTAAAATGCAACATTCCAGAATAACGAAGGTGATTTTCATCAAGCATAGAGTTGCAGGCACAAGAAGACTGGGAACCGTGCATCTGATTGTGTACTGAATAAAAGCATTTCCCAGGCAGAGTTTTTTTCAGGAATAAGAAGAACTGTCAAATGCAATCAGAAATTGGTCTTTTAAATTGAGAAATGTAGAATGCTATAATTATCTGAAAGAACTGGAAAGCTTAGGCTTGATGACATTACTGATCAAAAGTAACCTCAGAGGTTTTGAAACTTTGTTCTTATTCTGAAATCTTAGGGATTTATTATTTGAAACTGTTATTGTTCTGTATCTGTCTCAGTTCTTGTTAGACTACTGTGTTAAATGATTTCTAGGTTACTTGCAAATCCTTTTATTGCCACAAAAGATAAAATCAGGATTTATACATAAAACCCCAAACCAATCTGCCCTCATATTTATGTCTAAAAATTATCCTTTTTATTTACTTTCATTTTTCTCTTGTTTTTTGGTCTCATAAATTAATACACATATATCTCTAATGCAATCAAAATTAGAAATAATATGTGTTGTATTATTTGGGGAAGTAATTTTCTATCTTTTTAACACTCTTGCCATCAACAGACCATGTTTTTTTTTTTTTTTTGAAGGGAAGGGATTCTGCTTTTGTGCAAGCATTCTTGCATGTGTGTTGGCTGTGGAGAAAAGACAGACAAAAAGTAAAATGCTGAAATTGAAGGATTCCTCTCTCCAAGACACCAAAGCTCTGCAGCAATCAAGCACCATCATCTATTTCAGAGCGAGTAGCAGGAGGCTGGACTCAGTCCAAGGCACACTTGGAAACCATCACTTAGAGCCCCCCTGCTCTTAAACTTCAGAGCTCTGGTGCTCTGGAAAGCAGATCAGACCTCTATTTCCCACTGCACAACTTCCAGTGGGCTCCTTCAATCTTTATTTCTGTTTCCAGAAGCTGCAGAATTCTGTCCTCAGTCTCTTCACATCCTATATTGTGAGTGAAGTCAGTCAAGTTCACAAGCACAGAAAATCTTCTTCATGATAAGGAGAAGACTACATTATTTAAACAAGAACACAGGCTCCACTAGCACTCCCTCAGCTTGGAATATTTAAATATTCCAAAGATAATCACTTGATCTAATCAGAGACTAGTTCTTTTGGAGGTAAGCCTTCATCAAAAAATATTTGGGTACTTTTATTTTTAAACCTATCACAAATCTCTTTAAAAAGTCATAGATACATTAGGACCTTATAAATCAGCTTGTTCCAGCCATCCTGCCATTGGCAGGGACACCTTCCACTAGACCAGGATGCTCAAAGCCCCATCCAACCTGGCCTTGAATACTTCCAGGGATGGGGCATCCTCAACTTCTCTGGGCAACCTGTTCCAGTGCCTCAACACACTCATAGTGAAGAATTTCTTCACAATTTCTAGCATAAACCCACCCTCTTTCAACTTAAAGCCATTTCCCCTTGCCTATTACTACCCACCCTTGTCAAAAGTTCCACCCCCGCTCTCTTGTAGGCCCTTTTAGGTGCTGGAAGGCAGCAATGAGGTTACCCCAGAGCCTTCTCTTCTCCAGGGTGAACAAACCCAGCTTTCTTAGCCTGTCTTGATATGAAAGGTACTCCAGCTCTCTGACAATCTTTGTGGCCTCCTCTGGACTTGCTTCAACAGGCCCATGTCATTCTTGTTTAGGGCCCCAGAATAGAACAAACTAATCTCTGTGGAGTCCATCCATCAAATTCATGTCTCTACAGTTGAAAGACAAGGATGTCATGCCAGACAGTGTCACACATTTTGCACAAATCCAGGGAGATGATGTCAGCTGCTCTTTCCCTATCTACCAATGCCGTAACCGCATCATAGTGGGTGACCAAATTTTTCAGAAACAATTTGTCCTTAGTGAAGCCATGTTGGTTGTCACTAAGCACCTCATTATTTACTGTGTGTTCCTGTAGAAGACCCTCACTATAATGTTGCCTTTCCCTGCTCTCGTTTTAATCCTGACCCATAAATTCTTGGCCAATTCCTCTTCCATCCCTAGGTAGAGCTCCTTGCACTTCAGCAGGTCATTGACATGGAGGGCAACATCACCTCCTCTCCTCTGTTTCCTGTCCTTCCTTGTATCCTTCCATTCTAACACTCTAGCCATAGGAACAGTCCCACCATGTCTCCACAACACTAATGAGATCATAGCCCTGCAGGTATGCACATCTCTAATTTCTGTTTTTCCCCATGCTACCTTCTTCACATAGAGGCATTTAAGTTGAGCCCCCAGTGAAGCTGACTTAGTGGCTGTAATTCCTTTGTGCTGATCTTCAGGTGCTTTTCTGCTGACCTGTGATGTCTCTCTCCAACCTCTGTGCATCTATTGCTGGCCCTGGCATCCAGCTGTTAGGAGTAGGACAGATTGAGGTTCTCCTCCCCTAGCAACTTTAGTGTAAAGCCTCCTCCACCGTCTTGGCAAGTCTACGACCAAAGATGTTCCTCTTCTTCTCTGACAGATGGACCCCACCAGCCCCCAGTAGACCACATTTCTCAAAGTGAGTGGTATGGTCTAAGAAATAAAATCCCTGGCTATGACACCAGTTCTGTAACCATTTGTTGATTCTACAGATTTCACTGGCCGTTTCAAACCCTTTCTCTTTGGGAGGACTGATGAAAAAATAACCTGTGCTCCAAATTCCCTCACTGCCACTCCCAGAGCTCTGTAATTCTTCTTTATACTCCTCAGTCTGCTCGCTGCTGTACTGCTGGTGCACACATGAACAGCAGATAACATTCAGTGGACTGAGAGAAAGAATTTTATTGCCATCCAACAGCTTCAAATTTCACTGTCTGCTTTTCCCTTTCCTCAGCTAGAAAGCATAGTGGACGCCGAACCAAGGGTAAATATTTTTGAATGCTGAGACACAGAAGACAGCACATAGAGTTACAGGCTTGCACCTGACAGATTTATTTCTGGCTGTGTTTACATCAGTTAACTAAATAAAGTAAATAAAGAAATATTTCAAATATGTGATAAATAACATGTTGTAAATAACTCATATGTTTTGTCCAGTGTAAAAATGAGATGTTTCAGTACTAACTGGGAAGTTAAAAGAAGCTGGTAGCCTCTGCTCAGGAACATTAGAGGGACCAAGAAGAAGCACAGCCTTGGCTGAGACATGGGCATCTGGCAGGCTGCCAGGTAGGAGGTGTAAAGTAATACCACCCACATGGTCCAGTGACAGAAACAATTCCTCCCACTTTCTAGACTCTGCCTTAGGCTCTGACAGCACAAGATGAACCTTAGTTAAAGGCAAAATTTCAGCAAAATTAATATAACTTCATGCAGACAAACCCGAGGTGACACATCAGGTATGCTTCACCTTATGTATGCAGTTTAAGCAGTCTGTTTAGCATCACTATACAGTGCAGCTCATTTCCTGCATTGAGAACCAGAGTCATGAGAGGAGTTACTGATTTCAGTTCCCAGACCTGGAAATCCTGGCAAAGAAAGTAATTTGATCTGATTTTTCTTTGTACCCTGTGTGTTTCTAAGACTATGGTTTATCTCTTAAACTACTCAAACAACACCCTGTAAAATCTGTTAGACACATGCATAATGCTATTTTGGTGAAAATAAAAGACAATTGATAGGAAAAAAATTATCAAAAATTAACATGCCTTTTAACAGCAGTATTCTGTTCAAGGTTTTATTTTTTCAGACCTTTGGCTCAACATATTTTTTTTGTCCTAATCCAAGTTCTAAAAAACCCCAACTACGTGTTTATTTTTTTTTGCAGTCATTAGGGAATAATATCATATCTAGTCCTACAAGGCAGTTGAGTTGAATTCAAATAGTGTGTGTTTCTCTATGTTGATTAAGAAGGGATTTTACAGAATTAGCTCATATGCAGACGTGTATATCATAGGCATGTAATCCTACCTAAGAATTCTTGCAATATTCCTCTGAATGTGTCAGACATGCATAAGGTCCAAGTACGAAATGCAGAAATAAAACTATTTCTTAACTATCAAAAATACCTCCTCTGTGGAGTGCCCCTGGGTTTTGGGTGTAGAAGGAATTCAGGACAGAAATTTAGTTCTAAGTTACATTTAATGTTTCCTTTTTGCTTTACTTCCAATTCTTTGGCACAGTCAAGAGATGGGTGTTACTCCAGAGAAGAAAGAGTATAGTTTGCATTATTTTACTACTGAAGTAGGCTGAAACTTCTGATGCAGAAGCTATCATATTTGGATTTTTGGAACCCAGCTTTAAAGTAACTGGTGGTTTACAGATACAAATTATAGATAGCTTGCTGAATTAGATGGAGAGGTAATGGGCAGAAGAGGAGAGAATGATTTTGCATGAAGCTCAGCAGTTCTGCTTGATTTATCTTCCTAGTCAGGCTGAGCTTACAAATTTAGCTTTAAACAGAATTTTGCTTCATTCCTCACCTTCCCCCTGTCCATACTCCCCAATTTCATTTTACATCAATGATGTTCAGATCTGGAAAGGACAATCACTGTACGCAATTTCAGCTTAATATATAATATCCACTTTTTTAACAGCAGAGCAAGTGTCCTTTTGTCCCTTAGAAAAATCTTACCCCAACTCCTGTGCGTTTGTGTATCTAAAAAAACCCCAAAAAATTGCCCAAAACTCCCCAAAAAAACCAAACCAAGCCAAGCCAATCCAATCCAAAAAGTTTGGATTTCTTTCTGGTATTTTTTAAAATTTGAAATATTTCTTAATGTTTTTATTATTTATCTTTATAGCAGAAAAAACCCCAGCCTTACAAGCATTCTGTTTATAATCATCCTCATAGAAGAAACACTATAAGGGTCTTGATGTAGTCTGCTCAGGGGATTATTTCTGTCTTTGTTATATTTTTACTTCAGACAAGTTCCACTGAATCTCAAACTTTTAATTTGACAACTATATAGCTATCTTTTTTTTTTTTTGTATGATAAACTACAATTTTAATTGGAAGTTTATTTGAGGAATCCACACGATGTAGCAAAGAAATGACTGCAGAAATTTTTCTTCAAGTAAATAAAATATTTATTTACCCTCAGAGTTGTGTCTTTCTCTTACAATAATAGCAAAAAACTTCATTCTTATTGTTGTTTGCTTTTTAATATCTCAGTAACAATGTAGTGTTTATAAAGAAATGAGACAAGAATTTTCCTTATATCACCCATTAGTAGAATTGTTAATTGATTTGGTCCTTGTCTATATTTCTCCACTGAAATTTCCCAGTATTACAAAGCTCATTCTAGCAATATCAGTCAGGAAAGTCATGCAAATTAAGAATGATGGGTTTTTTTGAACTTAGTTTACAACATCATGATTAAATGTCAGTCTCATTAGTACAGAAGTATTTTCACTGTTTCAGTTATTGCAGCAGCAGTGAAGAACGATAGGGGAAGCAGATTACTCTAGACAACAACTTAATTTCATCTGTACGACTTGCATAAAAATCAACTGTTCTGGTATAAATGAATGAAGCTAGAATAATAATTATTGATGGATTCATAGAGAAAAACACAAGAACCAAGACAACTTTTTGATTCACTAGTCTGAGTGTCTATGCACACCAGCCGAACAAAAAATATGTATGTGTTGTTCTTCTTGCAATTACATTTTAATTCAAAAGTCGTTGAAATGTGAAGAATCACTGAGACATCACGAAGATGAAATCACTGCTTCACAGGAACAGCAGAGTCATTTCTATACTGCCATGATGGAGAGAGGCTTTTCAAATATTTGCTAGTGGATGAGTAATTGCTATGCAATGATTGAAGCTGATACAACAAATCACAATTACCTGCCATTAGTTTTTCATTGCAGCCACAGACTGCAAGTACTTTTGGACAGGAGCTCTCTCCTCTATACAAAACCCAAACTCTCACAGTCAAACTGAGGCAAAACCGTAACAACAGTAAATCTGTAACCAAGTAATTTAATTAATGCATTCGTGACCAGATTTAAGGTATTATTTCAAAAGTGGCTTAACTGAATGTGAACCCTGAATTTGAAAGACATATGCTTGTTTCTGTTCCTTTGTTATTTAAAAATAAACATCACTGTTTTGACCTAGCTAAGCACTTCAAAAAAATGAAGAGGTGGTTTCTCTAATAGTATTAAAAGTTATTGTGTATAAAGCTTTGATCTTTTTCTATTATTATTTTTATTATTTTAGGTGCATCTAAATAAATGCATAACGATTCTCTATCCATTTGTTTTGTAGATTCAATATTTTCATGGAATTCTCATCAAATGGATTTTAAATTTGCCTCTGGACTCCAGCACACTTTCATTTCCCTAATTTGAAGCTAGTTTGTTGGTCTAGCAGTTCCCTCAAGATACTGTCGTAGACTCTCAAATTTAGTAAGTATATCAAATATGTATGTCAGGAAATCTGGAATGAAGATCATACTGAAAATCAGCCATTTTCTCTCAGTAATTTAAGAGCTAAATCTATTTCATATTTCATAGTTAGTAAAGGTCCTATTTTGATTGATCCTTTTTTCCCTTTTCTCGTTGGTATAGTGGCATTTCATTATTCCCTCTAATTCACCAGCTGAATCATATTCAGAATCAAATTGGAAGTGCTTGAATCATGCATCTGAAACCTGAAAAAAAAATATAATATCTTTTTATAGGATGTTTTCAAGCTGATTAATCTACTTTGAACAGGATAGGTGCACTCAGAATTTGGGCATACAGCAAGCCTGCAAGATAAAATGACCCTAAAGAGCTTTTGGGTCATATTTGGTACAACATCTGCAAGTAGCTCTAATTAAGGGTCTTGGTAGCAAATGAAACATTTATTCCAATATTGAATAGGTCTTAAGACTACAATGAATGTAAGACTGTGCCTTCATATTTCCTTATTTTCCATCCCAATAAGCTAAGAGTTTTTCTTTATTTCCCGCAATAAATGAGCAAAAAGAAACCATGTGAAGTAGAAAAATTTAGGACAGAGAAGGAGAACTTATTTCTTAAGAGTTTTGTATTAATTTTTAGAAGGAGAATAATACAATTCAATGTTCTTTTGGCATAGAACATAAAAAGTGATGCACAATATCTCATAGTGTTTCATAAAACTGAAGATGTTAATTGTCTGCTTGTGAATGAAAGACTTTTATTTTTTGGTATCCTGTACCTATATTTTAATAGGCATGTATTTTTGTAAGAATTTTTGTGGTTTTTGGCATACAGAATATTGTAAATGGAATTTTCAAATCCTATATACTGTGCTTTTTATCTAAGTTAACTGCTTTCTTCTTCCATATGGGAAACAAAACATTTTCCAATGAAAAAAGAATGTGCTTTTTCAAGGTTTTATCATGAGTGCTGGGTTATGTACTCTTCCCATAACTGTGGGTAAAAATGCAGTTTCAAAGAACTGGTACATTCAGTTGCTGGGAGTCAGGTATGTGTTAGTGTTTCCTGACCATATTCCACCTCTGTATGAGAGTTAAAAGGAGCATCTGACTGCATTTTGGTTGGGGAAAAAAAAATCCATCCAAGTATCACCTTTCTAACATGAAAAAAACCAAAACCAAAAACCAACCAACCACAAAAAACAAAACAAAACAACAACAACAAAAACAAAAAAAACCCAGACCAAACCAGAAAAAAAACAAACAAAAAAAGAGAAAACCAAAAACTTTTTTTGAAAAGCATCCTGTGCTTTTTCCTCTGAATTTGAGGAGCCAAACCCATAGTGAAATGAATACACAGGTCAAGGCTGTTATTTTTAATTTCTCTGGAACAGTGGAAAATAAACCTAGGGGTAAAAAAAAAAAATCAAACTTCACCCTGTCTACCGCCTGCATCACCTAAAAGAAGTTGGCACAGACAATTTGTTTTTGATAGTGACATTACACAGCAAACAACTACAAGTCCGTGAAGGAGAACACCCATCTGAGCATTTGTGTGTTGAAATCCTACATGTTCCCAAAGAACTAAAAAATAAAGAGACCTACAACAATAGAATATAACACTGTAGATTTCTACATTCCTGTTGCATAACACTTCAAAGTTAATTTCAGTCCAGCTAAACTGCTGCAGAGACATTTAATATATCCTCAAAATACTGAAAGGGGCAGAGAAAATGCATACAATGCTGTCCAGAAATTGGATGTGTCCAAGATCTTGGTAATGATTAGGGTGCCCTACTTCATAACAGGATATCAGACTCCAATGATTTCATCTGAATAATGTGGTTTAAATCAAACTAGAATTACATATGGCTTTTCATTTGTATTGTTCAATTGTTAACTCATGAAAGACCATCACTATAATTAGATGAATTAACTGACCCTGAATCAGTACTACAGGAGCCTGTTTTGATACTTGAAGAAATGATTTATTTTGTCCTCCTACTGAGCTTTCCTCTCTTATACTTGACAATTAAAGTTATGATATTGGGCTAATGAAGAGACCTGGAAGGACCACATTCCCCACATTTCATGTAGCTGATTATTATCTGCCATATAAATTTGCCAGCTCATATGCAGCATTGGGAACAATGTGGATTCCTTTTTTGGCTTGACTCATACATAATAGATAGAGATAAAGTTTGTGCCTTGGAGGACACTGAAAGTAGCTGCAGGATGTAGAGCACTAACTCCTGACAGGCTTTTGGTCAACAAAGCCCAATATAGCAAACAAGGACCATTAGGGTTTTTAGTTCTGTTTCAGATGGTTAAAATACAAAAACTGTAGAAAGCATTCCTTCTCATATTTTAAGGTTATGACAGACCAAGAGTCTTAACCTGGCATGCAGTGCCCTCCACCTGTAATGGGTATCTGAGACTGCAAGCAGGACTGAATGAGATAAAGCTATTTAATCCTGTTTCTTGATTTCTCCATATATATAAGTAGCATAATAAAAACCTGCCACTATCTGAATTTTACCTAATAATATCTCTTAATAAATGGAATTATATACCTGAGTCATTTCATCTTCAAACATTAACTTTTATTAGCCTGTATGTAGCCAATAAAAGCATTAATCAAACATAATTTAAGCAAACAGGGGTCTCTTTCTAAGTATGATATATAACTGGAACTCATGGCAATTTATTACACAGGATATATAAAAAATGATGTTTTTTCCATGCACATGAACAATAACCTGTTAGTCACATCACCATAATAAGTCCATGCTCTTTTCCATTCCACTTGCTTTTGCTCCACAAAGTTGGTAGTTCCTTCCTTTATCCTTGCCCCAGTTTTTCCATGTTCCCTAAAACATATCCCAACACACCTCCTTCTTTTTTCTCCTCACTAGAACTAGACCAGCAGCAGTGTCTCCAATGGCTATGGGAGACACTGTTGACTGGTTTGAGTAGCAGATGCTGACTGATCAGAAGGTGGGATTCTATGTCCTTTTGGACTCATTTTATCTTGGCATGAATGTCTCTATAAATTTCAGAGTGGTAGGGTGCCCACTGACTATTGGCCTTGGTGGTCAGACCAGTCTTCTACTTGTGGAAAGGCAGTCCATAAAGTTATCTAACGAGATTGCTTGAAAATTTATTTCCTGGACTGCTGTGTAATGTAATGAGTTTGTTAAACAGCTATCCCTGTGTGGGCTGAGAAGATTTGTATGATGGGAATGTTTACAATGTGCTTCAAAAGAAGAGATGCAGCATCAGTGAGCAGCACAAACAGAGAGCATTCTCAAAGCCGAAATTCCATTGTGTCAGAGGCAGGTAGAACACTGCCCACTGGGCCTGTCCTGTCTGTTACAGCACGGAAACACATTCAATAGGTGTTGATAACTTGGACTTGGCCTGCTAGTTCATTAGTTCACATTCAGTAATAGAAAATCTATTGCCCATGGCAAAGAAAAATAAATGTTACATTATAGAAGATCTATAGCCATGTAGCTGGCTTGATTTCATGAACTCTTACTACCCTGCAGCAAGGGACACGAACTCAGCATGCTGCACTGCATTACTTGAAGTAAGATACTCCTCTGTTTGCTGCCCAGGAACCTACACAGACCCTTGTAACTTCTTTGAGTGTCTGTTTTCCAGTCAGTTGTCACCACTGCTGATATGCATTTTATATAACAAATTCAGGATGTGTTGGAGAAAGACATAGCAGAAAAAGCATTATAGTGTTTTTTTACAAGCAGTGAAAAGAAAAAAACTAGTCACTATTTACTGTTGAATCTTTATGTCTAGCACTTACCATGAGTAAGCTTTCACCTGTATCTGTACCCACCTGTCTCTCTATTTGTTAAAATAATACTGACCTTTTTATCTCATGTGCCTTTTCTGCTAGAGTAACACCAACAACACTGGACATGAATTTTTTAGCTAAACTTTTCTGCAAAGAATTTTTTTTCTACTGATACAACAAACTTTCATACACAGACAAATTGTTTCATTATGTGGAAACATGAACAAAACCACATACTTTTAGAAAATGAGAAAAATACAACCTAACATTTCCCTAGTGAAGACATGATCAAATATCTAGTACTTTTCTTAAAATATATAAATTGAGAGCCTTTGAATTTTTTTCTTGTGATGCCTCTGTTTCTGTGTGCTTGTGCATTTCAACTATTGAGGATATATAATTATAATGTATTATAGGCTATATTACACAGTCAGTGGACTGAAATGGTAAGCTGTAGTCTAGTATATGTCCATTAAAAAAACATACTACTACCATCTGAACCAAATTTGAACACTTTACTGAGACAAGTACGAAGAAAAAAAACAAACTATCTTGAGATACATGTGGCTCTGCTGCAGATATGGTATCCAAAAAGCAATATTCACTTATAAGAGAAATATATGTAGCAAACACCCACTAGACAGAGGTAAACATGTTTTTAAAGACTTTGGTCTTTAATAAACCGGAAATGATCATAATTTTTTGTTTTCCACAAACTATCCCACCTTACATATCTTCATTTTTATTTAACTGTACAATGATTTTTCAAAAAATTCTGAGACATCTCTCCTTTTTATGTGGTGTTTTCAGGACAGTACATCAAATAACATGTCAAAGCAAAGCTTTTCAGGAACTTTAATAAATCTGCAAAAAATATAAACAATAAAAATGCTGCTGTGGAGAATACTAGGGATGTAGGGATATCTATACTTCACCTTCATGATCTATTATTACACTACCTTAGCTATAACACTTTATTAAGTCAACTCCAGGGTCCTCCAGATGCCTTATAAATGGGGAATATTTTTTTCTGAAGTGAAGCCGGTGTTTTTCCTAAGGATTAATCATTGAAATGGTCCACAGAGAATGAAATAGCAGATTCACACCAAACTTGCATTTTTAAAAACAGAGATTAAGAAACCATACCTAAAGAAGCTTTAAAGAAAGCACTTTTATCTTAGAACTTAGACATAAAATTTTAATAGTATAGACTTTTATCTGCAATTTGCTTACAAGAAATATATAAAATTTTTTGAAAGAAAAAACTGCTGCTGCATGAACTGTCTTTCATGGAATATGACTACAAAAATATTTAATTTTTGTCACTGAATTAAAATGATAACCTACATGGAGCTATAACCTGTTTCATCATCAGAACAAGAACCTAGTTCCTCTCTCCTTTACCCATAGATGATTCAGTAAACCCTCTCACTGATATAGCCTGCTCAGAAGTCTGAAGCAGTGCTGCTAGTTTTTTAATGGATTAGATGTTGACCTTGGGGAAAACTGATCAATTCACACACTTTAAATCAAATCAGGATCAAAGAAATTTAATGATTTACTAATGACAAATAATTAATCAGCAAACACTACGCTCAGGATCAGTATCAGAAACACAACAAAACACACAATATTAGACACATGCATACATACCTTCAGATTTCTAAATTCCATTCCTATCTCATTCCAAGAAGTTCCACCCCAACCCATATGACCCTTATGAGGTTTCCCCGAGCTGTGGGGGTCAAAAGCTTACCCATACCCCAGGAGTGGGTCCTGTTTGTGCACACCCCTTTTGTGGGACAAGCAGGTGCCCTGATCTTTTGTTGCCCTTTTCTTTCACCCACTGACCCAGGTCCTGGTGAGAAAGCACTGTACCCTCATGAGATTGCTCACCTGTTACCCCCGTAGCAAGGTCTTTTCTCCTGTGTCAGAAACCTCTTTGCAATCCTCTGCTTGCTGTTTAATTTTGCTGATGGTTGCCTTCCACATTAGTGTGATTACTGTGGGGCAAAGACCATTTTGGACAGTTTTGAGTGTCCCCGACCTCTCACAGACAAACACATAGAGCTTATTTCTCATTTTATCACCTGTGGTTGTAGAATTGTTTTTGTCAAGGGACAAGGAATGTGATCATCATCACGATATTTGAATAAAAGTCTGAGACAGAGCAGTTCCAGCTACAGTTGGGAAAACAGAGGTGTATCAAATACAACAGTCCCAACAGGCATTCAGTAAAAAGGGATTTAACTGCATGCTGTTTGCATCTCTACACTAACACCTCACAGGGCATCTAAAAACAGCTTATGGCAGAAAAAGAGAAGGCAATATGGAAAGATCCTAACACAATGGAGTACTATTGATTTGCAGGTCCTTGCTATGCTACAATGAGGTCAAGAGAAAATGTAGAGGCCATAAAGAACAGCAATGGTAGAATAAAGTGATGTAAGGATTAGCTTTTGGCTACCTATCATCTGAAGTGAATCTCAAGCTCCATGTGCCCAGGAGCTTTCTCCAAGGGCCCAGGCAGACAATTGATCTACTCCAACAAGAGACTGTTACTAACACAGACTGCAGCACAACTCTAACAGTGATGCATTTCAGAATAGAAGCCAAAGTAATGCTTGTACCAAGGTGACAGGATCCAGCTAGAAAGAAAACACTTGGCTAAAATGTGAATGGCAAGGCAGTGGAAGAAAGAATCACAGCAAACATACAACAGAAGTAGCAAATCCCTAGACCGACTGAAATCACTGAAGGCCACAAAAATCAGGGAGACAACTATTCACTGTTGAAGGGTGCGACCTGACCAAGGGTTAGGTGAACATGAGAACAGGGGAGCTCTTGCATAATACCTATGCATTAGGTAAGTAGTGGTTTCCATGGCAAATGTAGAACTAATGCAAGGTTTATTAGAATCTTCAAGGCCTCCTGTCCTCCCTTTCTCATTACCTCCCTTTATCTTCCTTTCTTCCACCCTTTTCCTCAGTATAATTATGATATTGCCTTAAAATCTAAAGAATTTTAGCTTTGGACAATGAGACAATTAGACAATTACAGTATCATAATGCACATAGATCCCATCTAAGGTAAACCTATGCTGAATCATTCTAAAATTGAAAAATTAAACCAAAATTATTAGAAAAATGTTCTTTTTCATTCTTTGCATGTGAACCTAAGATGCCTGTTGGCTGGTTAAGCAAGAAACACACTGTGAACATTGTGTTTTACATATGGTGATTTCTGATCTACATTCACCTACAGGTTTGCACTAACTTATCCAGTATCAAGTTCATCTAATTTGAATTGAAGGATCTAGTTGCTTTTCTGTTTCCAGCAGCTGGAGCAAATTATCTTAGAGAATCAGATCCTCACAGTTCATACTCACCTTGCTACAAAAATCTTCACTAGAATTTTAGTTTTCCGTGTTGGAAAATAAATATTTTTGAGATATAAAAAGGCTCAGAGTTCATTAAGAAAATTCTAAACAATATTTGATGAATATAGGCTTCTATATGTCAGAAATGCTTCTTAAGGAATTTCTTCTGATAGATTTATCAACCAGCTTGGTAGGTAGTTATTTCCTGGAGAAAATGAGAACAAGTGTTGACTAACCTACTTTAAGAATAAAACTGATCCCAAATTTCAGGTCCTCAGAGACTGACAATGTGCAGAAATAGGACAGAAATTACCTGTTTATTTCTCTGAAATTTCAATTCATATTACACAGCAACTTTAGGTTTCAGTTATAAGGACAATAATAAAAATAATATCAATGTTATTATTAAATTTTAGTCTAACAATTATTATGTTTTTCCTTAAGTGTTCTTGGGGAATACTGATGATTTTTAATGAGTGAAATGGGAAAAATCCAGAAAGATCTGGCATTTTAATGAAACCACTCACAGCTATAAATCTAGTACTCTTATGCTTTATACAATAAATACAGGTACCCACACATCCTGTGATACTTAAGGATCTGTCATAATTTCCATTGTAAATCCAGTTTTTCAAGGATTAAAATTCAGCTGTGAAAATTTTCTTTTTCATATGGTTTGACATTGAAGTTTCAACTTATGAATGGATTTCTTTAGTGTCAGATACCTTGTGCACCCTGATAGCCTTATATCAACTTCGAACATCATGTTTGAAGTCTAATAAGGAAACAAAAATCTTGAAAAATTAAATTTCACCCTCCCTCTAAATGGTTTTCTGAGTGTGTTTGTGAGGAATGCAAACAGGAAGACTGAGATTCAATCGTACTGTGTTACTGTAGTAGCATCTAGTAGCTTGGGAAATAGACCAATATATGAAAACAACATTTGGATTACTTGACTTTTAACCTTGGTCTCAGTATTTTTCCTGTGGATTATTGTTTCTATATTATATTTCTCTTGTGCTGTCTAACCCAGATCATCAGAATCAGAAAGTATCCAGAAGTAGAAACAACTGTAGGTTTTATTCATCCTAAATTAGGTATTCAAGTGTTAGGCATCAAAGTTTAAGCTAAGTCTCCACATTTGTCAATGGACAGACTCAAAGCCAGAAAAAAATTCTTAAAATATTGATATTTAGGACAGGGTACTGAAATTAACTTATTCAAATGTGCTGTTCTAAACAGGGTCAAAATAAAGCAAGGACTATACTCTGAGCACTTTAGCACTACTTTTCAATTATTTGAACTTACTAAATTATTAAAAAACTCAGTTTATATGTTATCCCCCAATTTATATATCAGAGTGTTGTTTATTTTTTTACTTGCCATCTTTTGGAAGCATTCAACAATCACATTTTACTGAAAAAATAAAAAAAAAAAATTGACAATAAATTATGCATCAAACCAGCAGTTTTGTGATGCTGATTTCTGTGCTGTATAAAATGATCTGAATTATCTGCAAAATTCTTGATCAAATTGACATTGTCAGCAAATGTTTAATTATTTACTTAACCTGCAGTTTTCATGGAAATCGACTGTTTCCTGGAAATATTTTATCTTGAAAGGGTTGGTTGAGAGGCAGCTGCTTTTAAAGAGCAGCATCCATCAGTACTCATCTAGCAGACCCAGGAGAATTATAACTCTCACAAAGTGTGTTTCAAGCTGAAATTTGAGCCTTGGCCTCCTGAATCCCAGGGACAGCCCAGACCAAGGACCACTGGACATAGTGGACAACAAACAAAAATATTTGACAGGTCTCATTTCATCATGGGGATGAAGTAGAAGCCCTATTAGATACTAAAACTTTCCAGTTAACCTTCATGAGATCTTTTTCTTTATGTTTGGAGCTCATCATCCAATTCAATTTGTGAAAGTATATCCAAGATATCATGTCACAATATAATAATAATAATTTAAAAACTATTTGTGAAGGATTATTTAATTTGAACTTCAGGGAAAAGCAAATCAAAAATATATAGCTAAAATAAATTCATGAAATGCTATATGTAGATATGTATCTACATACATATGCATATTCATTTAGATATCAGTCCCTGTTTATATATGTTTACACAGATATATTTGACAATTTTTTTCACTTCTTTAGTGTCTAGTACCCTAAGAAAAATTTCATTAAGAAGCTTATTCTTCTGGTACTTTAAGTAACCTTTTCAGAGGTCTACTGTTATACTTATGTGTGATTTGGGGAGAGTGAGACGAAGGGGTGGGGGAGGATGATTGACTGTTTGGAAGGATTCCCACTGAACTACACCCTAAATCATAAAGTAAATGGATCAAACACCCTCTTTCTTAATTGAATTAAATAGTCCTTTCTTATGTGGGCAGTCTGCAGGACTTTCATAGAGCATTATGCACTAATTAAACTGGGAGTTTTTCTGGAGTAAAATACTAAATGTGAGGAAACTGGAGAAAAAATGAGGAATAAGGGTGTTTAATCCAAGTCTGAGGAGTTGTCTGCACTGATGCTTTATCACAGCTTAATGAAAGAGTCAAAGTAGCAGCTCTGAGAAATGGAGTCACAAGACCATATCTGACCATTGTCTAAATGGCCAACACTGAAACTTGTATTGAAAGCATCCGAAATACGTTTACTTGCCTCACACTGGTAACTGCTTATGGTTTTCCTCCTAAGTGTTTAGAAAAGAAATTACAATAATGATATTTAGAAAGCTATAAATGCACATAGTAGGTTTTGTGGCAAAGCAAAGGCTCTTTCTAGGCATTGAAAATTTTACTCCTAATACATTGTGATAAGAGTAAGGTTCAGATAAGCTACCAGCTACAGATAACAAAAATGGATGTGCTACAGCCATTCTTGGCTGTGGTTTTCTGGAGTGCCTGTGATGAACATCCGTGATGTTCATAAGAACATTCTTCACTCCTGTATCTTCTCTGAAATCTATGTAGGGCTTTTTCCACATTTAGGGGACAGATAGGCATTTTTTCCTATCTTTTCTGGAGTAAGAGATATATCGGAAGTTCAAAATACTAACCAATCTTTTTCATCACAGGAGGTAAATACAAAAACATTGGTGTTTTCTGTCTTCATATTCTTATCATAGGCACACAGCCCCAAGTTACAAAAATTCATGAATTAAAATACAAGAATATCATAGAAGTACTTTCAGTGTTGTTTAACTTCTCACAGGTAAAAAAAAAGAAATAAAACCCCCACATTTTGAGGACAGAAGCGGTACTTAGAGTTTTTATGTTAAGACATATACAGAAAGTCCTTAAAATCATGCTTACACAAAATTGGCTCAATCCTTTTCAGATTGTATAAGTAGGAAGAAAACATACTTCTACTACAAAACCAGGTTGTGACTGTTTTTTGGATACTCAGAATTGGTCCAAGCTATAAACTTGGTATAAACACAGCCTTTCATGAAGAAATCATCTCATCACATTAGCTTTCTTGCTTCATATATGAAATAAAAAGTGATTTAGTATGTATGCAAACAGTGAAAAAAACTCCAGTGAAAACTGTCCACTTTTCAGAGCTTCAGTATATACCATAGTTTTAGTGGGGGAGGTAGAAGGAATCAATTCTGTAGGGACATGAGAGCAAAAATGCTGTTGCTCCTCTCTTATATTTTTCTCTCAACTCCCAAATAGTGGTAGAGAAATTTAATTTATACTTTACTGAATCATGTTGGTATTACTGTCTCTAAGAACTGGTAGGAAAAAGGTGTGGTGATGGAAAGCCTCCAGAGTCAAAGGTATGACCACATTGCAAAAGAAAGAGGACATCTCCTGTGAGGGAGTGACAGGATGTGCACCCTCTGTATTATGACAGATTTCTTGCATCCCCACGGGGCAAAATATCTCACTTGAGCTCCTGACAGAGTAGTGTCCATGCCCCAGTCCTTATGCCAGATTTAGACAACAAACAACTGTCTGTCCTGGAGTCTACATGTAATACTACACAGCCAGGATATTAGATTACCATTCAGTTATTTGTTTCCAAGTAGACATCCTGTCTAAATATATTTATTTTCAAAAATTTCAGGAAAGGATAAAGGAACTCAAAATATGAAGGCTGTAATACTAATGAATTTTGCATGCTCATGTGCCTACAACAAAGCCTTCATTTCAATGTGCTATAATAGCTCTTTTCTTTAATACTGGTTTTATTTCAGAAGTATCACTCTGAATTTCTTGTTGTTTCAAGAATTTTTTGGGGAAACACCTGAGTTCTCTACTTTCAGAATTGTTATACTGATTGAATAAATGAGGGACTTTGTGTTGTTCTAAAAGTGGCTATCACAAACTCTCATCTTACTTTTGATGATAATAGGATGATTAACAAAATGTATTGCTTTCCAGATTTAACAGAATATAGGTCAGCCAAGGAATTCTTACTTGAGACCTTTAGTTACTCTGAAAGTATCAACTAGGGTAGATAGTGGAACTGTCTGACAAGGAAACCCATTATAACTGTAGTATTAATTATTATTAAACTATTTCAAAATTTAGCCATTTAAACCAGCATTCCAGACTTGTAAAGCATTTATTAATTATTTCAATTGTTTAATTTATTTAACTGAAAAATTACACTGGTTAAATTACTGGGCATTCCATTTTAATAAATAAAAGTAGGATTCATTCCTTCTAAAGCTTTCTCAAATGCACTGCAATTAGCAATTTACCTGTCAGAGATAAAATAAAGATCTGCATGCCCATGTAGGGAGTCGCCCATCTATGACTTCAAAGGGGAAATTTTGTCTTCTTGTGTTGCTTCTATTATTCTCTGTTCTGCAGAGTCTACTGCAGTTCTGGTGCTGCATAACCATATTTCTCTCCTCTCCTAACAGGGCTCTTTCACTCCTTCTTAGTATCTTGGCAAGGCTGTCTCGTCACTGTTTCCTCCCTCCCCATACCATTTCTTTTCTTGAGGAGGTCTTTCACAGCTCCCAAAATATTCTTTTCATTAAGGATGCTTTCAGGGAGCAAAGGCACAGCTCTGATCAAATCAAAGGCTCTGGAGTAATCAGGCAGCCAGGGAATCCCTGGTGACTGTAGAAATGAAGTAAAGCACCTGTGTTTGCAGAGGTAAAGCCACAAAAAAAACCCTTGCTATGGACTATAAGGATATATGTTATAGCATCTGTTATTAACATATATGATCCTTAGTTTCCTGGGGAAAAAAAGTTATATATGCAGGTGAAGAACACCATGCAGCACAACATACAGACAACTACACACACTTGACAACCTCTGGATAAAAAGGCAATGTTTGACAAAACAAAACCACAGTAAATATTCCCAAAGTGACCAGACACTGGCAGAGGGCTCTAGATATTGCAAGAAAATGGACAAATACACACAGAAATTACAAGTATTGTAAAAAGATAGAGCATAATATCTTCAGAGAACTATTTTGCTGTGCATGTAGGAAAAATAGGAGAAAAGATTCTGCCCCACAGAAGTGGCAGTTCAGAACCTTGATCACAAAAATAAAGGGCTGAACTTTATTCAAAAAGCTGAGTTTGGAACTACTCCCATGTAAATCTGTATTCAGACACACAGAATGCCAGAAGAACAGGATCAGAAAAACCTTAAGATATGCTTCTTCAAACTGCCTATGGTGGTGCCACAACCTTTCTAATCTCTGGCAGACCTCTGCTGACATTCTGGACAAGATGCAGTGTTAAGCCACCACTCCTTGTCCTATCTCCACTGAATACAAAGACAGTTCCCTCCCTCTAAAAATAATCTCCTTTTAATTCAGCTTGCTTATATTGAAGTAGATAGGCTAGATAGATTAAAGCAATATATTTAACAGGAGTGGGTGAAGGACTATAACTGTATCTTTTCCGTATGCTAGCTATGCTAAAGAAAGAGTTTTGCACATTAGACAGTACAAAGTCATTGCACACACAATGACTATCAACAATCAGCATTTCTCTGTACCTCTCCTATCACTGTTCTCTACTGTAGCAAAAGTAAAAGTAAAGCTGAGATTTCGGTTGTTGTGAGAAAATGTTCTGGCAGCAACTGCTGTAATTCCACTAATTCTGTGTAAAAAGGTAACTATCACTATGACACCAAAAGTTACACTAGAGAACATGTTTTGAAAAATGGTACATAGTCAGAAAAGAGGCCATCCAACTAATTTTAGGTCATTACAGAATACATAATTAAGAAGCTTTTCCATATTATAGAAGCTCATCATTCTGGCATTCAGCTGTTGGAATCATTGCTGGAATGTTACTTTACCCATATTTTAGAACAGAATTTCTCAGTAATAGGTACTTCCTTCTTCCTGAGTCTCCTTTTTCGATATGAAAGAGGAATATTCAAAGCACAGATAATAGAATATAATAAAAGTGATTCCCTAGTTTTTAGAGGTCAATTTGCTTTGCAATGCATTGGAAATGATTAATAGAAAGAACACAATGGCAATGTGGCATTAAATTAGGCCATTTGTCCAATCATGGTCATTTCACTGATTGTTAAATACATAACTACTTTATACAAATTTCTCTAGCAGACGTTGAAAGCCAGTATTAAAAAAAAAAAAAAAAAAGGCAAGAGAAAGAATGAAATTGAAAGAATTCTACAAAATTTTCTTCTGACTTAAGATTCTTACATTAATTCTGTTTTCATACAACAAAAGGAACACTCCTACAACCACTATTCAATTAATGACATTTTGGTCGCTCAGTACCTCTGTGCAGGAATTTACAGGAATACTCATATGTTCCCTCCTGCTTCTGTGATTGTGCAATTAAACTGAAATTAAATTTTCCAAAGAGTCCAGCTTTGCAACCTGGTCCTGTACAGAATTTGGACATGTACTTGAGCTAATCCCCAAGACATAAGGTATGGATTAAAACTGCTTCTAGATCAAGAACAGTCTTAAACACAAGCTCCAGGGAAAATTTATAAGTGATTTAGAATGATTATTCCCAGGGCTGCACACAAGGTGTGCTTCTTAGAGAACAAGATGCATACTGTTAGGAAAAAAAGGCTCAGTACAACAGCAGGGAATATTTGTGCTTGGACCACTTATGGTGTTACATCACCAGGTTGTAGGTGACAACCTAGAAGCGTCCCATCTATCCATTGGTGATGTCACATGACCAAAGCTTTTTAACTACAACCTTGAGACAACTACAACTTTTCATGGCGGATCTAGGATACTGCCTGCCACAAGGCAGATTTTTTTGTAAGAAACCCCTTTCCCAGCCTTTTAAAAGAGCTAATTGGATCTGTCCTGACATGTCTCAGAAATCCATTAGGATCTCTACACCTCTTATGTCAAACTGAAGAAGGCACAGTGCTGACATAATTGAGGTGACCTCGTAAGCTATTTTCCACATCACTTTTTTCCTGATTGTTCACATGACCTGAGACAAAAGCATGAGAAACTGAATACCTATCATCTCAGTAATCCACTGTTCTTCCTGCCTTTAAAACTCCCACTCAGCCTCAATCCAAAAACAAATGTAGAGCTGGAAAGATTATTCTCTATAGCTGAAGGAATTCAGGAGAGGAATTTGATTCCTGGCCATCTACTCTCTCACAATTAGGATGACTGACAGTAGTTTTTTAAGCCTGAAGCACAGATCTGATATATAACTCTGAATCCATAACAGTGTGCTTGAAACATGCTATTTATTTACATTTAATCCAAATGAAATCACTAAGCACTCATGAAATTTCACGCTAAGCAATACTCCACTTGTCAAACCACAACTCTACAGCTTTGAATGACTTAAAAAAATGTATCTTGAATACGTCACCCTGTTTTCAACCTCCTGATGTATCTGAAACTCATTTTCAAAAGCCTTAAGTTTTTATCGCACTTTTGTCTTTGAACCAGAGACCTGGTTACCCAGGACATGGAGAAAACTGAGGTATTCAATGACTTTTTTGCTTCACTCTTCACCAGCAAGTACTCCAGCAACACCATGCAAGTTGCAGAAGGCAGAAGCAGGGACTGGGAGAATGAAGTACTGCACACTGTAGGACAAGATCAGGTTCAAGACCTTTTAAGGAACCTGCAGTTGGACAGGTAAATGGGACTCACTGATATGCATCCTCAGGTCCCGGGGGGACTTGCAGATGAAGGAGATAAGCCACTAGAGAATATTTCAGAATATTTGAGTATTCATGACAGTCCAGTGAGGTCCATAGTGATGAAAAACAGGAAACTCCCCCATTTGTGAAGGAACTACAAGCCAGTCATTCTTAACTCTGTGCCCAGACAGATCATGGACCAGATCCTCCTAGAAATTTTATTAAGACACATGAAAATAAAGAGGTGGTTGGTGACAGACAATAAGGCTTCACTAAGGGTAAATCATGCCTGAAAAATTTGGTGGTCTTAGAGCTGTGGTGGCTAAGACAACAACTGACATAATTTCCATGGATTTGGGCAAAGCATTTAACAGCATCCAACACAGCATTCTTATATGTAAACTGAGAGATATGGATTTTATGGATGGACCCCACCTGGAGTACTGTGTTCAGTTCTGGGCCATACAAACATAAGCAGGACACGGACCTGTTGGAGGTAGTCCAGAGGAGAGCCACGAAGGCGATCCGGAGACAAAGCAGAAAAGCTTAAAACTGAAAGACGGTAGATTTAGATTCGATATGAAGAAAAAATTCATTATTATGAGGGTGGTGAGGCACTGAAAGGTTGCCCAGAGAAGCTGTGGATGTCTCATGCCTGGAAGTGTTTAAGGCCAGGTTGGATGGGACTCTGTAACCTGGTCTAGTGGAAGGTGTTCCTGGCCTGTGTAGTGGGGTGAGAACTAGATGATCTATGAGGTCCTTTCCAAACCAAACCATTCTATGATTCTATTAATCTAATCATTTGGATGACAAGTGAAATGACCCAAAGAGGGAATCTCTACCAACTTTGTGTTACTTTTGTCCTACCTGTGATGCAAAGATTTTTAAACAAGCAATCTAAATCTTATTGTCTAATAATAATTCCATTTTCTGTGAGAAACAATTATAATTCTGAATATCATGCTTATAGGAAAATGGGTTATAGTGTCTGAATTTGCAAGAAAAACAATTGTTTTCAGTCCATTTACAGTAGTGTAACATCTGTGCTGAGAAAGCTGGTTCTAATATACCCTGTCTTAGTCTTTTAAAATCACAGTCATTATATCTCAATTTGATTGCCAAGGAGACAGAAGCAGGATAATGAATTAGCTAAAGCATTGAAACCAGCAGCCAGTGAGAATATTCACACTGGCATGATGGTCTTCCCCTGTGCTTGGTGCAGATCTGATCTACATTAATCGCTGTACATTAATTTGACTAAATATGATCACAGAGAGAGTCATTCACACACAGCATAATTGTCTTTAAAGGGAAATACATTTCATTGTGCTACTCAATCTTCTGTCCTGTGTCCTTGCAATGACCATGGCACAGTGTTGCCAACTGTTTTATCTGGTAGCAGTCTAATACCACTGTCTTCAAACCAGTTTTTAGAAATAACAACATAACTAGTACTATAGTAACATCACAATACGATATCTACTTGGGCAATGTGGTTGTTATTCCTTATACTCCTATTTTCATGTAGATTTATACTGGTAGTAAATTAGTTTAGCAAGTTTGCTCTAATGTAGGCAAGTGCACACACACTTTTTTTTTAGTGAAATGTCCTTTTCTTTGCCAGTGTACCACATATTTATCGGGTTTCTGATTTTAAGAAAAACACAAAACCTTTATAAAAATTCATGTTAACTGATAAAACAGTCTTCACTGAAGACTTAGTTAACACATTTCATTCAGTAAGTTCTGAGGACCAAATTTCATTATATCTTGACATTCAAGTCAAGAGGAACATTTTATTACAGAATATTTTTCTGTTTCTGTCAAGAGGTATACATTTAGCAGGAATTTAAAGCACGTGTTTAAGGGGTTGGCTGAAAAGGGATCATCTGAAGAATCCATTGGTCCATTTGTGGTTTATTATTTCTTAGTCTAACTGCCAGCTGTCTCTGTTGTGGTTCTCTGAACAATGAGACTTCTCCCAAGGAGGGAAGGGCTGAAAGACAATTCATCATCTTACAGTTGCAGTACAATTGACTTATTGAAATAAACTCTACCAAATTTAAAAGAAGTACACAAGTATTACTGTATTAGCTAGTTCATGTGTTAAACTGTGTACTTTTTTTCTTATCAAATCATTAAGTAAGATATTAGTTAGTTTGATTTTATGGTTGCCACTATCTATGTCTAATTGTGAATGCCTTGAACCTTTCCAATGAGTATTTATTTATATCAGATTTTTAGGCAATGGTAAATACTTTAAAAATTTGAACTTAAATGTTAAGCAACATTATGTGACTTAGGAGTTGGAAAAAATAAGGGTATTTTTTTATTTTAAGAAGTCTCTTGCTCTTTTTTTTGCAGCTTCACCTTTCAAAAACTTCTCACTCCACTTTAAGAATTCCATATTGATTTTATTGGCTCTTTTATTTCTGATGGATTATTATTTCCAGATTAAATTTTCTGTTCCTTATTCTCATCTCAAAAATAAGTTTTTCTTGGTAAATCTAAGAAAGATCTTCAAATGTAACAGATAGAGGACAGGTTGAAAAGATAATTATTTTTTCTGTAAAATTAAACTCTGAAACTAGTTTGCTTATCAGGGTTATTCAGTTGCTTAAATAAAATTAACTGCTCTGACAGTTTGCTAGACAACATGAAATTTTGGAAATTAAGTGAAATAGTAAAAGGCAGTGAAATAAATAATTTTGCAGCACTTAAAATACATCACGCTCACTAACTTTTAGAGTAATGGCGATCTTTAATTAAGCTTCTGCTCCCTTCCACAAATTTCCTAAGGAATAAACAACTCTGTGAGGATAGACAAATAGGGGCAGAAATCCAGAGAAAATAAGTTGTACCTTTGCTAAAGTAAAATTTTGTTTCCCTACGCATGGCACAGACCCATATTAACAGACTGAGTTTTTTTGTTTTCTAAGAGCTACTTTCCTCATTGACAAATTTGGGTTTTTTCTCTCTTTTTTTTCTTTTTTTTTTTTTCCTTTTTTAGTGCTAGAGTTATTTAGTTACAGTTGCTTTATTCCCAATTAAAGGAGCTTCATGTTAAGGTTATTATTCAGCTGTTTGCATTTCCATCAACATGTCCTTCCTTTACAATCTAAATGAGAGTTGTCCAAGTGCAGAGGAGATATATAACCTCAGCTTCTCAGCTGTTACATAATTCCAGAGTTTCATTCACTTCAACGAATGTAAGATGATCTGGCAACAAAGCTAAGAGCACAAGAAGCTCCCTAGTTTTGGAATGTTAACTGTCATTTGGCATTTGGCATGTGTTTTAACTTCAATAAAGAGAACATAGAATTCTGTGGGTATATAATTTGTTTTAACATAAAATTCAACACTGCTACAAATACATATATATCAGATAAGAGCAGAATTTTGTTTCCCAAACAGGAACTTGGTGACATAAAAGACCTTTTAGGGTGAACAATGCATTTTCTTTATAGAGATTAAAATATGTCTTGAAAATGATCCTATAAGACCCCCAGTTATTCAATATTTGTATCGTTTGTATCAGAACTAGAGATCATCTGTATAAATCTCATTGCTCTCCACTCCTTCCAGCTGCTGCTGTTGAGGGCACTCACAGATTCCCAGAGAAGCAATATATGTTTGACTTTAGGACCCCTTGCTTCACGAGGCTCTTGTCAAATTAAAGACGCTTGCCAAAGGAATTTACAGGGGTATTAACTGAAATACCGGCCAGCCTTTCACAAGATAAAATACAGTGGAGGACACATCTTCATTAAACTTCTTGTACAGGAAGATGTCCTCAGGCAGCAAAGGCTGGGCTCCCCCTTGCCTCTCTGGTTCTGGTGATAAACTGCTGAATCCTGAGTGTACAAAAGGTTACTGAACTCCCATGTGTGTAACTGTGAAGGAATATTTTCCCAGTCACTGTCACACTGACACAGCTTATATCTTCTCTGAGTTTGTTCTCAGTTTTAAAACCATGCTACTCAAACTTGCCCAGCAGACACGAAGCCAATCAAGATTAGATCTTCTACTTGAATTTGCTGCTAGAGTGGGATGGGCATGGGTAAGAAAATAACATATGTTTTTGCCACAGTCTAAAGAGCAAATTTTTCTCCTCAGAGACAATATTGGGCTGAGAGAAAACACATATCTTCCCTTAACCCTCCCCTCACCAAACCCTTTTGCTATATTGACTTGTACCCTTTAACACAGCCAATGTATAATATCAGTGCTCATTTCATAAATATGCACAGATTTTGTCTTTGAGCGAGTGATATTGATTGTAATGAAACCCATAACACAATAGAATGGAAGAGTATAAATATACTTAAATATTAATAGTGGAGCAATTACATTATTAATTTGTACTATCAATTGGAAAATCTGCTAACACAGATATTATACACTGTTATTTTCATGTATGCTATTTTTCACACATTTTAATGGTTAAACCCAGGAAATTTTAGTTGAGTATATAGTCAGTTATTATGATGAAAAATGAAAAAAATGAACAATCTTTTAAATTATCTACTAAATATGAACCATTACCAGATACTGTATCAGGCTTTCTTTCTAAGGCATAGAGTAAGCTAAATCCTGTAAATCCTCATACACATATTAGTTATGTGTATAAAACATCAAAAGTAATTTCAGTGAGAATTGCCCTGTTAAAAACCAAATGGAGTTTGATGTCTCAAGATCAAAAACCTATTCTTCAAGTAGTCTTTCTCTTTCATTGAGATGATTTGAAAAGTAAAACACTACGGCTCAGGCCAGGAATGCAGATTTTCTCTCACCATTCATGCTGTGCAGACTGCTTAAAACTCAGAAGATGCTTGGACCGTACAAGCTGAAACTCAACATCCACAAAATAAATGAACAAATTTATTTGACATTAAACTTGAAAAATATTTTAAATAATATGTTGGAATTCTAGGCACAGTAACTCCCTTGCCTCATCAAAATTAAATCTGGGTTTGGGACACTACTGAGAAGGCACAAGAAGTATTTGCAGAAACTGACTGCACTGAAGTGTGAAAAATAAATTAAAACTTCCAGCCACCTCTGGATATAAATATTTTCCATGAAATAAGATGTTGCTAAAAAGCTCATATTATAATTAAACACTTTAAAAATAATCCATTTTATTTTAAAAAAAAATAGTTAGAAGATAAATTGAAATTGAATAGATATAAAAGGTTTTAATTACAGATTTAAATTGGATTAACTGGTCTATAAATATCAATAAATACTATTTTTTAACTCATATTTTCTGCTTTATATTTATTTATTTATATCCTTCCTTATGTAGCACATATGCTCGGACCTGACCAGTCAACCTTAGATAAGTGAATACTCCATTTGATCTGTTGAGCCAAAAATGTGTGACTGCTACTGTGTAACCAAAGCCTCGACAGCTGAACATCACCAGATTTGCTGTACTGCTCTGCAGCTTCAGACATAAAGCCATGGTGTCTCTCACCGCTCTTATCCTTCAGCCTTCCCTTCAGTGTTTTGTGCTCTTACTACATCCTCCTTACAGTGGTGTATCAGCTTTGCTGCTTCACTGACTCACCTTTCTGCTGCATTTGGAACCTCCTTTAGTGAGGTGTAAGGAGTCTGAGTGAATCCCTCAGGAATGCTTCAGTTCAGCAAAGCATCCTCTGGCAAACGACAGTGGTCTCAGACATGCCATAAGAGGGGACAAGGGGCTATCCAAGCATTCCAGTGATGAACGGGGTGGACTGCACTACGGGTACCAGTCAAGGTGAAGGGATGTTTGTTGCCACTCCTGCTTTTAATAGTTAGGTAATTGCCAATTTGCAATTCCCAAAACTCTGGGAGAGTTTTAACTTTATTTTACCAGGAGAAAACTTACTATAACAACCAAACAACCCAAATTAACTTTCTTTTACTACAGTAATGTCTAAATTACTCAGAGCAGTATTTTTATACTGACAGAGCTGCTGAGAGACCTAGCACTCATTCCCCAAAGCAAATTACAACACAAAAATTAGTATCTCACTGGATCAGACCAGAGGGTTCAGAAAGTTTAGTGTCTTGTAGATGACTGTATGTATAGACTGTACTTACTGCATTTAAGGAAGTACTAAAACAAATTTAATCTTTCTAGTTTAAGAAGCAAATGCTGTAACAATATGTCAAAGTGAGTTTATACAAACCTGTCAGAGACTGGAAATATTAGTCTATAGTGAACACCATACTGCTGAGCAATTTTTCATTTTTCTGTTGTGTTTTGTTTTGCTTTGTTTTGTTTTTAAGCCTGATGGATTTTAAAAAGTGCTAGTTGACATTGATGCTGTCATTATACTCCCAGTTATGGTAGAAATCACCTCAATAATGGTCCACAGAAAATGTTTGAAAGGGAAGTACAAGCAAGTCGTCAACTCACTAGTCAATCACACTCATGGTAAAAATGTCTTTAAACCTAAATTGTAAAAAAATACATTAAGCTATTTTAATACACTTTCAAATATTGGTTTTCCCATCCTTAGTATAACAATTACGGACAATGCAATATAATTAATTGACTGAATTAAAGACAGAAAATTTGACATAATATCCATTGGGAAAATTACTTACTTTGAATGGATGTTTTTCTTTTTTAAATCATTTATAAAGGGAATAAAATCAACAGCACACTTGGGAACATGCAGGCATGTGGATTAGTAAGCATATTTGAACTTCAGTTCTATAAACTATAGATGTACTCTGATCAGTTCCTTGTAACTCAAACTGAGAATGGCTTGACCTGACATCCCTGTACAAGTAAAAAAATTATTTTTACTATAAGCAGAGAAGAAAATGTTATTATTTTAAGTAAGCAACAGAAAGGGCAAGGTTAACAGATAAACAGTAGCCTGCAGCTGAGGTTGCCCTGTCACTGCTAGAAAGCTGACACCAACTTAGCTCAAGCGTTTCTAGATAGATGATTCCTGTGCTTTAGACTGATCGACCTTTTCTTGAAATCCATGTTCCAGTGAATCAGCTACTACTATATACAAGGAGAACACACCAGACTGTTCTGCAACCAGCTGTCCCTGCTCATCTCTTGTCAGCCTTTGTCTCCCTGATTTCTGCAGTGCTTAGATGTTTTTAATTCTGTGATAGAAGTTCTCACGCATTTTTTTGTAAACACAGCTCTGTTTGTCTAACTGTCCTTATTGTTTTCATTCTTTCTCCTGGGCGGGGATGTTTGATGGATATTTCCTTTGACCACTGTGATGGAGGGGTGGTAATATCCACCATCCAATCCACAGTGATTGTTAAGAAGGTATATAACTGTCTGAACAAAGAGGCCTCCTTCTTCTTGGCCTTTTCACCTGCCGTGTGTGCGTGAGTATAAGTGTCTTTCCTCGTGTCCGCGTGCGACAAGCCTTTGCCTGTTAACTTTGCTGCCAGAGAGAGAAATATTTTCACCAAGGAGGAGAGAAATGAAAGAATGGAAGAGAATGTCACAAGCTGCAGAACTTCTGCTGGGACTTCATTCTCCATCCCTGCTTGGGATACCTTCCTGCTTCTTCCTATCCTAATGCGAACATGGTCCATCTTGAGAACAGATAATCCCATTTATACAACTACAGACCCCAAACAAAAAAACCCAAGAGCCAGGATAAGAAACAGGCCATGAAGATAAGGATGCAGGAAACAGCTGTGAGGTGTTGATGGTCTCCTTTACCAGAATCAGCACAGGCAGGTGCAGTCATGAGGAGGGATTTTCATGGGTCATTTTCTTTTTCAGCACTTACCTTTCAGGAATGGCAACAGTCAAAGCAGTTGGGTATGTGTGACAAGTTTATATGAGATAAAGCCTGACACTAACAGCATCTCACAGGCTCTAACAGAGTCCTACGGAAAACAGTTATAGGAACTTCTTGCCTTTAAAGTTGAGGGAAAGAAAAAATCACAACACTCATCATATATACTTAGACACAGAAATGCTTATTGACTTTCTAGCCCTGTCATTTCCTGGAGGATTTCATTTCCTTGTAGTGGCAACAGTTGATGTAATGAGTTTATTTGATGAGGCTGCTATGCAAGTCTAAGAAATGTAATGGTTTCTAGGCTAGCATTGTGTTTTTCCTATCTTAAACAAGCACATGCCAATGCTTTCTAATTTGAATTAGTAATCACATCCTACACATTACAAACCATCAGATCTCAGCTGCTATCAAGCTGTTTCATGTTGCCAGCTATTCTTGATACAAGATCATTTGATTGTTGCTTGGTGCTTGCTAAGGCTGAAAAGCCTCCTTCATGCAGTATAGGATTTGTTCAATGTTTTAGTTTTCAAGCTACCTGTCTTCCCAAATGAGTTTCATAATGGATTTTGTGGCACATCAAAAAATTGCATCCTTGCTCATAGTTTTTCAAGAAATTCCCCTCATTTCAGTGTTCACAAATAAGCAGGACCTGACTGTGAGAAACTTCAGATAGAAATCCACCACTGTTGTGGGTTGAGCCGGGCTGGATGCCAGGCACCCACAAGAGCAGCTCATTCACTCCCTTCTGCAACTGAACAGAGGAGAGAAAATTTAATGAAGGGTTCATGAGTTGAGATAAGGACCAGGAGAGATCACTCACCAAATATTATCACAGGCAAAACAGGCTCAACTCAGAGATATGAATTTATTACTAACAAAATCAGAGCAGGATAATGAGAAGTAAAATAAACCCTTAAAAACACCTTTCCCCTACCCCTCCCTCCTTCTAGCTCTACCTCCTACCCCAGCAAATGGAAAGAGGCAGGAAATGGGGTTATGGTCAGTTCATCACCCGTAGTTTTGTCCCACTACTCAGGGAGAGCTTTTCCCCTCCCGCACCATGGGGTCCCTCCCACGGCAGACAGTTCCCCATGAACTTCTCCAACGTGGCTCCATCTCAAGAGCACCAGCTCTCTGTGACCTGCTGCAGCGTGAGTCCATCCCACAGGCAAACGCTCCTCCCAAAACTGCTGCAGTGTGGGTCACTCTTCCACAGGGTGCAGTCCTTCAAGGAGAGGCTGCTCCAGCATGGGAGCCCCTCTCCACAGGTCTCCCATGGGCTGACAGCCTTCTCTAGGCATCCACCCACTCCAGTGTGGGCATCTCTCCCACGGGCTGCGGGTGGATCTCTGCATCCCACATGGATTCCCGTGGGCTGCAGGGGCACAGCTGCTTCACCACGGTCTTCACCATGGCCTGCAGAGGAATCCTGGATCCAGCTCCAGGAGCACTTCCTCCCCCTCCTTCTGCACTGACCTTGGTGTCTCCATGTTGTTCTCCTCACATGTTCTCACTCTGCTCTTCTCTGGCCAAAATTAAAACTGTGCAACAACTTTTGTTTGGATTTCCTCTTAAATATGTTTTCACAGAGGTGTTACCATTTCTAATTGGTCCACCTTGGAGGCATGTCCATCTTTGGAGCCACCAGGGACTGGGTCTGCCAGACAAGGAGGAAGATTCTGGCAGCTTCTCAAAGAGCCACCCCTGTGGTCCCCCTGCTCCCTAAAACCAGGCCATGCAAACCCAATACAACCACACAAACCTGAATTGGAGTTTCACATACTGTCTGATTTTCTGTTCTTCAGCTTTATCAGACAAGCACCTTCCTGTTTCTAAGAGCATTTCTAATTAAATTATACCAAACCATACATTAATTAGCAGAATCCATATTTCCCTATACAGAGCGTAGTTTCTAATTCAGATGGAGATTTGGCTAAGCAAAATCTGAGCCATTATTTAGCTCACTGAAAGACAAAACACAATATTTCCATCCTTACTTCATTCATGCTTTGCTGAACATTGGAATCAAAGTGATATGAGGAACACAGGAAAGCCACTTTTTGTGCCAAAGCTCATCTGCTTTTAATACACCATTTAATCTCATGATCACTTTCACAGTGTCTGTTCTGCTTTAGCACAACAGTAACAAGCCTATCCTTTCGTACCAACATATTCCACTATGAAAACCAACTAAATAGAGTTAGATTTAATATTTTTCTTCCAAATTATGCAATTGTTAATGGAAAAAAAGTGCACATCTATAACATTGAATAGATACAATTTTAAATATTCCTTTACAGATGCTGGGAAGATTTTTTTGACTGTTAGGTTGTTTATTTTACGTGTAGATATGCTAAAGTGGGAAGAAGGTTATATTTACAAACACTTAACCAAAGTATGCCTTTTCCAAAGCATGCCATGGACATCACAAAATCATGTATGTATTTGACTGAAACTATCATAAAATTTCATTCCTAGGAAAAAAAAATGCTCAGATACAGTGAAGTTCAGCGAGGAGGAAGTGACCCCTCACGTGGCATGTCCCATTCATCATCACTGTGACAGATAATTTTCATTTTTTCTGTCTTGCTTTACAGTGTCCCAGTGTAAACCTTCTAAGATTTCTAAGAACAACAGCTCTCTGTGACCTGCTGCAGTGTGAGTCCAGCCCACAGGCAAACAGTCCTCCCAAAACTGCTGTGGTGTGGGTCATTCTTCCACAGGGTACAGTCCTCCAAGGCACATTTTTGATTCTTTTTTTTTTCATACCAGTGAATTTTGTTATTAAAATTAGAACTAGTAAAGTTAGATTTAACTTAGTTGTTTTTTAAGTAAATCTAGTGTAATTTTTATCCCGGGGGAATCAGTGAAAAAAAAGCTGTTATATTTTACAAGCAAAAATTACATAACAAGGGGTGATGCAGGATATGATTCTGTCTGAAAAAATTTACCCTACAGTACAATATTCTATCATTTTCTTCACACTTAAGCATAACAGTGCAAGGGTTTTATTCACACTAGCTAACACAAAAGTATTGTGGGCTCCAGCTGTCCCCTGCTTGTTCTGCCTCTGAACTTGGAGAAGAGAAGGCTCCAGGGATTCTATAAGACAGCTGGCAAGGGACTTTTTACAAGGGCATGTAGTGATAGGACAAGGGGGAATGGCTTTAAATTGAAACAGAGTGTTAGATTTAGATTATATATTGGAAAGAAAAAATACCTCGAAAGCCATCTGGATTATGCCTTAAATAATTTAACTTTTTTGCATCTTTTTCACAGATGTTATCCAAAAGCTTCCAGCAGAAGATGTACAAGCCTATGCTATCACCCCAACCATAAGTGTGTACATGTCTTGACCTTTCAATTTCCTTGAGAGCCATACCCACTGGATATGATTATTAAAACAAAGAGAAGAAAAGCTTCACCGCACACTGGCATTTTCAGGAAAAAAAAATCCAGCTAATGGAAAGTGCTTGACAATGTTTGCTTTTGTCTTTTCCCTTGCATGTTCAGCTGAACTTAATCTATTGTTTGCAGTTAGACAAAAGGCAGGACAAATTACATGTTTGCCTACGCCTATTCAAAGAAAGGGAACAAAGGTTTTGGAATCAGCTATAGAAAATGGAGTTATTTTTCTCACTCTTTACAAATATTTAAGTTGTAAGCATTTGAGCTGCAGAAATAGAAAGCCTAGCTGAAACTGCCTTTTCTCAAGAAACCTGAGAAGACTGTTAAAAGAAAAAAAGACACTTCTTTTCACTTGTCATGCAAATATTTTCAAGAGCAGTTAAGAGAAAGAATTTTTAGGTTTGATTTTACAAGACAAGTGTAATTTAAGTATTGCAGTTTTGTGTTTAGGTTCTTTTGATGAAAGAATGAAGAAAGTAGCCAAATCCACAAAAATTTTTCTTTTATTTGGAAAACATTTGTTTAATAACAATTCTGGTGTACTCTTGGTCCTAAGAAGTATCATAGTCCACAAATTAATTCTAAATGAAATGAACTCTGTAATTTTACTGAAAAATTCTCACCCCTAGTTCAGCTGCCTATTGCATTTTTCTCTGATTTTTTACTGTACCACCATGTTGCTTCTTGCAGCATGTCTTATGTAATTTACTGAGTCCAATGGACACACATTCCACTGTACAACATGGAGCAGTGAGAATTAATAAATTTCTTCCAGGGAGGTTATCCATTAAAAAAAATGGTTTAAAGTATTTTCTACTGCAATAATTTCCACTGTTTTGGAAAACAGGAGATTTTGGCAATGGCGTGGGTGGTAGCCTACTATGTCGAGATATACCAGAATTTTGTGAGGTCAATGGCATGTTTTGGAAAAGGCATACTTTGGTTAATTAAATTTTTGTAAATATAACCTTCTCTCAACTTCAACACATCTGATACCTGCACTGGCTTTGAAATGGAGTTGTGGTGTAACACTGTCTCTGTTAGTTTCAACACATTCATAGTTGTTGTCTGCCACTGTGGTTGTCTTCTTCTGGTTGCATGCCATTTTAAGGGAAAATGAAAAATATTGCCATTTTTAGAATGAAGTAAAGGTCCTTGTTCCTTCACAATTGAAAAGCAGGCAGCTTCAGGCCAGAATTTCACTCACACAGCTTTCTGTGGACTAGCCGAGCAGGAGGGCAGCTATGGAATTAATACAAAAAGAAACAGCAACTATCAGCTTTGAGCACTGGAGACACCAAATTATGAAACATAAATGGGAATGCTCAATAGGCATTTGTGTTAATAATACAGGTACAGAGAGCTTGGAAATTGACTGAAAAAATCACTCTGTTTAAAAGTATGGTTGCTATGCTATAATTTTCTCATTTGCCACCAACAAGACAAATAAATTAATCATTTTGTTCATTTCACAATTATTTAATGATTAACCCTTCTAAGTACTCCCATACTGTGTTATAGCAGCAGAAGAATACCACTTCTCTAGAGTGAGTGTTCAATTTCATGCAGCCAGAGAGAAAATATCTATCTATTTAACAAAACCTAGTACAGGAAAACAAGTTGGATTTTCTTCTGGAAAAATATTTCAAGACAAACAAATGAGATCTTGGTCTAGAGAATGCTATGAATATCTGAAAGTGCATATATAATTGCATAGGCATAAGTGTCTGAGAGGAGTCAAGTCATCCCTGTGTTTCTGTAGCTATTTCCACAGCATATGGGTATGTGTGTACAGAGAAAACACTCTTTAGCATTAGCATTTCTTAGATTTTTCTGTCTCTATTCTATCAGTTGATGTAAAAAATTATGCTATTAAGAAAGTACACAGTACATTTCCTTGATTTAAAAAAATATATTTCTGATCTGGGACTAGGGCTTCTCTGCAAGATTGCTATGGAAAAGTGTTCTTTGGTGACTGACCACAAGAGCAGAAGAGCAAATGGGTCTTTAACATTTCAGCATTGAATAAGAACTCTCTTTGCAAATAGTCTGAAATTATCAAGTTGCTTTTTCAAACTTATTGGGGGGTCTGAAATGGATTCTTTAAATCTTAGTTTTGTAACAAATGCTGAACTTGTCACAGCAATATTGGGCAGATGCTGTGCTCTTTTGTATGTCCTATTAGCTACTCATGCACTGCATTTTTAGATGAAAAATCTAAAAAATTAGCGGCGGTTTATTCATCCTAAAGAATACTTGAACTTCTGTGATGCATAAAATCCAAAAGTTAATGGTTACTTGCTGTGCATTCTTCATGAAGTTTGGCAAGAGGTTAAACTGTCACAAAAATCCCTCCTCTGTACTGCTGGGCTAAAAAGATGGTCAAGCTCAGAGGGACTGTGTTACCTTCTCCTAGCAGCTGTCTGTACCCTGACCTGTCCTTTTGCCCTCTGCTAAAATAAAAGTCCAATGCTTTCTATAATTCTCTCTGTCTATGACAGCTAAATCTCTCCAAAATTTTGAAGTCAAAAAAAGGTTAATCTGGTAAAATGCCATTTTATTTACACCCTGCTGTTTGTTTTTATTTGGGCAAAATCTATTTAAGATCTTTGAACTTTTTTGTTTTGATTGCATGACAGGTCCCATTCCTAAAATTTTTTTTTACCATAAACACTTCCGTTAAAGTGAATCTTGGTTGTAATCAAAACTTTTTTCCAAACTTCCCCCTACACAACAAGTTATTTTTTGTCATTTTATTTTTCCTTTTTATAACTACAGCAATAATTAAAGTAAAGGTCAGCTAAATATTTTTATCTTTATATAAAGAAGACAAACAATAAAAACAATAAGGAGTTAAAGTATTAGACTACAGGAGAAAGAATCAGGGATTATTTGGCCAGTCTTGTGGTTATGTTCTAAAAACACTGAATTCTTCCTTAATATGGAAAGCAAGTGCTTTTACCTGATGGAAAAAATATTGTTTGGTTGATAACCTGCACCTAGTTGAAGAAAAGAACAGGACTGTGCTGTATGGGATCAGTAAGCAATGAGCTGGGCCCTCACTGTACTGCCTTTCTTATCACGTGAGGCCGTGATAAACCATGCTGTTGTTGGCACCAAAACAACACACTAACCCACTCTGCCTAGAAAGAACATTTATATATGTGTTGGAAAACAATCCATTTAGAATGAAGGAGAGGAAAACTATAAGCTTTCTCCATACCTATCCTATTTTACTAGAGGATCTTTTACAACTACTTTCAGTTTTAACTGGAGTTCTAGGAACACTTTGAAGGTTTGGACCACTGTTCCTCATATAAGAGACACAAAAAATTCCTTTAAATACCCTCTAGCTGTTACATGATGGCTTACTTTTTACAGAGAACATAACAAAAAATATTTCTAAAGGTATAGAGGTGGCAAGGATAAATTTTGAGAATGCTAATAACATCACATATAAATTTTTATTTTTATTTCTCATAATTATTACATTATTAAAAAGTGTATTTTGAAAGAAATTCCTACAAAATCAACAATATGTTTTCCAATAAATTTCATTTAGAATATGTGTGTTGGAATCTATTTATGTAAACTAATGCACACTAAGTTCATCTAACATAACTTCTGATGGGTTAAAAAGGAGGTTTGCTTGTGGGTTTCCTTTAACTGGAAAGTTCAACACATTTCACTTTCCTCATTACAGCTATCTGTAGGAACTGGATTACATTTTCTCAAGTAGCTTCCAGAAGCTGTAGCACAAACCTACAATCCTAACTTTCTTCTGGATTACAGCTAGCATAGTCAACAGCTTCAGCAACTTCCAGGTTATAGTCCCACCTGATGCTTGCTAGCTATTATTTAATAAAACTCTCTAAGGGCAGGAGTGGGCCTATGCTTCTAAAATGTGTATTCTTCTCTGGTTTTTTAATGAAATCCTGATGCACAACTGGCTGAAGCTCCCACATCAGTGTTCCCCACGGACCTCCCTGTGTCTCAGAGAGTTAAGTACACAAATGAGAAGACCAAAATGCAGCATGAATATTAATGTTCTGGCAGTGTGTCTTTGAGCTGGCAGGGCTCTTTTACTTGGGCAGCTGCCAGATGTGATCATTTGGAATACAAAACTACTTTATGAGAAAAGTGTGGAATAAATCTAGAATCCACTGGAAAACCCAAAGCTATTGTTCCTTTATTACAAATATGCGTTTGCTTTTAGCTGCAGACTACCAGGATATCTGCTAGAAACGAAAAAGTAGATACTGCCCAAAATTGAATAAAATGCTGCAAGCCAACATTGCAGAATAGGGGAAATGTGCAGAAGCAGAGGTAGTGCCTTTGTTTCCTCTCTCTGAGATTTTGAACATGTATTAGCAACATATGTAATGGACGCCTGAGTATTAATATGTTGTTATTTATCTCTTTCTTTCCCCACCTTTCTAGGATGTTTTATCTGGGTAAAGAGAAAACAACTTCTCTGCAGACTGGCAGTGTCCAACCCCAGATGTTTCCTGTGTATTTTCTAAGCTGAGCACCTCACATTACCCGTTGCTGTGACACATGTAATGTCATTAGACAGGGAACAAACAACTTCAAAACCATCTACAGAGCCCAACATCTAATTAGTCAAACAAGCAGGCTGGGAAATCAGAAACATCAGAGCCAACTCTATCTTGCAGTGTGCTGTGAGAAAAGCTTATGCCAACTACGTTTTTGCTCCAGGGCAGTACTGAAATTATTTCAGGTACAAATAATCATGATCATGAGACTTAAAAAATGACAGCTTTGTAATTCTTGAGACAAAAAAAGGACAAATTTTATATGCTATGGCTGTATAGTAGAAGGCAGGGGGGAGAAAAAATAACTTCTTCAGTGGTTAGTGAAATGGTATCATAGGTAAGCAGAGGATGCTAGGGCATATTGGAGGGGAGAATAAAATTTTCTTTTTGGAAAACTAATGTAAGATGATTGTAAAATATTCACCACAAATTCTCTTCTGACTGTGGTGGGGCTAGGAAGGAAGGGTAGCTTTCACACAGCCCTTCAGGTTATGGTCTCTAAAACTTGCCTACATGCACCTGGGACTTTATAAATTGCTCTATATTCACCCACTGCAGAAAGTGGGGGAATAGAAAAGACAGAATCAGGCTATTCTCTGAGGTGCACTAGAAAACAGAAAGAGGCAACAGGCTGAATGCAGCATGGCAATTCCTGCCTTGAGAAAAAGGGAAAAAATATAATCCAGTTGCAAGTGTTTCTACACAAGGCTGTGTTAGACAAAGAGGCTCCTGGAGATTTTCAAAACTGACCTAGAATCTTGAGCAAACTGATCTACTTTGAAGTTAGTTCTGCTTTGAGCAGGTGTCTGGGTTCGATGAATACCAGCACTCTCTGATAACCTGAATTTTCTTGCAATTCTGTAATATCCTACCATGTTTCAGGGATGCTTGATTCCTTGAACTTTTAGCCAGGACTGCATGTCAGAACTCAAATTCATGCGTTGGTGGGTTTTTTTCTGACACAAGGAATGAGATTACTGTTTTTTAAAGGTAAATCAGTTCTTAATGTGCTTGCATATTTGATTTCATTTCCATATGTAATATTTTCTGCATTCTCTCTTTGTAACTAGAACTTTTTAGAGAATTTCAGGCTTTCTCAACATGGGCACCTTTGCTTTGACTATTTTTAATTGAGTGAGTCAGAAACAATGTCTTCAATTGCTTCTGCTCCTTAGAGACTGAAGGAATATTTGGGCTTATTATTTACATATCCTATTTGCTATATGCTTTCTCCTGACAGCTGCCATCTCTAACTTTTCATTGCATTTCAAGAACCACACAATTAAAAAAAATAAGAAAGGGGGATTGAAAGACAGAGGAGTGTGAGAGAAAGGTCCCTAAACAATCAAATATAAGCAATAGCAATTACTGAAACATGCCTGAATTACAAATGACTGAAAGTTCTTTTTTGAAATGAACATGGAATTTTTTGTCTTACCAGATGTGCTACAGTGTTATTAGGGTGGGTTAATTTGTTGTTTGGGGGTTTCTTTTCAAGACTCCAGGGCAAAAATGATCTGACAGAGGAGAATTTATGCTTTGTTTTGATCTCAAACTTAAGGGAGCCCTTACACTCTTAAGAAATGCAGTCTAGATAATTCTAGGTCCTAGAAGCCTAGGTCTTGCTAATCTAGATGTAATAAATTATAAATTCCTTCCTTTATGTTCAATTCAGTTTATTCTAGACTGAAAATATACATAAAGGGAAACAAGTTACTTGCTTTCAGAGTATATACAGAATTTATCTCTGTTTCCATCTCCAGTGAGAAAACAGCTGCAGGAGTGCACTAAAAGTGCTTCTCAAAAGCAAGGTAACATGCTACTCTGGAATTTTGTGGGAAACATTAAGTTAGTACCAGACAAAATAATGAAAATGACAACAGATTTCTGATGTTCACTAGAAGCTGGCATGTGGAATTAACTGACTTTTAATTTAAAGGAAAAGCATGTGAACATAATTGGTTTTGCCAAAATGCTACTGCGAATTTTTCCCAGATGTATGGGGGTCGTCTAGAAATAAAAAATTCCTCTGGTAGCCACAGCTAAAATGGATTCATGACAGCTAAGACAACCTCTTCAAAGGTTGCTGGAAAATCAACGAGATTGATATACATGTTATTGAGAGCAACATGTTTAAAGGGGCAATACAGGTATTACAAGATAAAGACTTTCTCCAACACAAGTCAGAGTTGTCCATGGACTGAGAAACAACTAGTTGGGCAAAGAGAAATAAACACCTGGTTGCACCTGGTACATACCAAGTGTTAGGCTCAAATTGACTCTTTTTCTAAAATAAATTCTACTGATTCTGGACTATATATGCTGTTTACTTCCTTTAGCAACTTTACTTATAGAATTTATTGTATACAGAAGTTTGTGGGCAAAAATAATTTTCTCCACACATTACGTCAATGATTGCTAGCAGAGAGGTCTCTAAAGATATGCATTAACATCCTCCTCATTGTATCACACTATATTTGCAGTGCTGCTCAGTACACACAATGTTCTTTGGTTCTTTGGAAAATACACTTTGTTTTTTCTTAGCTAATACTGATTTCCAGTTTTGTTCATAGCTCAACTGACCCAAAAAATCCAGATGAATTTCCAGCAATTCTAACTGCATAACTGTGCTGGTTTAACTATGCAGCTACCATACAATCCATACATAAAATTTAACTATGAAAAAATAATCTTATTTCTGGTTTGCAGACAGAACTTTCAGTCTTTCACAAATATTGAGGCCATGTAAATCAAGGGCTTGTTTCATTTCAAACAATCACTTGTCATTCTAGTGATCAAAAATAAAACAAAATAGGTAACAACTGACTCACTCTACAAAAAAGACCAATGACATTTCTGTGTCAAAACAAAAGAACATAGACTGCTTCACCACTTCCATATTTACATGTATACCCTGTATCTGCTTTATTTCTTCCTCACTACCCAACCTGTTAAAGACAATGCCATGAAATAACTCTTATTGATAAATGAAAAAGAGAGAGAAAACATTATCAAGCTGATCACTAGTGATAGCAGCTGTTACATAATTTTGTTATGAAGCCATTTCCTGCTGCTAGAGGGTTTGAAATAACATTTACTTGTATAATTGTAATTGCATTTATTTTATTCCTCCTGGCCTAAATAAAAAGCATAAATTAAACCATATTGAATGTTTCATGGAGATAACCTCTTTAGAAAAAAATGAATTAAATGTTTTTACTGATATTTGACATATTATTACAAAATAACTGGTGGTAGAATCATATCTCAAGCAACCAAAACTATACTAACTTCAAAGATCAACTTGTTCTCCTCATAGGACTAGACTTCCATCCAATTATTTTCCCTCAATCATTAAATTATTTACCTATTATTTATTTACCTTTTAATACCTATGTATATTAAACCATATATTGGCCACAACGTATTCTTTAGCCATGTTAAAGTTTGACATCTTCATAAAACCATTCATTCAAATTATATTTATGGTGAATGAAGACATGAAGCCTTTAGAGGTGAAAAATATATATACATGAATATATGAGATCTCTCTCCTATAAGAGATGTCTCAAGAGGGGTGTGCCCCTTTTCTCCTCAGGTATGAGTAGTTTAAATAATCTGTGCAGTTTGTCTTTGTCTGTTAAAAGGAAATGTTGAATTCCACCTGACATGTGGGAGTAATTTTCCTTAAATTATCTAATGGTTAATCTCTAAGAACACACAATGAGACCATTGTTTCTGGTCAGAGCTTTCTCCCTCTAATTGCATGCAACTGAAGGCACTTGCTGTCTCAATGAGCATGGGACTTACTGGCAGCAGAGGTCTAGGGGACTGCATGAAACTTATCAAAAGATGTTTTCAGTGTGTGACAAACATTAGGTGATGCTAAGGAGAAGAGTCAAAGGTAAGCAAAAGAAGGGGACAAGTTGGCTGTGAGAGAGCAAGTATGAAGGAAAAGGGGACAACACTGGCTGGCCTAGGGAAAAAAGAATGAGACACCACAACTCAGAGAAGCTGTGGCTTAGAGACCTGCTAGGAAGTGGACTGAGCATGTACAGGTAGGTATGCAAGAGACTTGTGTAGTCTGTGTGTGTATATACTCCACTAATTATCTCTGCTCCTGATAAACTGGAGCAGAGGAACAGTCAGTGCTGCTCATGTTGGGATGAGAGCTGTGCTGAAAAAGACACACTCTTGTCAGTCTGTGCGCCTCGCTCTATTAATACTGTGCATGTGTCTCTGCTGGGAGTAGGTGTTCAGCCCTGCAGTGGGCTCGGCCTGGGAAAGGAGGAGCTCTACAGGTCCTGCATGTCCCCATGATTCATGTCCCCATGTCCATGATTCAGCTGCCACTACAGAACTTCAGAACAGTACCAAGGCAGGCTTGCTCTCCAGCTGCTTGTGAAGGCAAGGGCATTACCTTGCCTTCACAAGGTCATTCCACCCTGCTCTCTGTTTATTTGGGCAATGACTGGAAGGAAGAACTTGCCAGATCTTCATCCGTTGTCATATCTCTCTTCTTTATTATCTGTCTGTAATTTCGTGGTAAGAAAAGTTTTTACATTTTAAAGTGATGGATCTATGTGCTCTTCTAAAGAGTTCCCGAAAACCCATGTGACCTGTGGAATGGGGTTCATTATGTATTCAATTAATTTTTAAAAGCAGTAAATAAGCTTTGACTCTGCAAAGAAAAGTAGTGAATGAAGAACTCTTTTCAATTCTCTGGTGATTTCCAGGTCCTTCTGCTTTCCACACAGCACTAGATTCACGTTCTTCATTTGTTTGTCTGTACTATTAGTAAATCAGAGTAATAAAAAGGACATTAAAAAAAAAAACCCTGCTATTCAGACACAATTATACACAAATTAAGACTCAAAAAGCTCTTATCACTGATGTTGACTACTGAGCTTCATCTTGATCTCACTGCATTGCTCATATTAAGTACCATCTTGAATGACAATAGAAACTTGAAATGTGAATCACACTTTAATCTGTGATTGTATCTGAATATATTTTCATCCATTTCCCTGAATATTTATTTTAATCACTCTCTAGCATAATCCACCATAGAGCAAAATCAAATAAATGTTTCCTGAAGAAAAATTATGTTATTGTCTCTTATTTCCTAATTTTTTCTCATTCTGTACATGTCCCATATTTAGTAGTCCAAATACCTTGTCCTAGTCTTCTTATCCAAGAATGAGGTGTTTGTGCTCCACTGCAACATAAATATTAGAAAATAAAAGCATTCTGGAGTGTTGCACTGTAATCTACAATCAATATAAATATTCCATGAAAGCAATGGTGTTACAACTTTTGCTTTTTTTCCTAGGGATGTAGATTCAGAACACTGTTCTAAAATCCAGCTTCTTTTAGATGCTGATTTTTTGGCAACAGACAAATGATCAATTTATGATAGGAAACAGAAGAAAAGTACAGGGAAACACAACTGATTGAGGGGGGATGAGAAGTAGGAAAAGATAAGAGAGAAATGGAAAAAAAAAAAGAAGGAAAGGGGGGAATCTTAGAGAAAGGTAGTGGCAGAGGATATTATTTACATGAGACAAATGAGAAAAATGCAAGAAGAAAAAAAATTATAGAATAATAATGAAGAAAAAGGCTTAGAAAAGTTAAAGATAAAAAAGAAAATAATGAAATCAAAGGAAAATAATAAATTGATAAAAAAATAATAATTTTTTTTCTGTGCATCTGTAAGTAGAGGAAAGGAGGTAGGTAGAATGAGTCAAAACCACTAAAATGATAAAGGGAAATCTCTAGACATACAACCAAAGAAAAAAAAGAAAGACAAAGAACAAAGGAGTAGAACGCAATATACCTTTTGCTGCAAATATTAACATCGTAAAATTTATTTCACTTTCTCTTCATTAACATTTATTGTATTCTATACTATTTTAGAAATCTAGTTTTGAGCTATATCCTAGAAGTCATTAGATATGAAATTCCAATTAAAATCTTAAATAAACTTCTGAAAGTAAAACATTGGTGCTAAATATTTCCCATTAGGAGCAGATGTTTCATTTTAGTTTCAAGTCAATAAGTGGCATTAGTTTATTATAATAATGATATTTTTATTTTGAATTTTTCACTGATCTTTGCAGTAGATTTGAAATATGATTCAGATTACCTCGATACAGCATACAAGTATTAAGCATATATTTTTGAAATGCATCATTAAGATTGCATTCCACTGCTGTTTCAAATAGCTAGAAATGAGAAACACTTGAGATACAAAAATTTTACCATTCAAGTTTGATTTCCTGGGGATTTTCACTAGTAAAAACTGAAAAGATACATTATTTGTTGATGATTTTTATATACATTAAAATTTGAGATATCCTTCTCATCAATAAAAATATCTTCACACCACATTTAAATAATGACATCTCAGAAGGTCAAGTTAGAAACACCAATCATTTACAGACTAAATCAGACTGAATTTGCTCATTTCCACAGAATTAAGAGACAAAAAGGGCTTCACTGCTTGCTAAGTTTTCCTCCCACTGTATATATTTAGCCAGCATGACTGGAAGGATGAAGGTCTCCAGCACAGAGGCACCAATTCAGGCATACCTCTTGTGGACCAGTGCTGCCCCAGCTGGGGTAAGATCAAACCAGTCTGCATCCTGTTTACCATACTTGCAGATTTTCATCATCGTTGTTGAAAGGGAGGTAGATAATAGTAGCAGAACATTTTAAATCATATCTGTCACTGTAGTAAGATCCAGGTTTTTACAGAAGATTCTCTGCATAACAGTATTGGATGTCTCAATACGACATCCAATTATTTTTACGAACCTAAAAAAAATATTTGATTTCGGACTTAATTTCAAATGAAAAGAATTTTTGCCTTAGTGTATTTCTTTCAGGAAAATTTGAAAAACTACACTATAGGCTTAATGAAACAGCTCAGGTTTTGTTTGCTAAAGAGCACAGTTGCCTGTCTCTGTGGACTTTGACATAAGATAACCCCAGAATGGAGTAACAGGATGACGCTAACTCCAGGCCTGGTGGAGGCAAGATCTGGCTATCTCATCCTGGTTAACATATCCAGAAAAAATTTCCCACTGTGGCAAACAGTGTAATGAAGCAATTTCTTCCATGCATATCACTGGTCCAACAAAATGAAAGCCAACTCAGCAACTGTGCTGAAATCAGCTCTGATGGGTAAAAGGTAGTTCTGGCAGGGGGAGATTGTGATGACTGACTCACAGCCCATCAACCTAAGAAACTCACAGACTCAAAAGAAGAGAAAAACTGAACATATGGACTAATGAGCATTAGAAGTGAGAGAATCATTCAACCAACAGAATAAGAGAACTGTGTATCCAAAGAGTTTTAATTCCTTTGTTTGCTCAGATGCATAAATAGTGAAAAGTTTTGAAAAACCTCAGGAACTCCACCACCAAGAAGCCCAGTGTGAAAAAGGAGCAATGGGTTGCCTCTGGATCCATGGGGGGTGACTATCTTCTTCTTGATCTCTCTCTCTGTCTCTCTCTATCTCCCCTTTTCTATTCTTTTCTATCTCTCTATCTTACACTTATTGTTAAATAAAATCTGTATTGCTGACTTCTGCATATGGTCTCATTTGCACCTTAATTCGGGCAGAGGCATCTCCCACTAATCAGTTCCTAACATTTGCAAAAACAGTCAGCTGATTTGATTTTTCTCCCTCCTTTTCTTTCAACAAATCTCAATAACTTTTAGGCATGTGGAAAGTTCCTCCAAAATTTCCAAAGCTGAAATTCTTTTGTTTTAATTCCAGTGAAGAAACTTCATTGTTAAATGAAAGGAGAGAAAACTCAATACTGACTTTGTTAAAAGGCATTTCAGATATTTCACTCCATTGTTAAATACTCACATTCATACTTGTATATTGTCAGTGTGTTTATGCACTCTTAAACACTATCAGACAACTCCTGTAAGCAATACTGAAGAGTGTCATCCCTGCGATGTCATGCCACAAAATACAGGTACAAAATTCTGACAGTGTCTGCTTTCTAATATCCCTTGCAATCTAAACATTATTATTCAGTGCCCTAAGGCTCTCTTTTTTTTTATATTTTGTTTTATATAAGAAATGTCCAGAACAATCACAGACCTGCTTCATATCTTGCCATCTATATTTAAAATGTTTTGATTGCTGGAGGCTAAAAATGCTCGTTATTTTGTTCCACCAGCTAAAAGTTTTCCAGGAGAACCAACATCTACAAAATTAAGTTGTTTTCCTTTGAAAATTATTTTGAAATCTCAACGTGAAAAGGCTGCAACACTGCATTCAAGGGATGCAGGATCAAAACCTTGCAGTTTTAAATGTCATCAAAGTTCACATTCAGTGAGGTATAAAAGTCTGTTAAAATTTCATTTTTGTAATCTTGAATGTTGCTTAGGCAGAATCTATACCCAGGTATTGTTATTTTCTATGCCCAAATTCCTTAGTGCCTCAAGACATTAAATTCAGGGTTTGAAAAGACTGCATCAGCCACCAGATCCAGTTTCCTGCACTTATGGGAAACAATTCCATAGGGACTGAACTCAAAAACATTCTGAAGAACATCTGCACTGTTATCTTCTGTACAATAAATATGTGAGACACCTGTAAATATCTGGTAATATTATTAGGTTGGCTTGTAAATATGGGAGCAAATAGCACTAACCAGCAACTTTGAAATTCAGAAAACAGCTTGTATGGAGAAGCTGGACAATCTTATTCATCCTTAATTTTGAGCACAGAGACCTTGGGATTTGATATAATCACTGCTAGAGTAAGACAATTTCTTTCCAAGAGTGGGGTTTATTGCTTATGTGTATTGTACATATTAAATAGATATTCAGATTCAAACAATTAACTGTGATGTGAAGACCAATAAACTCAGGTCAAGGGTTGGGAAAGGAGAGGGAATCACAAATGGTATTGAAATCCTTTACTGCTGCATAACACTCCAGTGACCACTGTTAGAACAGGCATTTCGTTCTATCAAATCAAACATGGGTATTTGTAGTCAATTTCCCAGCTATGGGGAAGAAAACTAACAAAACAAAAATACCTTCGCTGATCATTTCTATGATTTGGTTTCTGAAATATAGTTTAAGTGCTGTGTTGTAAAATCACCTTTTTACATTTGAAGACATATATCTAGATTATTAGCAAACATTGTGTTTAGCAAACATAATGTTATCAAAGGATGCATTGGGAAAAAACAGTGACAAAACCTAACAACCAAATCAGAGAGAAGACTTCTTTCCCTAGGATATGGTTTTTGTGATCAAAGAACATTTCCACTTTAAGAATCCCAGTATTAATTATGCAGTCAGGAAATACATCATCACCTAAATGGACATAGATACCCAATTTTCTGCTGAATAAATGCTGATCTGAAAGGAGAAAAGTGAAAGGGAAAGAGAGAGAAGCTTTTGGGATGTATAGGCATACATAACAAGAAAATTTGGTAACATTAATCATATTTTGCAACACTTAAGATATTCTATGAATAAGGAGGGAACTAAACCAAGCCTTCTATAAAATATGCTTCTAAATTCAGTATCAAAAAAAACCTGACCTTTTAATTAATCTCAGAGGTATTTTTCCTTCCTTTTTTTTATAATCTCTATTAATTTAAAAAATGTTCATTGAAGAAGCACAATGGATCATAGCCTTCTCAATAAAACAACTGTTTAGAGAGGTATAGAGAGGTTTGCAGGATGGTTGAGAACTAGTCTCATATGAGTAACCACAAAAGAAATTACATAGGAATGAAGAAACTATGAAGAAAAGTATGTTGTTTTAAAATTGTGCTTTATGTCCCAGGTCCATTACATGAAAGAATCAAGCTAACAGGATTATAATTTCTTCTTCTAGATTTTGTCATGTTTAATAAAATCCTTGGAGAAGGGATTTAGCAAGAACCTTTATTTCCCTAGACTATCCATGTTCTTCAGAAGGTAAATTTCTCTTGTAGCTATCGCATGATACCAGTGACAGCAGATAAACGAAATATGTCTGCAAGAAATACTTTAGAACTTACATTGAGATCAGTTTTGAATCTGAGTTTGCAAAAGCTATTTACTGTACATTTTCTACTTTTCTTTAAAAATTCACATAAAAGGACATAACCCCTATTAGTGATTATAATTGGTATACTGCACTGAATACATAAGAAACAAGTTACATCTTTTAGAGTGGACTGTGCCACCATGATTTTTTAAAGCAAAACCACCAAGATCATGCTTCTTTTAACTGGCATTTATATCTTAAATATGTAATTTGAGTTAAATAGTAACTCTTCTCATTGAAAAAGAGAGACTTTTTTCCTGTCTCATAATTACATAATATTGTTTAACAGTACACATGAACATTTAGCTCTATTCGTAATAGAGTTATCCACAATCAGGTTTATGGTGCATCTATCTGTGAGCACAAATGGCTACAGTCAAGTGTCAAACTGAAATGTTTTCCAGAAGCAAAAGCCTGCCAAACACTTTTTATTTGCCATTATGGACTAGGTTTATCATAACCTGAAATCATGCTGGCAAAATTCAGTTTTACAAGATCCAAACAGTATTTCAAGCAAAATTCTGCCATGTGTTTTGGATAACTGTCTAAGCCTGAGGAATCAATGCTTTTGGCTTTCCTTATTCCAAGATGTTCATCTGGTTTCAAGTCCTGAAATTTCCCATCTGAGTGTCTCCTTTGGATCCAGCTTGAGTGATAGGTACTGGCGTCCTTGATTGTAGGGTGACCTTCTTCTCAAGCTATGGATGAGAGACCTGGATCTACAGATCTCCACTCAAACACCTTCAGATCAAACTAAAATTTAAAATTTCCAAACATTTCCTAACTTCATTCTGGATAGTTCTACTCCTGATTTATTCTCAGAACAAGTTAAATTTAGTTCTTTTGAAATACAAATTGAATAATAAAATCAGCAATTGTAGGTAGGAAGAACTCTAACAATAATTTTCATCCCAATCTGCTTGCAACAGGGGAGATAAAGAAGAGTGATGACAAAGAAGGTAAAATGTCCAGTTCATCTTTACAAATTAAAAGATGGGTGAGCACATCTGCAACGTATTCCCAAAGAATTCTGGAGAGATTTGGTACTTTGCATACATGGGCAAAAGTACATCTAGGTCTACATATTACATCTTCTACTACATACTACATCTTCAGCTGAAGATACCACCATTTCCTTTTGTTTGCTAGGAAGCAACCAATACATCCACTTTCAAAATTACTGATTGTACCAAGGAAACTGGTGAACCTTGTGGCACGATATCTCCTAATAAATTATCTTGGTGGTTCTCATTATTAATGATTGTAAAGTGCTCACCTAATGAAGGTATTTGTGAATGATGGTTTGTAACACAGATGTGTATTACCTGATACAGGAACAGTCACTTTAGTTAAAAACAAAAAAGCAGCATAATTAATGTAGCTAGCAAGAAAAATTAAAGCCTCATTTATTTCAGGGGAAGCTTGGTGCATAACTGTATATAAACAAGGAAACAGAAGTGACTGGAATGTCATTATTCAAATTCACGCTGCCTTGATAAAACTAATACAAAGTCAGTTATTCTGCTCATTCATTTTTTTCCTCATTTCTTCACATATTTTGTGTAGGGATGACAGCCCCAGACTGCTGTTTTAAGTTACTCTATGTGTATGGACTGCTAGCTTGTCTGAAATGCAAACTAAATTAAAAAAAAACCCAGAAAAATTTCAGTAATTTTCTCTTTAAAAGGCTATCTTGAATTAGTAAGAAGGGCTTTATGCCAGGTTTTTTGGGGTTTTTTTTTCAGTGTAAGGTAAGAATAAAATTGTCTAAAGTATTAGGGGATCTTGACTGCCCTGTGTGCTTTTGTGTGTCCAGTTTGTTTATGGTTTTCCTGAGTTTGTTCAATAAGCTTATATATATTAAAGCTTGTTTTTCCAGGTATACCTTCTCTGGGAGTTCTCAAGTATGACCTATATTTCTGGACATTGGCATTAAATAAATTTCATTTAATAAGCTAGACAATGCAGTTCATACCTATATTCCAGTTCTGCCATTTAAAATGGTAAAGAGCTCTGATTTAATGAACTAAAGTAAACTAAGACAGCACTGTGCACACAAATTTTCAATATCAACCTTTCAGAATCAATAGTGGACCACACTAAAAACCAGCAACTGTGAAACACACTTTCCATTAATTCTTATTGGAAAAGTTACTGAAATAGAATTGAATGCATAAATATCTAAACACTTCCTTGTTCTTGACCTAGTATACATTTACATCTGGATTGTGTGAGGTTTTGCTTGATTTTTAATGAAAACTGAAGTTTCTCCTTCCTTCTCTATAAATTAAAAAAAAGGAAATTATTTTAAATGTAATGATAGGCTGTTTTCCTGAATAACCCTGTAATTATTCTTATGTAGTTATTTTAAATAAGAGGAGCAAAGATTATTTGTCTAATCAAGATACAGTTAGAAGGAGAAAATTCTAAGACCATTCCATGCTTTGAAGAAAAATAATACATAATGTAACAAAATACCTTCCCCAAAAATCAGAAGATTGTTCAAACAATATTTTATTCTGTTCCAGTGTCTATTCACTTTCCCAAAGCCTTCTGGACTGCCCTTCCCGTGTGAGAAAGGAACCGTCATTTATCATAGCCTGCTCCTCGCTTGCAGGGCCCTATTAACCTCACTGTCAGGCCGTGCCATCTCTTCGTGGGTAACCGTGAAGGACAGCTTTCCTGTCATCAAAATATTACAAAAGAACATCACCTTTCTTAGTCTCCCTTTTTTCCTAGTTTTTCCTTACCAAGAACAGGCACAGTTGTGTAACTATTTTATGCCCACAGTTAATTCAATCACGTTCTTTGAAAAATTTTCAGGCATTTGGAAACTGTCAATGTTTCTTATCTCTTTGGGAGTATTTGAGGGCAAAAAAAAAAAGAAAGAAAATTCAAAGCTGAAATTTACACTCTTGGGACCTGTTCTATTCAGAAAAATGTAAAGATTTCGGTCAGGTGACATTCTGCTCAGTTCAATGTGTATTTAAATACATCCTATCCATTTAAAGCTTCTCACCCACGGCATAGCAAAAAGTACTTATTTGGATTAAAAAATAACTATAACTGAAGTTTCAGAATTTTCTGTGGACTCTTCTCTTACAGCCATCCTTCTGCTTGCTCAGTGCTACCTGATAATCCCAAACCATCATCAGGGCAGCATACACGGCTGGCTCTTCAGAACTCCTCACACTGTGAATTCCCCCTATTTCCCATGTGCTGCAGAAGTCTGGGAGCACCCAGGAAGAAGAGCAGCCAGCATCCCAACATGCCACAGGGACTATTTTCTAAGTATGATCCCAGCACAACATTGATGTCCATGACTGGATACCTTAAAAAGAAGATCAGAGAGTACGAACACTGCCCTCAAGACCCTTCATTATGTGGTTCACTTAAGTGTATACTTACCTACCTGTTTAGCTTACAATACATGCAGTCATACAAGCACAACACAACCAAACAACCCACAAGCCAAATGCATGGAGAGATTTTTGATTAAGAGAAAGAAAATTTTATTATCATCACAACAGATAAGAATCCTTCCCACCACTTCCTGGCCCAGATTTCTACATTCTACCCCCAGCTGTCCTGTTGTTTCACTTACTAGCAGCATATGTCAGAAATAGGTATATAGTACAAAATAATCTTCACATTTTAATAATAGACACCTACTTTTGCTCATAGTTTTCAGAGCAAGAAAATAAATCAGAAAGTGCTTATGAAAACTTTTAGCTCAAATATTACCATTTTAAGCAAAACTGTCTTAATGAGAATGGAAATAGATTTGAAATACTGCTAAAATTTAACTCTAAAAGTCATTTTCATGCAAACACAATATGAGTAAAGGCTACACACTGGGAGGAGCTGTAATCGTGAGGGAATTACAGGGAAAAAATAGGGAGAAAATTTTCAATAGAATACCTCATTTCTTAAGCATAAATTTTGTATACTACATGTGAGAAGGCTCTATTAATATCCCTGGACAAGACTGACGGGAGCACAGCAGAGAATTGCATGTCTTATTGCTTTTTCTTACCTAACAAGTTGTTCGCTGCTTTCTCTAATATATATTCCTTGTCAAGCTGTGAAGGTGTTGATAAAATTATTCTCCATGTCTTTTTCCTATCCTCTCTCATAAAACATTGATGAAAACAGAAAAGGATCTGTACTGGAGGAAAAAAAAGGACATACAAAACACCAACTTAAGATGAAGAATTTTTGAAGCAAAAGCCTTGCTTTTCTACTAAAAAGTGCTGAAAGGTCTTTCTTTTAAAGTATCCCTATTCAAAAGGAGTTGTAGCTGGCAGAATATTTGAAGCAGAAATCTTTAATCTATCACTGGCCACCTGAAAATTTTATGTATTTTTAAAACAAAACAAAAAAAGAGGCAAATTTAAAAACCAAAATAACAAACAAACCCAAAATAAACAAACAAACTAAACAAAAAAAAAAACATCTGGGACCACAAACGGCTCTTTCCTCACTATTCTTCTGTCCTATGTTTTCTAGTAATGAAAATTTTGTAACAGCTCTGTACAACAAGGTGGCAAGGATTTTACACATCTGGACATATACCAAAAAAAAAAAAAAACGACCAAAAGAAAAGCTGGCTAAATAGTTATACAGTTGAAGACTTATTTTAAAAAAAACCACAAATCCACCTTCCCAAAGATAAAAGTGAAGGCATGACACTATAATGAATTGGATATGTTTGGTTTTGATTTATTTTCTCTTTCAGAAATAGTCACTGCAATGTTTGCAACAAAAAAATCATGATATTTGATAAAATATTCATATTTCTGCTGGGTAGAGACACAACACACAGCAAAATACAATCTACAGAGCAGAAGTAGAAACTTCCTCACTGCTTTCTTTTCTCATCATGGTTAAATGGCTTAGGAGGGTGTTTTTTTATGAAGTCCACCACCAGAACCTTATGAAAGGGTGTCTATTTGATCCTCAAATCATGTCCACAGTTTAATGAAGTAATTTTCCCTAGAAAATTTTCAGTAAATGCTTTCAAAAAGTTCCTTGATGCCCCTAGCAAATAAATACATCAAAGCCAGCACCAAGTGTGAAAGCAGCAGGACAAGGACACCTGAACTGGAGAAGTGAGAAGAGGAAGAGACACTGAAATGTGTTTCCAATCTATCTCCTGAGAAGCAAGCTGCAGGGAAGATGAAATAGCAACAAATGAAAGAGCTGGAGTTATAGTCATGGGAATAGACAGGTACTTTTGACATTTTATATTTTGTAACTCTTTCTCTGATAATTTTTCCAAATTCTTCACTTTTGTAAGCTTGATTTAACCCTTTTTTCAAAGCCTACAAGGCATGAAGTATGATCTGTCTCTCTTTTTTTTGCTTTCCTCCCCAAAAGGTTTGTTTTGAGGTCAAGTAAAACTGAATACCACATAACAGGCAAAAGAGATCTCCTCTCCAGCCAGTTTTTTTCTGCTAAGTATGAGCTTACAACACAGCTTTCAAAAAGGGAAAACTATCACATATTCCTCCATGACTCAATTTCATAAATAAAAAATATTGAAACAAATAGAAAATAATGAAATAAATAGAAAATGTAACTTATTTAACATTTTGCTGTGTTTTCATGGGATGCAACATTCTCCCCCAATTTTATTTTTTTTCACATTACCTCTTATGTGATTTCCTGAGCTGTATGACACTAATAAAAATAAGTCACTGAATTCCTTAATTTATGGGTTTGGGTATCTGGCATATTGGATAGCTGAAATCTCACTTTATTTTCTAACCTATTTAGTGAAATTATCTGTTGATTTTCACCTGAATTTTAACAAATAACAATAAAAAAATTGTTTTCATGCATTTTAAAATTTTGAAAGACATGGATGAAACTATATCATGTCATATAAAGTAGGAAATACTGCTGGGAAAAGTCTTACAAAATTTTTTCTGACCTTTGGCCATTATTCAGTGATTCAGTATGGCCATCAGGTACTGACAAATATGTCACCAGTGACAACACTGAGCAAAAGGACTAAACACATGCAGACACTTCTTTTATCTATCTAGAAGGAGGTGTTGAAATTGAACTATGAGTCACAGACAGTAGACTCATACCCCTGAACTGTCGTGGTGAAGATCTTTTCTCTGTGAATGTTTCTCTTGAATGATGCACATTTGGCACTACTGAAAAGGCATTCTGTTTGGATAAGAATCTAATAAATCATATTTCTCAGGAGAAGAAAAAATGTTTTTCATCTCTACATTAGGCAACTGACAGCACCAAGTGTCTCATAAAGAGACCATGGAATTAATATTCTGTAAACATGCAAGAAAATAGGGTCCTATTCACCAGACACAAAAACGTGCCAAGAAGTGTAGTGTGATGTATTTTTGATACAGATTAAACATTTTAACAAGCTGAAAATTATCATCTTAACCAAAGGTTAGAGCAGGGTAGTGATAGAACTGATTTGATTCTAGTCCAGCTTAATTTAAATGCTGGCAAAGACAACAGAGGCAGTAAACGTCAAGCTGGTCACTGCCAAGATATTTTGGACCTCTTTTTTAGAATATGAAATTGTTTGTTTCTGTGGTTTTTTTGCTGCCCCCATGCAATGTTTGTACTGTTACCAGTGTCGACAAGTGAGATGCACATACTTGGTGAAAAGTCTATGTTTTCACAGCATTTCATAAGAGGAGTCCTACTGTGAATTAGGAATGAATGATAGCTAAAGAGGTACCCACACAAAATAATATCCCTGATCTCCTTCCCCTCAGTGGTCAGTCAGCCCTCTCTGTCTTTTACCATTCCTCTGGGGACTGATCATTAAGAAGAGCTGAGTCCATCCCCCTGTCCTTTAACAGCCAAAGGACTTCTTGACAAGAAACTTAGCTTCTCCTATTTCACTATGCATGTTATCATCTTGTGATAAGTTGACATATGGATTCACATCCAAGGTCAGACATTCTGGCAAGCCACAAAGCTGCCACTGCATAGGCAATCCAGCTTTTAGTAGTAGAGAATGCAATGTTGCTACAGTCAAAATCCATTTATAATGTGTGAAACAGCCTTTCAAATCAATGAGAGGCAGTGAGCTGTAAAGGAATTGCATCCCAAGGAATCTCCTTGCACTTTCATTTTAATGCACAGTATCATTACAGATCTCACATCACATAAAATCTGAATTCTCTGTGAAGGAATGAGGGCATTAAATTTTTTTAACTTCCACTGACACGGCTGTAACAATATATCATGTTCAAAATTACTTGGAAGTCAAAAACCTAAAGCAGAAAAAAAATTAACCCATCAAAATAACTTAATTTTTGTCATGGCTCTGTATCATGCACAAATGAAAACCTGCCTGCCACAAATAGAATTAATTTAAACAGCAAGGATATCCAATGGGACAACACCTATTTTATGTGTTCACAGTTTCAAAGCATTAGATTACTTGCAGGTGCCAAGTGCAAATACTGTCTTTTCCTTTCAAATTCTATTTAGACATTAAAAAACATAAACACTGTGTAGAATTTAGTATTTTTGATCATGAGATTGTGCATTATTTCATCCCCTAGAACATGCCCATGCGCCAATGAAGGTGAAATCTCCAAGACACCAATGAAAAGTTTATCAGATCTGCAAGGAACTGACAGGCTTCTCAGGAACCTGTGAAAGCTTCTACTGCTGCTAAGGGAAACTGAGAGGATGGAAGGAATTTAAAACTTCAGCAACAAAGACAGCCGCTGGCAAAAGAAGTGCTAGTTACAAACAGAACAGCAAAAAATATTGATGCTCTAGTTCAAGTATCAGCAGCTCATTCCCTGGTGACCAGCTAGATGACTTCTACTAATTCCCCTATCTCCTACCGAGAACAGGAGGACTGTTTTTCCATCTGTTGGAAACAGAGAGAGGGGGTTAGAGGGGAAGTCACTTCTGCCACTTCTCAAAAAAGAAATATAATCTGTTTTACTGCAGCAGCAGCAACGTAGCAGCAATATGCCAATATGCCAACAGCCAACAGCCAAGCTAAGGCCCTGTGTTTCAGAGGTTTCTTGGCTGGGCTAAAGACAGATGATGAACCTCATCACTGCAAAAGTCAGTCCCACTCTTCCCCTGTGGGAGTACAATACTGCTGGCATTGTTGAAATTAAGATGCTACATTTTCAAAGGCCTAAGGCACAATCCTGTGTACTGTGGGGAGCACAGAGGTATGTGACTTCCAAGGAGGACTTCATGTCAAAAGACAGCTCTTTATGGCGATACCAAGAATTAAGTGTTTATTATAAGTGTGGTAAAACAATGTCTCATTGGGCAGCAAACCTATCTGTATGGCAGAAAGTTATGGCAAGCAGTAGTAGTTGACTAAACACCTGCTTGTTTTATTCACTGTTCTGGCATTGTGCAAGAGCTCCTGTGGCAAACACAGCTGCTCCTGCCATACTGTCTCACAGGCAGTGCAAGAACCCATCTAGTGTCCTGATTCTTGGGTGTTTTTCAGCAGGAGAGGCAAATGAGCTTTATCACAGTTATTGTCTGATTCCCCTTACACACTGTGAAGGGAACTTGAAGTTGCCTGAGGTCCATGGGGAACGACAGTCCAGATACACATGGGTTTTGTGACAATAAGAAAATATTACAGTGTTTTTTGTTTGACATCTTCCCTTTGGTCAGAGCCTACTCAAAAGAGAGCAAAGCATGATTCAGGTGTTCTTGTTTTACGGAAACACCTCTAAACATTATTTCTCTTTTCCCCACAGGGTATTATTATTTCTTCTTTAATTTGAACTAATTTATTACTTGAAATAATAATTTACATTTTAAAATTCTTTAATTAGTAATATTCCATAAAAGTAGTAGAAAGAAAAGGAATTACTTTAAGCAGTCTTTCATTTAAAGAAGAATTCAATGGGTTAAGGCAGCTCCTGGAGACAAAAAAGATTAAATGATTCAAAAGACAGTGTTTTCTTGATTATAAACAATAACATTTTTAAAATTTTTGAAGGTTTTAAAAATTCAGGGGCAAGGTATTAAACATTTATAGTGTTGTTATGGTTGCAATCAATCGTAAAACCCAGAAAACTGCAGCAATGAGAGAACAGCAGACAGAACTAAAGGCCTCAGGCTGTGAATAATAACACAAAATTTGTATACATGAAATCATCAGATACATCAAATAAAATGAATTCAAGCAGAATTAAAAAACAAACAAACAAACAAACAAACAAACAGAAAAGAACCAACAAAAAAAACACCCTAATGAAACTATGGAAAATATAATAATTTTTTAAGCAGGATACACCATTCATGTAGAAATATACTGTTTCGATTTCTTCAGATCTTCTTTTTTTGGGAGGAAGAATGATAACTACTTTCCCTGTGAAGCTTATAAATGCCTGTGAAGGCTGCTGGGGCACAAATAAGCAGCTCTGTCAAACTCTCAGCTACAGACAAACCCTGCATGAGAACAAAGACAGTAAATACAGCCTGAGGTTTATTTCTTCCATTCCTCTACCACTGGTATGAAGTCTGAAGTACTGTGAGTTATCAAAGAACTTTGTGATATAACTTGAACAGGATAACAAAGTTCCTTCCATAAATCACTTACTACTAAGAAAAAAAAAAATAAATTGTCTGTCAATTTAATAAAAGGTCATAGAATCACAGAATCATGGAATATCCATAATCCAATTATGGATCATCTAGTTCTAACCCTCCTGACATGGCCAGAGACACTGTCCACTAGATGAAGTCGCTTGTAATTCCTTCTGGCCTGTCTTTGAACACTCCCAGTGACAGGGACTTCACAGCTTCTCTGGACAACCTGTTCCAGTGCCTGACCACCCTCGCAGCAAAGACTTTCTACCTTATATCTAATCTAAACCTACTCTCTTTCAGTTTAAAGCCATTCCTCTATCACTACATGGCCATATAAATTGTCCCTCTCCAGCTTTCATGTAGGCTCCCTTTAAGTAGTGGAAGTTGCTACAAGATCTCCCTGGAGCCTTCTCTTCTCCAGGCTGAACAACCCCAACTCCTCAGCCTGTCTTCATAGGAGGGGTGCTTCAGCCCTTTGATCATCTTCATGGCCTCCTCTGGATTCACTTCAACAGGTCCACATCCTCCTTGTGCTGGGGCCTCCAGAGCTGGATGTAGCAGTCCAGGTGGGGTGTCACCAGAGCAGAGTGGAGGGGCAGAATCACCTCCCTCAACCTGCTGGCCATACTGCCTCTGATGCAGCCAGGATACGGTTGGTTTTCTGGACTGAAAGCACACAAATCTGCTCTCCTAAAGTCCATGGTAGTGAGTGTGCTGTTAACCCACATTGGCTGCCCTGTCACTTCACATGAACTAATTCTCCTGCATCCAGCATCTCCAGTTATTATCTGTTTCATTACTTTCTATACTCTTTCCATTACTGTACTTGGAGTAATCGAACCCTCAGATGCTATGACCAAAGAATGTAAATATATCAGATGGTAAGGCATGAAAATATATCATATGTCCTTCAAAACAGCTTCTATCACACTGAATGTACACTACATTAACTTAAATCTCCTACATGGTGTTCTGTATTATTCCACTAGGTTTTGATCAGGCTAATTTAGACGGTTCAGAGGAGATAAACCAGAGCATCTACAGTGGAACAAGGAGCAGATAATGATCTTTTATGCAATAAAAGTGATTAAACTAAAGAATGTGACTTCAGTGAGGAAGGGACACAGGATATGTGTTAAAGTCACTATACTATTTTGCAGAAGTGCAACATAAGGAAAACTATCAAACAAAGGAACTTCCTTGAGGAGAAAAAACTACTCAGCCACTGGAACAGGAATTCCTTCCTCGAGCTTCAAAAATTATGGGAGACTTTTAAAAAGTACAAGAAACTGGGAGTGGCTCAACTGATTCTTGTTCAAATAAAATAGTAACAAGAACAAAAAATATTTTAATTTTCATCAACTATGTGACTGGATTTCAAATAACTGTAGCAAAATCCATCAACTGTATGCTATAGAATTTCGCTGTCTAAATTTTGTAATGAATTTAGTACTTAATTAGCTTTTTAGGAAAAAAAAGCCCAGAAGATTAAAGATAAATTTACGTTATCAATTTTTTGTACATGTATGCAATATGGTGTGTAACAGTTAAGCTAAAATCCAATTTATGAACCATATTCCAGCCAAAATATGTCCTTTAAATGAAAGAATAATTGAGCTTGGAGGGTGTGTGAATGGTTAGAGAAGTGCTCTTCTGTCAAACTGAAATGTCATTCTTTTTTGAGTGCAAACCTAAACATTCCTCAAAATCCTTCAATTTGGCATGGAAGAGAAGGAGCATGATGGGTCAATTTTTTGCTGATTTTTTAAGAAAGGTGAAATGAAAACTGTGACTTGTTTTTGCTGCAGCACATGCCAATGTCTATCCTTGCACTGTGTGTTTGAATAATATCCTGAGAGGTGCTGTAGAATTTGAATATTCAAAGACCAAGTTTAAGGCAGCACAGCAACTCAATTACCAGTTATACATGTAGAAGCATCCAGCACATTCACTGAAGCTCTTTTGAGGTTTGTGAGGCACTCAAAGTCAGTCTCAGCCATTACAGAGCCAAAATAACCCCCAACAACATGCTCCTGTATCCCTGGGGAGTGCCTGATACAACTAAACAATATTAACCTTATTTTGGAAACCTTTATGCTCAGTCCAGCTCACCACACGTCTGAACATTAAACAGAAGAAGTGACAGAAATGTGTGGTTATGTGGAGCAGTATCATCCCTCTGGGCATAGCACTTCTTGGAACTATGTGTTTGGGATAATGTATGGATCAGTAATCTACCACAGCCAAAATAAAGATGCTGGAGCATTCATTTCTATTGAAGACAATAGGAAAAAAAAAAAAAATTCTATCAGTGTCCATGAGGCTGAGATTCCACCTGTATTTCCTCAATGGAATATATTTGCCTTTGACTCAAGGTTCTCTAAGACTCTGATTAGATCGATATGTGTAAACACCTTCAGATCTCTTGACTGCCTTGTGGTGTCTTTGCATAACACATTGGACACTCATAATTGATTTAATATGTGGCAAAGTCCTTCCTGAAGCAAACAACATCTAGAAGAAAGAATCTGGCTCTAGCTTAAAAGCATTTAATCGCTATTTTTAAATTGTCTTTAACTCAGAAGAAATTCCAGATCTATGTTTACTGGAAAACAATAATAGCAGCAGGCCCTGTGAAACAATGTGAATTCTAAGAGGAATGCATAAGAACCCACTGATGCATAATCTAAAGAATCTACTTCTCTATGTAATAATTGCAGTATTTTTTCAAATTACCTCACTCTTTTTCAGAAATAGAGAACAGTTGGAATAAGCCTCCTAAATATTTCATAATTTCCATTAAGAAAATGGAGAAATGTAATTTTCCCACAAAATGTAAAACAGAAGAAAACTTCACAGGTTGAAATACGGTCTTTTCTGTTTTTCAACAACATATTCACTTTGAAATTGTACAGTGAAGAAGAAACAATACATATCTCCTCACCATTCTAGCCAGCTTTTTTCAAAGAAAGGTTTTAAAGGCAATGATCAAGACAATGTACTTGATCACTCATAAAAGAAGTGTGATGTATAATACTTCAAAATTACCATTACTGCTTTTCCCACAGCTGAGAACAGAATATCCACAGGTTCTAATTGCCTGCATTCACTTGTAAAAAATAAGCCTTTTATATGCATTCATTCTACAGTAAATCCTGATTTCCTTACTCACCTTTTAATTCAGGCAGAACTCCTACAAAATACATAAGTCAGGATAAAAGCTACACTGATCTGGGTTACTTAGTAATTTTTTATTCCATGTTTTACTAAAATTCCTATTTTTTTCTGACTCTTTTTAATGATTATTATTGTCTAAAATAACTTGTGTTTTATTCTACCCTATGGAAAGAGTCAAAGTTGAAGGTAAATTTTGCAAAAGTATTTATGAGTAGACAGATAATACACTCCAGTTCTAGAAGACTTTCCATCACGTGTCTTCATTGTTTGTGTATCATTTGTTTGTTTCTATGAAAGGCCTGGCTTTAGCATTTTCAATCATTTTCTTTAGATTTGCCCTTTTTTCTTTGTTTTTATTTTTCTTTTTGTTTGTTGGCCATTGTTCAGTTGTCACTTAGAAATGTAATTCATTGCTGTTCAGTTCCCCTGGGAAGATGCTATTAAGACTGTTCTTTGAAAAATAATCCAAATCTATCTATTTTAATAAAGGTAACAAAATTAGAAAATGCAAGCACTAGAAAGATATTTGAATTGGTGACCTTCCAATAGGAACCCAGTAAGTTTTTGCAGCAAAAAAGTTGCCTTTGAAAACAGGTTGCCCAGAGAGGTTTCTTTTGGAACAGGTTGCCTGGAGATACTGTGCATGTCCCATCCCCAGAAACATTCAAGACCAGGTTGAATGGAGTCCTGAGCAACCCAATCTAGTGAGTGGCATCCCTGCCCATGGCAGCAGGGATGGAACAAGGTGATCTTGAAGTGGCTTCCAACACAAAACTTTCTGTGATTCTATAAGATACATGGGTCTTGCACAACTATTCTTTTACTGATGTAGTCCTTTGATTGCTAAATGTAGAATTTCTTTTCACATCTTGAAGGTGCTTAATACTGGCATTGTAGAGAGCAGGACTTTTAGGGACGTGACTGTTGCTAATCAACTTTTATACCTGTCCTGGGGTGACGTTATGATGCTGTATTCCCTATCGTCTACTTATTGCCCAGACATGAGTTTGTGTGTCTACTATTTTTTTTATTTTTAACAAAGTATTCACATTTTTTTCCCTGAAGTCTCCATTTGATTACAAGGATATTTCAGATTTACATCACAAGATGGGAAACATAATGGGTATTTTTGTACTTAGACATAGAAACATACACAAAAGATATTCAGCTGAACACAAAGAGTGGGTCTTTAACATTCATAGGTGCTTTAATGTGACTTAAATTGCTAGCATATGAAGAAAAGATGTTTCTATGCAAGAGAAAGAACCATGAATTCATACAAACAGAATTCTATCCTTTTAGTATGAGCATCCTGGATTTAGACTGAAAAATAAATACTACAAAGACTGCAACTCACCTGTTGAAAAACTAAAACCAAAGAACATTTACAGAAATCTCAGTAACTGGGGAGTTTGACATTGTAAAAAATATTTCCTGAAAATTATTCTCATATAAAAAAGATTTCCTTAGAAATCTTCCAGGGTCACTGGAAAAATAATTTGTTTCATTTTTACTGACTTACATACTGACTCACAGCTAGTCTGAGGTCACTTTTTTTTTTTTTTTCATTTATAAAGAAGCTACTTCATCATATTCTTCTCCCATTTTGGCAGAAGTCAAAAGGATTTATTGCAAAGTCCTAATCTAAGCAGAAAGGTGAGAGAGAATTATGACAGGGTATTTCTAAGAGTAACAACAGTAAAAAGTTACTCCGTTGTATTGTGAATAAAACCTGAATATTAAAGTAGATTCTGATCTTGCATTCTAATAGCCAAATTTATACATGTATATAGAAATATATCTGTGTTTAAAATATATATAAATATTATATATATATTATCCACATAGGAAGAAAGGAGGTTCAATAAGTATGTCAGAAAATGTTCAAGACACTTGTAAGAACCAACTGAAAAGTCAGATTGCAACCACACGCCTCTTACAGAGTCAACACAGCCAGTTCCACAGCTTCCACAACTGTTTGCTCCCTACAGTACAGATGCCAGCAGCCACCTCCAGGTGATGAATTTCCACCATGATCACCACACTGTATCACTTTCCAGATGATGAAGCATCTTAGCATTGAATGACTGGTAGTAAATCAGCTTTACTAACAGTGCCCACAGAAGTCACCAGATCCTTTTCAATCTTTCTTTCTCCTTTTCATAAGGGCTATTCATGCCTTGGAGTTGAGTAATAGTGTGGCTGCTAGCACAAGTTATGAAATGAAGATCATATCTTTGAGGATGAGCAGTTTGTATAATAGGTTCATCTGGAGTGTTTGGGAAGAAATCCTCACAACCAAAAAGACTTTCTTACTACTCCAGTTATCTTTGTCGTACATAAATCACCCAAATACACCAGGGATTTAAAATGTTGGACAGAGGGGCTTATCAGCAAAACAGTGCAACATGTACATCACCTTTAAGCATATGGTTATGCTAATTGAAGTCAGACATCTCTGGTACAGAGCTGGGAAATAAATTATATTCCCAGCTCCAGGGGGTTTATGACTATGAAAACATTCTTCTCCCACAACTCTGAGCACTTTCAACACATACAAACATAACTCACAATGATATTAATATTCCATGAAATACTGTGTTTTTACAGGAGAGTCATCTTATTTAAGATGTGAGGGAAGGGAAGGGAAGGTGCGGGAAGAGAAGGTGCGGGAAGGGAAGGTGCGGGAAGGTGCGGGAAGGTGCGGGAAGGTGCGGGAAGGTGCGGGAAGGGAAGGTGTGGGAAGGG
>VXAD01008108.1:1384329-1589139 GCA_013399195.1 Dicrurus megarhynchus
TTTTGGGAAGGGAAGGGAAGGGAAGGGAAGGGAAGGGAAGGGAAGGGAAGGGAAGACAAAAGGCAAAAGGGAGAAAAAGAGAAGGGAGAAAGAAAAAAGTATTCAAGTTCAGTACAGGGAAAAGAATACCAAAAAAAAGGAAAAGGACTACAATGTAGTCTCAAGAAATCATGAATAGCAGAAAATTGCACAAAAAAGGCAATATAGAGAAAAAAAGAAAAAGCGTAGCAACACCAAGAAGCAAGATGAATAAAGACAGGGTGAGAATTAAATAAAAATATTGAAGGGTTGCATAGAGATGATGAGACAAGGCAAGGGGAATGAATAAGATGCCGGGATACCCAGAGAGTGTGGAGAGAGGAACAAGTTGCACTTCCTACTGATTATGGAAATTTCATGCAAGAGAACAATATGGGTACCATCATCTATTATAAGAATTTCATTTGGCAGACATGCTTTTAGGAGTGTTCTACATTGGGTACTTCTCTTTTTCCTTACTTAGTATATCCATAATATTTCTTTAGTCTTTGCTTCTTAAGAAGATGCATGGCTGACTTAGAGATAAAACACATCTCTAGGAAGTAAGTGTGCATGTGTCATAGTTCACATGAAAGCTGATCCTTTTCCTTTTAATACATTATTTTTCCTGCAGTGCAGAACTGCTGCCCTGGGACATACATTCAGAGAGCTCTTGCTCTTCTCAGGTATGTAAGGTCATTACGTAAAGTGGCTTTAGCCTCAAGCCTTATGAATGATAGTACTGGAAACACATTCTAACAGAGATATTCTCTGCCAACTGCTTAATTATATCCAAATCCAGGAGCCTGATTACAGACACATTCATAGATGGTGGGACCCTGCCTCTCATCCAAAGGCCACCTTTCTATGCACCTTTAAATATTCCCTGTAATTGAAGATCTGGTGTCCAGAACACCTTATGTAGCAAAATGGTTTTCATGGTTGTTTTGAGAATTAACACTCACTACAGCAGTATTTTATTAATGTTTACAAGACAAAAATGGTACTCTTGGGCAGAAAATCTCTTTCACTACACAATACACACCTTTATTTCTTCTACAATTATTTGTTGTTGGTTTGTTGTTTGCTTTTTTTTTTATGAGAGGTGTTTCTAATCCATGGACTAGGATGCAGCATATAAAACTGAAGTATTGGGCTGGATTAGTCATGTATGGATTTCCTGGCAGTGCAAATGACAAACAGGTTATAATAATTGAATTAATTAGCACATGTATAGCACTTTGTATCTTGGAAGCACCACACAAACATTAACTAATTAATTCGCACAACACCTCTGTGAGGAAAGGAAGCAATTATCCTCAGCCCCATTTAACCCACAGAGAGCGGTTAAAGTATTATTCTGGTTAGAAAACATAAACCTCGGGTTGGTGCTATGGTGGTTTATGTTTGAGATTTCTCAATAATATTGCTCTTCAAAGCCAGGTCAGTGAGCTGGGCTTTTACTCTGGCAGAGGAGAGGGTACAGTCTGGCTGGGACAACCTGCTCCATCATGCCCTCTCCTGCTAGGTGAGAAAAGGACATGTTTCTGAAATCCATTTTGGCAAAAAAGAAAGCAACAGTATGTTTCAGTGAGAGAAGTTAATGTGTGACTTCCGAACTGATATGTGCCCTCTTGTGTGTGTGTAAGATAAGCACCAAAATTTAAGTAATATTTTATTTACTTCCCAGACTGATTCTGTGAACATATCATGCAGAGGTAAAATGGGAAATGCAAATAGAGCAGCCCAGGTGTTCATACAACAGATTGATGATTAAAAGAAATACTCCCAAATTAAAATATATATCGATTATGTGTAGGTTTCAGGCCTGTATAAAATTTCTACTGGACCTTTCATCTCACTACTATTCCTTTGTAATCCAACTGGCTATAATTATGGAGTACTGCTTATGTAAAGGTTATGTGTTGTCACTACGCATTTTGGAGGACAGACCATTGAGCTGGATGCTGCCTTCAAAAACGTCCAAGTTCAAAACTTCAGAACAGGATCCCTGTTTTCTAGGCCTGTGATGATATGGCTTTGAAACTACAAACACATCTGCAGTGGCTGTATTTTTCCTATCTGTAAATCACAAAGGGTCCAACAGTTATATACTCTGTTGTTCTAATAAATTGGAAAATTGAGTGTGCTGCAATTTTCTATTCATAGAAAACAATGAGAATAGATAAAGTAATCAAAAGGGATAAAAGGGTAAGGCTTTTCTGTACTTGCTTTGTTTATGGATTTTTCTGAAGAGGAAACAACCTGTGTAGTGCTTTATCTCAGGCTTGCAATAACACTTCTTGTTCAGCTAAACTTTAAAATATTATGTCTTAGAGGGAAGCACACTATCTGATGGATGTAATATCTACATGCAGACTATTCTATGAGGTAAATCAAGTTCAGAAATCAAGTCAGATTTCACTCTAGATGAGAATAAAACAATTAGTTAATTCACTCAATTAAGTATTACACATTTGTGAAACAAAATTGATTTTATAGAGTAAGTATATCAAGAGAGGTACTTAATAGTAATTAATCATCTATCAGCTTTGCCAGGACTTCAATTGTCAACCACAATTATGCATAAATTCTTCTAATTAACAGAGATTTAATCATACAAATCCAACTTACCTTGTAAGTATGACAGGGCCACCAGACAGTACAACACAATAGAAGTGTATTTGCAGGTCTGTAAATTCACTGTTCCTGCAGTGACTGTAAAGTAAAACCATCTGTGCTCAGAAATGCACTCCACTTGTTGCTATCTACTTTGACCTGGCTGGTAAAATACATGAAGTTGCATTCCCTACATAAATAAGTAATTTAAAAGCTTTCTGCACAACCCTGTGTCTCTCCAGCAAGCCTACATATTAAAGAACAAATGTCTATATGCATGTTTATAACCACATTAAAAAAAAAAAATTCTATTTGAAAACACTGACTAGGATAAAGTTTATATTTTATAATGAAGTGAGTCTGCACAACTGCTGTTATGGAGAGTTTGTTTAAAATTCATACATACTCCTTTAAAAAATGTCCAATAAGCTGGGAAGAAATTAACAGGAAGGATCAGTAGCTGCCCTACCCCACTTTCAAAATGTTTATTAAAGTTTTCAACTGAGGAGGAGTGCTGTTATTTACTTGAATCTTTTAAATGGAAAAAAAATACTTTAAAAGTTTATAAAATTACTAGAATTTAGTTACGTGTTCTATGTAGTCGGACACATAAGAGTATACACGTAAGAAATCGAGTATCTAACTGACTCTTATTTCCACTGCTGACTTTGCTTTAATGTTGAGTTGCAGCTGCATTTCTATAATTGAACCAATAGGTGGCACCAGTAATTTCTCGAAAATATCTATAAATTTAACACATTCTGTGACTGCAAATTAGATTCCAGGTGATCAGTAGCCAAACTAACAGCTAGCTATAAGTAATAATTAAAAGAGGTATTTGTAGCACGAAGGAAGCATAGAACGAAAAAAAAAAAAAAAACCAAAAACAAAGAACAAAATAAAATTAAAACCCCTGACTTAGAGGGGTTTTGAAGCTCAAAAACAGATGGAATAAGAAAAGACAACCTGATCAGAGACAGCCAGAACAGGTTTACAAGACCTGAATCCTGGCAGCAGCAATACAATAATATAGAAGTTGATGCAAATTAGAAAGGCAAATAAGCAAGTCATGCATTTCTGTGAAGAAAATGGTCTTCCTTTCAGAAAATATAATGTGACTCAAGCTTGAATTCAAAACTTAAAGCACCCTAAATAAAGATTTTGGAAAACTAGGTGAATATACACTTGACAAACACTTGACCTGTATGCAAAAATTTAGATTGTGTCAAATGTAAAGGAAAATGAGCACCTGAAAAGGCAGCACAGAAAATGTGAAATGCATCCAAAAGGTGACGAAATGTACCTGTGGCCCAGGGAAGGATACACAGACATCTGTCATATAACATCCTGACCCACAAAGGCCTACAATGGATTTTCGCAAAATTCATAAAGCATGAGAGAAGGTGTTCCCATGCCAGGACACATTAAAAGGAAACAAACAGAAAGTGGGTATTTCTAAGAAAAGTGAAATGGTACTCAAAAGAATTTACTGCTGGTTCCTATCTAGAATGCTACCACCTAGTCAAGTACTACACCACATTATAAAAAACATATATTCAAAACCACACACACATACACACATCAGTGGTTTTTAACATATTCTTCCTTCCTCTCCTCACTATCAAGACAAATTCTTATAGGGAGACTGTCACTCACCAGAGAAACTTTCACCTGAAAGGTAGCCAAAATTATTGCTTCCCATATTTTGCCTAAAGGATTAAAATATATAAAAAATGTGTGAAGGAAATGAATTAAGTGTGCTTTATGAATCTAAAGAAATAATTTATCTTAAAATGCTTTACAAAACAACAGATTAAATATCAAAGAAAGTTTACTAGAAAACAAAGCTTTCAAACTAATGTAAGAATATTTTCCTAAGTAGGCAAGGGTTTGTGTTTTTAAATAAGAATGTGATGGAAGGTACAGATATTTAGACATTTCTTGAAACTCAAACACTTGAACTTAATCCAAAAATTTATATTTATTTAAATCTGAAGTAAAAATGGTTTACACCTAAATTTTATCTAAATATAAAGCTACATGACTATGCACATTTTGGAAGGAACATAGTGTGATCCAGTAACAGACTGAAAAGCTTGTTTGAAAGTGTTACGAAACAACATAAAGAAAAAAATAATCTGAGAAACATATTTTCTAATTCGCCTCCTAAGGTTCAAAAATTCTTGAAGCATAAGTTTGGCATTGTCTCAAGATGTTAAAAAAAAAAAAAAATCCTTCCAAAGAGGAAAAAACCAGATACAAAGAGCCAGGATGTTTGCAAGTATCCAAACCTTCATAGCTCTGATAATTGTAAATATCTAACTGAAACACTCTAGCACTCTACCAATACTTATGGGGCTCAGTAGACAAAACTGTGGATGGTGGGGAGAAAACAGAAGTCACTTCAGCTTTCTAAAATCGTCTTATTAAGAAGAAAGTTAGACACAGATATTATTAACGTCTGTCACAGACATTATACACAGGTTTCCAGGAAATAGTAAGAAACATTTATTCCATCCCTTGAATACATGCTTTGCATTAAAGAAATTTGAAAGGAATTTAATAAAATACATCTTTATCAACTTTTCCATTGCAAGTGTGGTAAATGCAAAGGACCTCTTTTACTCAAAAATTTGAAAAAAACAGTGGCAACAATGAAAATTCTGGAACTGATGAAGTATCCATCATAGTTAAATTAAATTAAACAAGTTGCAGTAGGAAAATGAGGTTGAGGTCTACTACATTAAGAAAATAAAATGTTATTTTTTAAAACCAAGATAAAAAAGGGAGAGAATATCTAACTGCAATTTAAGAGAAGAAAATTATTTTTAAAATTTTCAAGCAACCCACCTTTGTCATTCTGAGAAGGTAAACCACTAAAATCACTAAAGAGTTTGAAAACACTTTGGTGTGTCATGCTTGAATAAATTTGTTAAGGGATTACATTAAATGAATGAAATGAAAAAAAAAGAGCTTCTGCTTCTCAGTCTTATTTTACAGACTCCAGAGGAAGAACAACCCAGAGTGCTGCTGTTCACTCACCCCTATGGCTGTGCAAATAATTAATTTTTCAGTTCACTAACCACTCGCTAGAGTAGGGGTAAGAGAAAAAAAAAAATCAGGAAGGTAAAATATTACTTCAAGTCAGATGGAAAAAAAAATCCTTTACAGGAATTTCTTTACAAAATAGAAAGAGAAAAAATCTTTTGAGACATCTTTGATCTGGATTTTGGCATCTTTATAGACAGAAGTCTTTTTTGAAAGCAAAAAAAATATTTATTTTGTACTAAAATACCAAAAGAGCATATTTTAAAGCTTCTCTTTTCTTCCTATGGAAGGACCTGAATTAGAACATAAACAGAACTCTCTTCAGTCATCATAAAGTCATGTTACTGAAGAGTTTTAGTAAAATCATACCAGTATCATATGAACTTGGCACAAACATCCATATAGAAGCCTGTAGGCAGTCTAAAACATGTGCTTATCTAAATTCTTCTTTGTTTGGTTGGTTGGTTGGTTTTTTTGGGGGGGGTTGGGGTGTTCGGGGTTTTTTTAGTTTTTTGTTTTTTTGTCCTAGCAAACTGCTACAAACTGGTTTCTGCTGGTGAGAGACTGTCACTTTCATCTAACAGGGAAAGCCTTTTGACCCTGTGCAAGGAAACATGTTGCAGAAATTCCCACTTTCTCTAGCTGAAACACTTTATCTACCCCTAGCAGGACAAATTTGAGGCTTAAAAATATAAGAGACACATCTTCATGAGGCAACACCTGAGCATTTAAGCCCTGCTCTTTCACAATCCTAATGAGCATCCAGTGCTGATTCACATGCTCTGAGATATTTTTTCAATCTTACTGTTTATGATAAACCATCATTCAAGGTGACTTGTTGCCCAAAATTATTTCCAAATTAATTGAATCTATGCCCACTGGTAGCTCGAATTTGTGGTTTATTTCAACTCTTTTATAATACATTAAAACTTAAGAATTGGCAGAATTTATCATATTGAGAGCATTCTCAATTCAGTCATAAATATTCATCAGTAACAATGGGACATAACTTGCTTTTGTGGATTATTTGTTTGTCATTAAAGAGGTATTGTTTGGTGCCCTGTATTTCTTCTGCACCTCCCTTCTAGTTCAAAAGCCTTGTTTTGTCTACCTTTAAAGAACACTGATTCACACAGCTATACAACCTAAGACAAACTGGTGGGTTCTCATAGTCCTAGCAGGGAGACATTGAGGAGGAAACCCACATTAATATGGATTTCACCATTTGAGCTCAAGTGCAGTTTCAGCTCTCTTCAGATATACTTAGTACAGTAAAGGTCAGAACAGTTGCACTGCTCTCTTTTCTGGACATGACAAATACTTTCCCCCACTCCAAAGAAATTGTGCAAATAGAATTGATCACTTGAGACTGAACTACTCTGCACTAAAAAGTCTCCAACTTTTCCTACCTTATTTTCCTTTTGAGAGGACATTTGCTTAGTTTTTGCTGTTCAATTTTACTTAAAGGGTTCAATCCCCAGAAATGAAGGAAGTTGTCTGGGTTGAACCCAATAGATACAGAAAATCATTGCTCGCTATCTCTAAGCAAAGTTATAGCAGGCCTGATGAAGTAGCCCAAGTGTGTATATAAAAGCAGGTATAATGGCAAGCCAGACCACTCATATGAGGAAACCCCTGCACAGCACTTTCTCCCTTATAGGAAGACTAATATGAGCAACACAAGCATGAGTTCAATTTGCCCTATTATTTGCCTTGTAGAAAATACCTCCATTTACAAGTCACCCATTCAGAACTGCAGAGTCCCACCAGTACGAACACATTAATTTAGGAAAAGAAATACAGGACTTACTTGCTTGAGAAATGCCATGGTAATGAAATACTAGATTACTGAAAGTTCAGCCAGAATAGCCTAAGCAGATCTCAGTAGATGGTAAGGAAAGAAAGAAGTCATGCAAGGGAAAAATGGAAAATCCAAGATGCTACAGGTTGGAAAAGATATCCATGATGGCAAAAGTCAAGCAACATTTAACTATACAAGATACACACACAGATGCACACACACACGTACAGATGCACACACACACACACACACATATATATATATGTAGGTACTTCAGGGATCAGAGCAAAACAGAAACAGAATTGCCTTCATTCAAATACCTCCCTTGGCACTTTACATCAATACACAAAGGAATTTATCTGCTTGGTACCCAAGTGCTCATCCACGCAGCTACATTCTCTGCCATGCAGCAGGACTAATTTGCTTGGCCTCCCTGCTATGTGGCACGGATAGACTGTTCCCATTGCAAAGCAAGGAGAAACATCCCCTATTCCAAAAGACTTCCATAATGGAAGAGTTTTTTTATTTTCTAAGAGATGTATTTTCTGTCTTAGTGTAAATAACCTAAGTTTAAAACATGGCAATGACTCATCTTTGACATACACATAAGGATTTTTCTGTTTGTTAGGGGAAGAGTGCTTTTTGCCTGTGCCTTTAGAATAGCCTGAAGAGCAGAACGTTTTCATCAAGTCTCTGGCCTGGAGTTCAGACTCTGCTAGAGCCACAGATAAATAAAAGATTCATCCTTATCCTTAAGTCATTCCAGCCCATCTTGCTGAAGCCTTTCTTCTGTATGTTGACTTTGCAGACTCTATCTCCATTAGCAATCAATGTGGTGCAATAGCAATGGATCCATAGGGCAGAACGGTTGGGGCAGAGTACCTGGTCACCTCACTGCACAGGATCAGGATTCAGTGAAGAAAGTATTGAAGGCCAATAGGCAAAAAACAAAAATACGTCTCAGCTCATTTTTTCTGTAATTGCCACTGCTTTTGTGTTTAAAGTATGACCAAAAGAAAAAAAAAAAAAAAAAAAGCACTTAGCTCCTCTACCTAGAGCTTTTAACCTGCCTGGTCATGCCAGGCAGGAGTATGTTATTTTCTGCATGCTTCTAGATTAGGACACCATCATTTATGATCATAAAAAATAGCTAGAAATCTTTCAGAAAGTTGTATTTTTATGATTTAATTTTATACTTTCTACTTATATTTGGTGCACATTGATTATAATTACAGTTTACAGTTCATCAAAATAGCAGTGTTCCCATACATAAGAGAAGACAACATCTTTTCAATCATGGATAGATGCTAGATGCACAAACACTCACTTAACAGAGTTTTTACTGAACTTTATTTTTAAAGTGTGCTGAGTGCTTTAAAAAATTTGTCTACCTCAGCTCAAACAGGGAATTAGTAATTCTGGATTTTATCACTATTGCACGAAATATTTAAGTCTGCTTACTTATATTTACATTAAGACAAGTGTTTCCTCAAATTTGATTCCATTTTCTGAATTCATAGCATTTCGTTGTATTCAAAAAGTACATAACTGAAAGACACAAGGTTCCTGAGTTTTCCACAGTTTTAGAAACAAGACAGTTCTTAAAAGAGTTCGGAAAAAAAACCAAACCAAAACAAAGCCAAAATTATCCAGAAACTTAGTTGAATAAGGCAGGTAAAGTTCCCCTGGGTTCAGCAGAGCTACATGCCCTTGCACTGCTTTAGGATGCAGTCAGGATTATTAAACACACCTCATTCCTCCCCCTTCTCGATTCTGAATTTTGCCCTTTTTACTTGAAAACAGACTGTTAGAAATGCTTTGCATTCCAATGTCTATTTAATGACAGTTGATCTATTTTAACAAACTTTTCAAACACTGTTTCCGGATCTCTATTTTTATTTTTAATAAGGCTATGTAAAAACCAAGTATAAATAAAGCCCTGATACAATAGCGCTACATAAACACATGTGTTTTGCTCAGAACAAGAACTCTGGAGAGATAATTAACTCAAATTGCAGGGGTTTTGTCCAAATGCTTGCAGTTATTGACAATTTCTCCACTTTTAACTACCTTATAATTATAAATGGTCTATATGCCAGATCACTTTGTCATTTTTCTATTGGCTAGCAAGAAATAAAAGCTCAAGCTGTAGTCTGCCTTCTTTATTGTGCCTTTTTTATTCTATATTGTGTCATCTCCATGGCTGCTATTAAAATTAGAAGAAAAGATAAATCTAACCTTAAATTCCCTCGAATCGAGATGTTACTAATTTGTAAATCCCACTGAGGGTCACTAATAGCAATGACTGTCACTAATAACTGCACTCACATGCCTTAATAAAACATACAAATTCCTTTTATGCAACAGCATAAAAAAACATAAACAGCAGTTTCCACATCTGAATACCCATCCATGACAGTGAGCCTTTTTTATATGCTTTATTTATTCATTTTTAAAAAGTATTTTTATTATATAACAGTTTATGTAGTTTTCAGGGCATTGTATTTTCTTTCCCATGCACCTAACCACCATTGTTATGCCAGTGGCATCCCCAGAACATGGTCTGAAGTGTCTGCTCATTGAATTTGATGATCTGGCAAAATAAGCAGCATTTTTGTTTGGGTTTTTGTTGGGGGTTTTCTGGCAAGAAAATATATTTGGTCAAGTTAAAGTTGTGCAGTAGCTATCAGTCTGAAAGACAACAGTATTATTCATCGTGTCAGCACACTGAACTTCTGGCTTTTATGTTTTGTATTCGTTGCAGGAAATGTTTCCGTTGGGTTGAATGTAGTTTCTTGGAAGAAATTTATTTCATCTGAGCAGATACTAAGATTTATGTTGTTTTTACATGTGTATTATATCAGCAGATCTTTGTGAATGGACAGAAAAATGTTTTCTGTTTTTGAGGAAGTCATTAAGTTTCCATGATGGAAACATGAGCATTAAATAACTATCACTGACCATCAAAATAAAGAAAAGGCAAAACCATCTGCTGTGAACCTCACTGTCCCTTCTCCTGTATTTTTTTATGATAGTTGATATGTAAAAGCTCCAGTGATGAAAACTTTCTGTCTTCCCTTCCCTCAGCTTCTAAAAACAAAGACAGTTATTCTAGAGAATAGATTGGTCTACGAATACAGGTTGATTCTAATAACGATGAACTGCCAGTATTCTATGTAAGCCACATATTCAAGTATATAACACTCTTTGCAGACCAATTTTCCATTGCCCTGTGGGGTTCTCTCTTTTTAATGAGCACAGAGGGCCAAGGGAATCACTTTTTCAACACTGTTCACACTCCAAGTGTCATGATCAGATCCCAGCTAGCCAGACTAAAATCAAAATTGTTTCATAAAATATCTTAAAATGAACCTTTTAAAAAGTAATGGTACAGCAACAGCAAATTGTTTTCTACTATCACAGAATTAGACAAATACAATGTTTTAAGAGAAAGAAACAGGACATACGAACACATATTTGAAAGACTGTTTTTTGTTTTTCTATTGGCACAAACAATATCCATGAAGTTAATTTTTCTTTTACCTCATGGAACAGATTATATTGCAGCCAACCTCCAAATTTTATGCATCAGTACACATTCCTAAACAAGCTTTTTGTATTTGTGTAATATAATTGTAGGGCATACCAATGCAACACAGTTATTACAGCAAACAAACAACAAAAAAACCCCACCCCACTTCTATTTTGAGACCATGAAGACCTAAAGCCTGAATAACTAGTCTGGCATCTTTGATATGACAAAACTCTTGCTGACATTAACTGAGCTAGCACACCATTCTCTCTAAAGAAACCTCATTTCCCTTGAATAGATTTTGGCTTTGTTTTCCTGGATTTTAAAATTATCTTGGCCATTTTAAATTTTACTATATATATTTAATCACCTCTCAGCTGAGTAGTCACCACTCAGGCAAAGGTTTCATCAGTATGAATAAAGGTTACCAAATCTGACTGTAATTAATGGCCATAAAAATATATCCAAGCTATAAATTTAAAAATTATGAGCACATAAAATTTAAGAAATATTTCTAACCCAGTCTAGTTCTATTTCAATACAAGAATTAAAAAAGGTTTAATCTTATCATAAGATGTTTTATTTTATTCTTTATTTATCCAAATAATTTACTATACTCTCCCAACTTCTTGTGGACCCTCAGCCTACTTGCTGGTGGGGTGGGATGAAAAGCAGAACGGGGCTTGGCTTATGCAAACACTGCCTAGCAATATCTATAGCACCCTGTTTTCAGCACAAATCGAAAACATGGCACCATGCAGGCTACTGTGAAGAAAATTAATCGGCACCTGTACTTATCCCACATTTATACAAGCTAATATTTTCTTTTATGCTATGCCACTTTCTGGGCTTGCTATTAAGAAATCCAACAAAAAAAACCTACCAACAAAAACAACAAATGAAAAAACAAACAAACAAAACAACAAACAAACAAACGAAACCACAAAAAAAACCCCACCCTGAAATCATCTTGGATAATTAAACTATATACCTATAAGACAAGAAATGCTGAAAAATTCCTTAGAAAAAAATTATTGAAATTCAATGAAAAATGCCCACATTATACTATTTACTTTCTCATAATAGCCAGAAAATCCTGCTTTCCCAGGACTGAGACCGTGATGAGCTACATTGCTACTTGCAAGTTTATGACTTGCACTGGTTATAGAACCTTGTGGCTGTGGTTGGATGTAAGGAAAATACTTAACCCTTGGTCTTGCTCCCCTTTTCCTTCCCAGTGAAATCTATGGCACCATCAACCTCTAGAGGAACAGTGGAAAGCTAGAGGTCCTTCTTGTCTACTTCTGAACATGAGAGAAAAAAACCCCAAAGCTTAAGGAAATGAAATACTGAGCCCAGTCAGTAAAGCAACATTAATAGAATTAGTTTGGGGGTCCCATTAACTGCAGTGAAGTCGTTCCCTCCCTAAATTTTAAAGATAGTCAGATATTAAAAGAAAAACCATTAAAAAAAAAAAAAAAAGTGAAGGAAGGATAAATGTTACGGGAGGAGAAACAAGAAAACCTTCTAAACAGTCAGCAGTTGGGGTAACAGGAAGAGAACAAGTGAGTGAATATTATGTTTGATTTTGTGTCAGTAGGCATAGAAGGAGTGTTGTATGATCTTTTCTATGACTGCAGGAAGAAAGCCCAGTGAGAAGTGTATGATATTTTCTGTACCTGTAGGGAGAAAACCCACTGAGAAGTGCTGTATGATCTTTTCTATGACCAAAGGGAGAAAACCCAGTGATGAACATAAATGAACAGGAAGAAAAGAGTTCCAGGATGCAAGCTCAGAAAAATATGCCAGGAGAGAGTAGTTTCCTTCCTAAAACATGGACGTGAATAAATATGAATCTTTTTATATACATGTATATAAACTCACCACATACATTATATTTCATATATAACATACCATATATCATATATATACATGTATACTACACACACACACACATATATATGTAATTAATAAATATATCCTGCCTCCTTGAGAAAGTAGTTTAGAATAGCAAGCATGGGTTAATTAGAGTTTGTTGTAGTAGATAGGATGGTGTAAGTCTTAAAGATATTGTCAGTGAGTTTGAATTTGTTTTGGAATATGACAAGAACATTTGAAATCCTTCAGAATACTCATACTATCAGTGGTGTTGTCAAAAAGCTCCACTTCTGTGGAAAAAATTTCCACAATATGGTACAAACTTTGGCCAATATGCCATTTTTCAGAACGGTCCCTTGGTTCCCATCCCCTAGTTTAGCCTCAATTTTGTTTTTATGTTTCTTTGTTTTCCCCTCTTGCAAAAGGAAACAAAAAACCAAAAAAACAGCCCAAACTGTGGTAGCTGATTCTGGCTGTAGTGATGCCTATTGAGAAAAGAACTGACCTGCTGCTGAACTCAGAAAACAAGCAGCTTATGCCTACCCCGGATAGCTCATGCCCTTTAGAGAAAGGAGACAGACAGAGGCAGTTGTTCTGGCAATTGCACTGGCTATTCTTCTATCTTCTCGTCATGAAACAAACACATAATCCAGTCCAAAATCCAGAGGCATCAGGAATATGCAGGATGGTAGTGAGATTTCAAAAAGCAAAGAGGAAGACAAAAACATAAGTTTTTAATTCACCAACTGGCATTTATATGAACTATGCTGACCTCCTTCCTTCCATATTTTTCCATTTCAGACATTGTCAAAATTATTTCAAGTAAATGCAGTCTACAGACTTGGAAATATCTGAGCCTACCCTCATTTCTCATGAAAGAAATAATAGAGATGTGTCAGTGGATAGGAAGGCAGTAGTCTTTGTGCTGTAAGTATAATAAGCAAATAATCCTACCTTCCCAATGTATTTTCAGAAACATGAAGTAACCCTTTCCCATATGTATCGAGGAGCTGCTGGAGTTTTGTAAAAAGCACACCACGCTATTAAGTGTCAGGTTAAATCTGATTTCTAGGTAGAAGAATTATCTACTATGTACTTCATCTAGCAGCAGAGGTGAACCCAGATTTCTTGTCTACATGACATTCTTTCTAAGATTTTAGGAAAACAAGTCAATGAAAGTGGGGTGTTTGTTGAACAGCAGACACACAATAAATGACTGTGGTATACAAAAACTTCTCTGGACCTGAAGGGGCTGTGCAGAAAGAGTGACTTTTGGATAGGAAAAATACAAAAAAACCAGAACAGGTGTCTTAAGCACAAGCTCCGTGTTTTAGAGACAAATTATCTCTCTAAGGCCAAATGTCAAACATTTTTAGCATTAATTCACAATAACAACTGCAGAAGATTCAGTCATAAAAAGGAGGAACTAAGAGAAATTCTGAAAATGTTAAAACCACTGCATGGTATCATGGTTCAAAATGAAATATTTAATTTAATCTCCACAAAATTTTTCCTTTCAAAATTACAAAACAAAATTTTTTGGGGTCAGATATTTTTGCAAAAATATTTTAAGAGGAAATAAAATGAAATAAAGCATTTTCTCTGCAGTTACCCTATGCAATTTTGTGGAAAATATAGTAGCTTTTTATAACAAATATTAGTGAAAAAAGTTCCAGTTCAAGAAATTCCCTGTATTCCTTAATTATGTTTTAGCTACTCAATTAAAAATTGATCATCGACTTAGCATTTACCCTGAATTTATTTAAAAATTCAGGTAGAGACGCATACGGGTTTTTTTATAATAACTTTTTAAAAAATATTTCTGAGTTTGATAACAAAAAGTATATTAAAAAATTAAGACATTTTAATTAATGAGGTAGAGAACTTTTCTTATTACAAATTGGGTAATCTTTGTTGCAACTTAAGGAACGTGTGACCTCATTTTTATTTATGATATGCAAAATCCCAGGTATATCATACCTGAGGAGCAGAGAGATTATTTAGAAGCTGAAGAGTGGGTAAAATAAGTAAGTAATGGTTAAATGGTTAATAGTTATATGATTAATATAATGTATTAACACGGTTGGGAGTTACAATGGTACTGAATTAATGATTTAAGACTGGTATCATGATGAATATTGATATTTCTGTTAAAAAATATTATTTCAATAGTTCGTTTTATTTATTTTGGCATACAGCTGCTTACAAAACTAATTTCAAATCAAAGGAGTTTAGTGTTCTGGGTTTACATTTAGTCATGCCATTTGCTTTTCTTCTGAAACTGTAATTTAGAATACAAATAAATTCATGTTTAACTCTTTAAGGTTAAGAACCTTCTCCACTGTATTATCATGCTCAAGCTGCAGAACAAAAGGTCCAAATGTGTCTGCTTTTAGCACCTGAATTAGAATTTTGCCCTTTAGCAGGAGCTTGCTGAACCCATTCTGTTCTGAACAGTTCTATTCCTGGAACTAGAAAATGATAGTGATCTGGTATTGCAAAAATAAGAAGCAGAGGAGACACTGTAAAACTCCCAGCTTTCAAAAATTTAAACTAACCAGGACACTCACTTGAACCTTCTCTTTCCAGAACTAAACCAAGGAAGCTTGGGATCAAAAATCATACAAATGGTACCTATGAGCTGATTCATTAAGCTGTAATCTGCTGCTCAAGCTCTCTCTATCACAGTGACCTGAGATGGAGTAAGTAGCACAGATTCCATACTCCACTCTCTATTTGATATGAAACTTCCTCAAAACCCACTGAGGTAGAAAGGTTCTACATTCGCTCCAAATACAGAGATGTAGACTGGGAGCACAGCTAAGGCCAAACAGTATTCTAGCATGAGACAGAACTAGGGCAGAGGTTTTTTCTGTCAGTTGTAAAAAAGATGTGAAGGAAGAGAAGCAGTTAATGGGAGACCATGAGCATTTGTCTGTTCTGCTGAACAGCGCAGATAGATATATAACTTGTCTCTAAAGCACAGAGCTTGTACTTGTCTAAATTTTCTTATTTTTTTTATCCATTCTAACCAAGGAAGGGAGAAGAACCATGCCATAAGGAAAAACACACATTTCTTGTTAATGAATGAATCTTTTCATCATTAAAATGTGTTAATCACCAAATAACCAGGGACATTATTTAGATAATTATTATGGAATTATGAAACAGAGGTTATTGAAAATTAACACTTAGCTCCACAAATTAATTCTACAGCATTTATGTTTCCTGAATTAACAAAACGTATTTCTTGCATTTGGTTTTCAGTATGCATTTACAGATATGGAGTGAGGCTATTCATGGTTTATTTATATTCAATTAAGTACATGCTAAGAAAGAAGAGATGTCACTCTGCCTTTAAAAATAGTAGCAAACAAAGAGGAGTTTAGAGGAATTTAAAAAATTATTCAGTCACAATTTTATGCACATCTGGTCCATAGCACAGAATTGAAACATTTTGCCTACAAAACTAAAGGCATTAATCAAGAAAACCTGCCCAGGTTTCCCATTTCAGAGGCTTTCTCATGGGACAGAAGCTGACATGTAATCAGTAGACATTTATTCTAATGTTACCACCTAGATGTCTAAGGGTCTTTTAGGCTGGATGAGGAACTAAGTTCTCAAACAAAAGATGGCAATGCAACCACGTTATTCTGAATCAAAAATAGCCAGATGCCTCAAATGTCACCAAAATAAGGAAAATTGAAAGCTCATGATGGAGTGCCTCTAAATTATAGAACAACAATACTACAGCTGGTAGCAAAAGCAGCAATACAGATGTATTGAGTCTGACCTGTACTTACCAGACTAAAGAAAAAGACTTCTGACCATAAAGAATTTACCATCTATAGAAGAGTTGTTGGGCAGAGACTTAGCAAGAGATATAAAACCTTTTAAAAAGAATACTGCTCACGTTTTGAATAGACACTAAAATAGTCTACGTGAGGAATTGAATTGGTGGGAAGAATGAAAAGTTTTTTTTAAACTCTATGTTTGTGGTATTTTCCAACTTCCTGACCAACTTTTGCCTCATCACAGCTTCAGTGTATTTTCCAAAGAAAAACACATCACCTGTTTCACTAAAATCTAGGTCTCCCAAGCCATACCAACAACAGTGAGCTGCATTTTATACTTTAAGAGTTCAACTTTGCCTGGATCACTGGTAAGAGTTATTGAATTTAAATACACCTTCCTTCATTATATATATATTAAATCTCCTTTTTGTTTTCTTTTTTTTTTTTTTTTAATAATTTTAAACCATTGATGCAAGTTTTAATACATAATTTATCTCTCTATGCAGGAAATTTAGCCGTCTTCAACTGCAAAATAAAGGAAATTTAGAGTCAGATCTGAGCTAACTATTAGCTACAATTGTCACTATATACATCCTACATAAATACCATCTCTTTAACTTCCCTCCCTTAGCTCTTAACAGGTAGTACTGTAAGTGTATTTGTCATTTATAGAAACACCTGCTGGATTTTTTACTCCCTTGTGGACGTAATGCTCAGTTAGCCATAGAAAACTTGGTTTCAATATTTAAATATTAAGTACTTCGTTTTACTATTTGACACTAATAGAATCATTTATCTAGAAATGAAGGAGCTGGTTAAGACAGATACTGAAAACACTGGGTAATGGGTCACACACCAGACATACATTAGGAGTTACTTATTCCAGTTTCATTTCAAGCCAATGTTTTTTAAATTTCTAGTGATTCAGCTTGTAGGCTTATCAGCCATGTAACTCAAAAACAGGTGTGTTCCCTCAATTTAAAAATGCCTATTTTTTATCTACATTATCAATGAAAATACAACTAAGAAGTGTATTTGCATATATATATAAAAGTACTATTGTTAAGATGCACACACTTTTACTAAGGTAATCTGTATTTGTTTGGCACTTTTTTTTTGTGGAGGAGTCATTATTGAATGGCATTGAACTCACTCTGCAATAAGATGAAGATTGGCTATGGAAACTTCTCACAACTTGTGCATTTGACCTTCTATCAAAGGGATTCTAAAGAAATAACTATGAAATCATTCACAAAATGTTTTTTAGATTTAGTCAGTTGATAAGCATACAGAGGTTAAAACTCCACACAGTCTCACATTTCAGCTTTTTTCAATTACATTGCCATCAAAAAGATAAATGATCTATAAAGAAAATAACAAGAATAGGACACGAGAGAATAAGCTCAAACATAGTAATAAAATCTTCTAGGAATCCTTCAAAGATTCATAATAGTTCTTCTTTTGGTACACATGTATGCACATGTCTGTTTTCCCATTTCTAAACATTTTCTGAAATCAAAGGGTCTATAATTTTTCAAAGCATATTGGGGCTTTTCAGTAAAACTTGGGCAGCACATAAAGAACACAACCAAAACAGCAGAAAAGAAATATCCTTTACGGAGCTAATTACTATGCTTTATACAACCAAATGAGGTCTGAAATTTTCTAATTACATAGTGAATATATGAATATTTCCTCTGGCATATGGGGTTTAAGGACTGAGTTTGAGAAGATATGAGGGGAAATGAGGACCTTGAGACATCAAGGATGAAACCATCTTGATTCCATTACAATAATTTCTCAGCTGCTGTCTGATTAAAATGAAAGTGAATATTCAGGCTCCTTTTTTATTATAATACTTACTATGACACTTATTAGAAAATCTTACAATGAAGGTCAAGACTTTGTGTGATGACTTACTAATTTACTAGTTATTTACTATTATTTCTTTTTTTTTAGAGTTTATCCTGAGTCAAGTCAAACTTGGTTAGCTGGTAGAAACTGCAATTTTCGTTACAAGAAGTTGGAAGCAATTTAGTGTATAAAGCAAACTTATTTCTTAAAACTTTATGTGAGGGGTTAAAATCATGAAACTCCAGAGTAAAATAAAAAGCTTGTCCAGAGCATAAAAGGAGAAAGGAATATGAGGTATGTATTCATATTTCTAGAGAGTGCATAGAGTTTCATGGTAACTTTTAGTTATTCAGTGGTGTTAACCTACCACATCTCAAGCATCCCATGGGATAGGAGGATCTGGGTGCCTGTTTACACATGCAAGGAAAAGCAGGGCCAAGCTTTGGTCCTGGCTGAGCAGCAGGACCTGTTTAATTCCTTGCCAGTTACAGGTAATGCTTTGGGGGTCAGCCACTTCTCCCAGGAAACCAGCAACAGACCAAGGGGGCATAGCCTCAGGCTGTGCCAGGGGAGGTTCAGGTTAAACATCAGGGAGAATTTCTTCAGTGAAAGGGTTGTTAAACTTTGAAATAGGCTGCTCAGGGAGGTGATGGAGTCACCATTCCTGGAAATGTTCACTTAGGTTTAATTGGCCTGGTGGTGTTTAGTCAAAGTTTGAACTTGATGATCCTGGAGTTCTTTTCCAACCTTAAAAGTTCTTTGAATCTATGATTCTAAGTATGTTGTTTCCTGCCAGTTGCTGTTCTTGACTCTTCCTTATGTTTCCGTTGGTTCTGCAGGGCAAGCCAAAACACCTTCACATTTCCCTTTTTCTCCCTCCCACCAATAAACATAATTTCCTAGCAGCAAGTTAGACCAAATATTTTTAATTGTTTCTGTATGTAGTAAATCATACACATGCATGAACATATGTTAAAAAGAAAACTGAGGTAACAGTGTGTTCTGAGGACTGATGAAAGTAATCAAGATGCTTTTGCTCTTTCTTCATTAGAATTATACTTCCAATATACTCAGGTATAACAAGTAGAGCAACAGAAGGATATTGTCTTGATGGCCTCCTGCATGACTTCATGAAGCTACATCGACTTGATTTTACAATCAGGGGTATGAAAGAACAGGGAAAGAAGAGGAAATTGGCTGTGCACATATATAAAGTAAGCATGGCTTACTTATTCTTCCTATATAGCAATGTTAAATTCTCAGCTCTAGCCCATGTCATGAAGCACTGTGGAGTCTCCCATCTTGCAAAGCAGCTGAACACAAGGTGCATTTCTTTATAGATAAAAATCTGTTACAGAACATCTGTATAGCTGGAGGTATTCACACTGCTAGCATACTCCTTTGTGGGAAAAGCTGGATTGAAAACACAAGAGACTACAACTTGCCAGACAGTCCATATAGATTCCTAAAACACTTCAAAAATTGTTCTAAAGGAAAAACCTGTGTTCCAAAAATATGCAAAAGAGGGTTAGGGGGTTTGTTTGATTGTTTCCTTTGGGTTTATTATTTTTTTAAGGAAAGGGGGGAAATTACCTGTGTCATCTGCTTTGCTAGCACAGACTGGCTTTTTTCAAATCATACTGATGGAAACCTATTAAGAGTCTAATAGAATCCTATTGCTTTTATCCAACACAAGGTCTCATTTAAAAAAAGAGCAGAAAAGATAAAAGACCAGGCTTCATGTACAGGTCAATTTCTTAATACATCATTTGATGTTTTAAACCACTTCATTTGCACTTCTATAGCTCAATTTGCTGGCAATCTGAACTCTAAAATGTATTTAACAGTGCATCTCCTACTGTTCTCACTAAGGCATGCATGTGTGTAGGGCAGGGCAGACAAGCTGATCTGAATGATTTTGCCCTTTTCCACCAGCACCATGTCAAGTGGACAGAGTAACTGATCTGTAGCATGTAATTTTGAAACTTAGGCCACTAAAGATTCGTTAAGCAATTTCATTCTAGGCAGAATGGCCCTTTATCTAACTTATTTTGTGTTTGGAAAGACTGTGAAATGTTAAACTCTTGTAACATTCCATAAAATGTTTCACAGTATTAAATGTATAATAATAAAAATGTACTTGCAAGAATAGGACAAACGAAAGAGATAATCGGTCAAAATAAATTTGCAAAACTATTTTACATATCAAAAAGTAATAAGACTGTGCAGTTCAGGTAATTCTATTTGCTCTTTTCAAATGTGAGATTTTCACATTTTAAATCCTTCATAGATGGGCATCCCAAAAATTGCTTTTAAATGGCATTTTTAAATAACATCATATCCCATCAAGGTAAAGTATTTAGGGAACATCCATTATCCAAAATTTTATTGTCAGTTTGCAAGATTTTCTAAAGCATGCAGTCCAAGGAGTGACTGAAACACCCATGTGCATCTACACAAGTGTGCATATTACTTTTTCAAATGAAATCCCTGAAATTATTTCCTTAGTACTTTTCATTTAAAAAAAATGTCAAATAACAAGCATTGACCCTTTTCCAGGAAATATGCAGCAGGTCTTCAAGGAACTTCACTGATCCACACAACTTAAATGACAATAAGAATTGTATTCTTTTCATGTTTATAGTTTGTTTTCACAAGCACTGCCTTTTTTCCTGAGTCAACTACCACTATCCAGTTATTCTTTTTTTACATCTTGCTATTTAATTCAGGCAGCCAAAGCCACTTCATAATTTCTTTAGATCTATTATGCAGTAGTCTAGTTTGAGGGTTTTGGTGAAAAGTGTTTGGGTTTTTAAATTGAAATCACTCTTTAATGACCACTCTCTTGAAAATATATATTTGACAAGACTTTTTCTTTTCACATTTCTTTCTTTTACTTCCCATTACTACAGCCTCAGTATACATTGGCCAAATGCCTTTCTGGTCCTCAGTTCTTTGGGCAAACTTGCAGCTTAAACAAAAAGAAGGACTATATAAACTAGCATGAAGTGTGCTGTCCCCCCAACTAAAGCAGATAAATCATCTGTGATCTCTAGCAGGAACCTATTTGAAGCACGTGTACAGAAGAACATCTATTTCTAATAGTCAATGCTGCTCCAGGATGCTTTTAAGTCAATGTTACTTTATGTGACTGCTGTCTTGTGTCAGTTTCTCTGCTAGGTGCCATGATACCAAATCCATTTAGCATTCACAGGAACTGAACCAAGAACAGAAATTGTTTTTTCTGAAAACTTCTGAGCTTTCAGAATCATCTTTGCTTCTTAGTGGAACAGAAGCATTTTGAGCATTTTAGTTAAAAGAGCATTTTGCAGGGTACTGTTTTCCAGGAAAAAGAGCATTGTCAGAAAAAAAATGTCCTCCTCAGCATTTGGGGTGACTTTGTGAAAAGTTGTCAGTTTGAGTCCTTGGGCTGCTGATCCACAGCAGAAATTTTTCCTTTCACATCAATAGAACAAGACTTTCAGCTACATCTCACTTTTCTAAACCAGAATTTAACCATGTAATGAAAGCCAAAATTTGCTTTCTTCGTTCTCCTACCTTCTTCTGGTTTGGCAGAGCTACTGATTTGACACAAGAAGGACAAGATGATTGGAAATGGTCTGGATGGATTTGCCAGGCATAAATCATGCAAATCTTACCTGATGGTCTTATGTGCTAAAATGACTACATCTGTGGACAAAGAGAGCACCAGGAAAGTCTTTTATGGCTTCAGCCATGCTTTTGAGACTGGGGCCCTGGGAGCTGAACAGGAGCCAGCAGTGAACCCTGGCATCAAAGATGGCCAGTGTCATCCAGGGATGTGCCAGCAGGAGTGCTGCCAAGAGCTCAGGGCAGGGCTTGTCACCCCTGCCCAGCACTCTTTCAGGCCACATCTGGATGCCCTGGCTAGTTTAATGCCCTCCAGCACAGGAAAGACACCAATAACCTAAGTGAGTTCATTCCCCACAACCCTCAGGGCCTGAGGGTGTCCTGTGAGCACTGTCCCAGAGCCTAAGGCAGTGGGGCTTGTCCAGCCTGGAGCAAAGACAGCTGCAGGGGGACATCACCCAGTGCCTACTGGGATGGGATGTAGAGCGCAGATGGGCTTTTCAGAGCTGTGTGTGGCAGGGCAGGGTACACCAGGCACGAACTGAAGCGAGAGGGGTTCAGGCTGGGTGCTGAAACCTTTCCCCATGAGGACAGGCAGGGAAGGGAGCAGGCAGAGACAGGTTCTCCAGGTGTGGCAGGCTCCAGTCCTTGAAGGGTTCCAAGGCTCATCTGGGCAAAGTCCCAAGCAAAGTCCCTGGTCTGACCTCACAGCTGGCTCTTCTTGGAGCATGCGTGCGTGAGGGACATCCTGACTTACTTATCAGACTAAGGTATATATATATATACCTTATAAGGTATATATATTATATTATCATATATTTCATAATACGATATTTCATAAAATTTTCCAGAAAAAGTGTTTTGACCAGATTTAATAGTTAATCTTCCAGCTTTCTGCAAAAGAAAGCTCATCTGATATCTGTGTTCCCACAAGCTGACAGGGAACCTTAAAGGTTCTAAAGGACTGTTAGCAAAATCTTGGCTATTCTACTAATGAATTATGATAATTTCTTAATTAAAGTATCACCAGGACAGACTCAGAGGATACACTGACATATGAAATATTCAGTACATTATAATTTGATCACTTAATCTTATTTAAGAGTCAAAATCATAAGCATAAGAAGCTAAAATTAACAAAGTTGATTCCATGCTGAGGCTAATTTTATGTAATGTGAGTAATTGATTTGATGCTTATATGGATAAGAGAGTGGAAAGGTTTATGGGAAATCTGGGGTTAGAAACAAAATAACTGTTAGTACCTGCAGGATGGCTGGAAGGCAACCTATTCAGTTCCCAGTTCAGTTTTGCCACACATTATTTAAAATGGTCAGAAATTGCACTGTTCCTCCTGAAGAACTTTTACTCTCTTTGCATCAAACACACACCATGCAAAAAAAGCTTTTTTCTTTGCCATCCATCCACCCAGCACTGTGCCAGCCCATTGCTGAAAAAAACTAGTATTCACATCTTTGTCAAATTGTTACTTTTCCATACCTTACTTCATTCCCATTCCTTTGGACATTGCATAAATTAATGGAGCATTTCATCAGTTCTAGGTTGTGGGACTTCAATGACCACTGAGAAAATGTCTTTATTTACTGAAACATTTCCCCACAAATTGCTGAAGAGTAGCACAGAGGTATAGCACTCTCTCCCTGAAAATGTTTGTTCATACAAGTGTTTCTAGATTTCTCTGCATGTCCTGTGCCACATGCTTTGCCTTCATGAGAGCACTTCCCTTAAACACGCCTGAGGCACAGCTTTTTTCAACAAATAGACATAAAGCATTTCGCGATAGAATAAGTCTAAGGAAGATTCTCCAATATGAATAGAGTCTATTTTTAAATTACTAGGAAATCATTTTGCTGCCACTTTAACTATGCTTTGTCTAAGATGTCAGAAAGAAATAAGAGCAGAGGCTGTTATGTGGGAAAGTCATGGAAATAATCCAACATCTCCCATCAAACCTGTATTTTTACAGCGAGACTTTCTACACTTGATCTCACAGGGTAGAGGTGCCCTAAATCTAAGTTTATTTACTTACTTGGAAAATATTGGAGGTCTCTGAAACCTTCCTAATATCTCAAGGTGAAACTACATTATCATGAACTTCACCTAAAAAACTCTAGGTTACCTGGATCAAAAGAAAAAAAAAACCAAAACCATCAGACACCCTGTCTTGTTAACACAATGAAACTCTGACTGCATAGAAGCAATGGAAAATCAAATCTCTTTTTATCAGGCATCAGGAGACAGAAGTTTGTTTTCTAATAGGCAGAATTTATCTCTAAGGAAAATCGTTAAGAGATTGAGAAATGATCACTGCATACAGGTTATTTCATTTCTGTTTTAAAAGCTAAATCCTGGATGAAAGAGTCAGAAAAGAAGGTACTCAAGAGGCTTCTCAAGACCAAAGAAGTTCTGAGAAGAGCCGAGACTGGTCCTCTGAACAGAGATGCTGCAGCTAACCTAGGGAAATAATTTTACTTGCAACATTGTAGACCTTGGAATAAAGACCTTTTAGAGGTTTGAATTCCCGAATGGAAAGTAAATAAGAAAAAAGTAAAGAAATATATATATATATTGCAGCTGCTTCGATAAACTTGCCTACTTTTGGGTCATTTACATATTGCATAACCTTGCCAAGCTATTAAGCAGCGAGATAACTTCTAGATCATATATTACTTCCCTCCACTGCTTCAATGACAAATAAAGGAAGGTAAATCACCTTGCTTACCACATGCCTGAGGCAAAGCTTAGTCTAAAATATTTCAAAGCTAATAAAACCTTAGCTAGCAGAGAAAAATGTAGAATTTAACCTCAGTGGGAAAACAAGGTCTAATTCCTTCACACATACAGGACTGTGATTAGCTTTCTACACTTAAACAGGATTTTCAGCATAACAGAGCTCCCCACATGCAGAGAATTAAATGCAAAACATACACACTTGCCAGCTCAAGACTTTTTCCCAATTCCTGAGTTATGTTTTTGTCTAACTCCTCAGAAGCCAGCAAGAAAATATTAAAGAACTGTTAAAAAAAAGAAATCCCATCTTCAACTACTATTTAGACAGCTGATGTATATATTAAAAGATGTTTACAGGAAAGTTAATTGAAGTTGTACAATTAGTAAATTGATGTTCCATTCATACATTACATGCATAAAGTGATTGTCTGCAGTGAAATTGCAACCAAATTAGTTCTTTCTAGTAGATTTTATCTAAGCATTTAAACTTATACTTTTAATTCTTGTCATATTTTCTTCTTGTCTAAGTTATATTTAAATTGTGTGATTGCTAAAATTGGACTTCTTCAATTTCTCCGCTGGAAAAAGCTGAAAAATATTGGTCTATATGTCTCAGCTTCGATTTGTTGGGAAAATTTTAACTTAAAATTTATAGTTAAAAAAAGATAAAAAATCAAAACAAAGCTGTGTGATGGTTAATATGCTTTTTTATTACTTTTAAAAGCAAACACTAAGTCTGTGAGTAACGATAGTGGGAAGGGGGAAGAAGATAACAAAATAGTAATATCCAAGTAGTAGAGAGAAGAAGAGGTACAGTGACTAAATTTCTGCTTTCCTGTGGTTCAAACATTTCCTCTCTAGCATCCTATTTCACTTCAGAATTTTTCCATGTTTGTATTTACTATTATTATCAACTAATAACTCTATTTATAGAACATTTTTCATTAATTTAACATTCTTGACACATGCAGACACCATATAAAATACATGGGGTGTTGAAAAGATGGAGATTTCATGCATATATTAGGTCAGGTGTAGCTATTTTCCCAAATAAACAAACAAAACAGTCACAACTTCCGTTAATATAACACTCACTGCAATGTTTCCTTGCAATACTCTATTTCTTTCTAGTGTAGCACGCTATGTCCTGAGATAACTTTCACAGCAGTAGCACCATTGTTGTGCAAACAAAAATGAAACCATACTGAAATACAAAAAAATCACAAGGAGATACAGTAAGGTTTGTTGAACTGACCTGCTACTCTGAAACAGGCTGAGGAACTCTACCTCTCCAGCACACCACTGTGCATTCCATTGTGTAAAATTCTGGATCTTTTTTTTCCCTTTCCATGGAATACATGAAACAGATCTGCAGCACCAGCTCCCGTTTTTTCTGTAGATCCATTGACTTCAAATGAGAGTTGGATGCAGTACTCCAAATGGGGTCTCACAATGGAGAGAAGGGCAGAATCCTCTCCCTTGACCTGCTGGTCACACCTCTTTTGATGCAGTCCAGGATACAATGGACTTTCTGTCCATTGCACATTTCTGTCAAGTGCACTTTGCCAGCTCATACTCCCCATGCACCGAATTCTCCACAGGGCTGCCCTTGATCGATTTATTCATGCACTCTGTATTGATACCGGGGGCTACCCCAATTCCGGTGCAAGACCTTGCACTTGGTCTTGTTGAACTTCATGAGCTTCACATGGGCCCACACCTCAACCCTGTCAGGGTCCCCCTGGATGCATCCCTTCTCTTCAGTATGTTGACTGCACCACTCAGCTTGGTATTATCCACAAACTTGCTGAGGGTGCACTCAATCCCACTGTCTGTGTCATCAATAAAGATCCTGAACAGTACTGGTCCCAACACAGGGACACTGCTTGTTGCTGTTATCCATATGGACACTGAGCCATTGACAATTTGTTGGATGCAGCCATCCAGACAATACCTTATCCATCAAAGAGTCCATTCATCCATGTCTGCCCAGTTCAGTGACAAGGATGTTGTGCTGGGCCATGTCAATTGCCTTATACAAGTCAAGGTACACTTGATTTGAACTTGCAGTTAAGAATAAGATTTCTGCCACTAAACAAACAACAAACATACAAAAAAACAAACAAACAAACAAACAAACAAAAAAAACAAAGGCACAAAACCCAAAACCAAAACAAACAAAACCCTCTAACCTTTTCCTCAAAACTGAGGAAATAAGATCACTTTGCACATATGTTATGTCAGTGCTTTCGTTCCACTAAATAATGCAGTAATCAGTTAAGGATGACAAATAAAACGTGAAGCAAAAGCTTATTCTGAATGGAGGCTCTCTCTCTCTTTGGCTGAGTGCACACTCAGTCAGCTGTAATTCCCAAATACATCAGGAAAACACCACACAGTTGATGCAAAGGAAGTGCTGGCTTTAAGCTGGGTTGACAAGATCCACAAAAAGAAATGTGGACATACTTTTCTAGGACACTAGCAGTCTTACTCTCCTTTTAAATTAATTCACATCAAATTTTCTAGCCTTTTGAGACTGCAATCAGGTCCTACACATGGAAGGGACAGAAAAAGAACAACTAGGTTAAAAATGTCACCCAAACTTTTAGCTATCAAGCAAACATAAGCTAAGTCTAAAGATTTAGTGGTTTTTATTTAATTCTAAACATTGATTGAGTAAATAGAAATAAAATATATGGTTCAGCAACAGATATGAAAGAACACCAACCCTAGATTTCACTGACATTTCGTGTTTCTGACACATCTGAGTCAATCTGTTGCTATTGATTAGTTGTTCACTAAGTCTCAAAACTCACATCTCTGCTCTGGTTGTTTTGTTACACACTCCACCCCCCTTTTTTCATGTCTGCTTTATTTCTTCCACAGTATCAGTGTGATATGCTGTGCTATCCTATCTATTGACTTTTTGCATTTCTTATCAGTGGAAAAACAAACTACTGTTTTACACCGCTGGTCCTTCATATTTTGAGCCTCAGCAGTACAAAAGTGAAGATCTGCCTCCTTGCAGAACTGAAGCTTGTCAGGTTGGGAATTCCTTTATTGATCCATGAATTTTGAAGTATATTTGCAGTCTTCCAGTTGCAATAATTGTGAGTGTGACTCTTAGCAAGTTAGCATTCATCTCTAAAGTAAGCTCCATTAAGAGGAAATTCACGACCTTCTAAGCACTTTAAATATTCTCTTAACATTTTTACATCTAAAAGATTAGTTTGGTTTTTATCCTGAGCTTTCAGCATAAGATGTTTTCTATTCCCCAAATAAAATAATAAACATAAACTCATAAGGATTTTCATGTCTTACTTTTTTCCTTTTTTTATTTTTAGCATAATGGTTTGTTTGTAAAGACAATATTTTCCTGGATTTATATTCCCTCCGAATAATTCAGTACCCTACTGACTTTTAACTTTCACAAATTTCAGACAAAGACAACAGATAACATAGGGGCTTTGTAGAAAAAGCAGAAGTTCACAGCAATTTTTTTTGTTTGTTTTTTATTAGATTTTTTATTCAATTAAGCTTCTTGAATTTTATGGATACTAGTGTACTGTAAGAGGTTTTCTAATCACTGATACTTTATATCACATTTACATGAGGAGGACAGCAAAATAAGAGTTTTGCTAGTTGTAAAAGGAGTAAGGCCGTATTTTGTAGCTTTTTTTAAATTATCATGTAAAGTACATATCTTAGGTTCTCTAACACTAGTTTAGACAGAACAAACAAAAATGAAAACCCCACCTCAACACAGGAAAATGTTATCTGTTTTCTCTCTGTAACCATCCTGTCACACAACGGAAATGAGATTGACTTTGTCTAGTAGCACCATTATGGCTGTTCAAACTCTCGTAAGAAGCTTCAAAGCAAATTTCTGCCTTGTAATTTTTTTTTCGCTATGAAGCCTTATCACTAGGGTAGAGGTTTGAAGATAAGAGTTTACCTATGATACTGAGAGATTCCTCTGAATCTTCCTTCTTTCCTATCTCTGCCTTCCAACAGATCACCATGCAAAATTTCTCTCTCTCTCTCACTGCACACACACATATATATAAACACACATGTATTTCTTATACAATTAATTAACTCTATGATACATATGCCTTTCCAATAGATTCGTTAGGGTTTAGCCTGTGCTTGCTAATTTTTATCTGCTATTTGATATTCATTGTGCTTTAAATAGAGATATTTTGCTGTTGGGATACCTTAGGAGAGGTTGAAAGAAGAACACAAAAAAGAGCAGCTAAGGGAAAATTTTGAGTTACTGAAAGAAAGGGACATTATGTTTTTGCAACTTATGCTGGGCCTAACAGAAAGACAACAACTCTTAAAAGTCATAATTAAAAGAAAACTTTTATTATGCTGTTTGAAATAACATTACAAAAGGACCATCAGAACAAAATGTGCAAAATTACATCAATCCTGATCATGAATTCCATGCTATTTCCTTTTTTTTTAAAGGAGTCAACTATGAGACATACTTGAAGCAGTCCTCATAGGATTGGCCAACAAATATAATTCCCCTTGGAATATGCAAGATGTGCTGATAAAAAAAAAAGGGGTTTTTTTCCCATTTTTTTCCAAACTAGTTAAAACCCCTGACCCCCAAAATTCATAAGTAAAAACATGAAGTTAACTTGAATGATAATTCATTGTGTTTGACTGTTTCTTCACTGACCTGAGATATTCCTCTGAAAGCTTCAGTCTCATAGATATTCTTTCAGTAATTCCTTGCAGAGATAAATTTTGATAAGAAGATGTGAGTATAAATTGGAAGAAAGTCACACAATTGCTCCAGGGCTTGGAACTGGCTTTTCTTCTTCTCTGCAAGTTGAATTTTGATGTCCTTTTCTCATCAGTCCAAGTCCATTATGGCAGGCAGGGCATGTTCTCCTTTGTGTACATCCTCTAAGCATCTACATGTAACACCTGCTTGTCTCAGAAAATTGGAAGCAACACACACCTTTGCTTGAGATAAACTGTGTGGATGCTGATGGAGCAAAAATAACTTGAAAAACAGAGGTTTCTGCTTCAAGGTTTTCTCTGTTTTACTGAGCTTTACAAGGAACGGTTGTCGCCTCATGTTTTTTCTTTTGAACTGCTCAAGCAGTCTTATGTCCAGCGACTCTGTAGTGACAGCACGCGACAGTGGCTTAGAGGAGAATGTTTGCTGACAGATACAGAATCGGCACATGAAGAGTCCTGTAAATTAAAACAAATAACAAATTTTTTAGACAATCAAATCCCACAGTTTCACTTTTTAATCTTTTTTCTATTTAGTAGTTAAAAATTTTTATATTAGATTCTGCTTGCTGGATATAGACAGAACTTACTTCTGAAGCCAGGAGAAGTCTTCACCAGTAACGAGCAGGATCATGCGCTCTGCCTGGCTACTTCAGAGAACACAGAAGGGCAAAGAGCATCTCCAAGGTAGATGCTGAAAATGGATTTAAAGATGAAGCTGATGACTAATAACTACCCTTCAAAGAACTTTCAAGCAGCACCAACGATTTGTGGTAAAGGCTTGTGCTGGTTTCAGCTGGGGTAATTTTCTTCACAGCGGCTAGTATGGGGCTATGGTTTGGTTTTGTGCTGAACACAGAGGTGACAACAGAGAGATGTTTTTGTCACTTCTGAGCAAGGTTTACACAGAGCCAAGGCCTTTTCTGCTTTTTGCACTGCCATGCTGGTGAGGAAGTTGGGGGTACATCAGAGGTTAGGAGGAGACACAGCCAGGACAGGTGACCCCAACTGACCACAGGGGTGCTCCCGACTATAAGATGTCATGCTCAGTATATAAAGTGTGGGGAAGAAGGATGAAGGGGACAATTCTTGGAGTGGTGGTGTTTGTCTTCCCAAGTCACCATTGCACATGATAGGGCCCTGCTCTCCTGGAGATAGCCGAACACCTGCCTGCCCATGGGAAGCAGTGAATTAATTCCTTCTTTTGTTTTGCTTGTGTGAATGGCTTTTGCTTTCACTATTAAACAGATTTTATCCTCACCCATGAGTCTCCTAGTGTTTACTCTTCCAATTCTCTCCCTGATCCTGCTGTTGGAGGAGTAAGGGAACAGCTGCATGGAGCTTGGCTGCTGGCTGGGGTGAAACCACAACAGGGCTCCTTACCATATTCTTCCAGAAGATATAAAACCAAAATGATTGACTTACAGCCTACCACTTGAGATAACTTTAATCATATTCTCTGAATTTATATATTTTATTCATATTTACCATTTCTAATGCCTATAGCAGATGGTCATGGAAATTATTTCCTCTTGATACTTTCTTGCATAAAATATAACATTTCTCTCTCCATCTGTGTCTTGTAGGGAGAGTGAATGAGAGGCTTTGGTCTAAGAACTGAATATCACTCCAGAAGTATTTTTCAGATATCAAAGTAACATCACCTGTTAAAAATAGTTGATACCATTAGTACCAAGAGTAAAATCATACTGTTGGATGAGTTTTCCTGAAAATATACTTTTTTCCTTTGCCTCAGGCCTTCCTAGGCTCAGTTTTCAAGATATAACAATTATTTTGGGGCAAAATTACGTATTACTTGTTTTGATAAAACAATCTATTACATGTTCCCCTCAACATTTCTTTAGATAGCAAAGTTTCCTAAACATGATAATATATTCCCCAAGTCCTTTTGTACTGGTCAAGCTATTGATGCCAATCAAACTTACTGAAGACCCCTACCCAAGTTCTTAAAATCAATTGTGTGTGACCCAATTTAGACTACCTACTGTAACCTTTAAGGCAATCTCAGGACTTGCAAGGCAGCTAAGTTCAAGGCAGCAATGACTCACTGCTTAAGACTCAGCACACACATTCTGGTTTGGTAACGTGAATAAAAGTGGGCATGATATCAAATATAGAACCTAATCAGCAATGCATGGTATCACTTGCATCAGTTAAATGTAGCTGAAGCAAGTAGGAATATGAACATGTTCTCTATGCGAAGTCCTTACACCAGTGCTTCATGTTCTGAATTAACTGAACTATCTGAATTAACAATAAAAACACTACTTCTTCAACTTCTTTAGCATGTGTTGGATTCTTACTTTCAGTTCAGCAGAAAAATGTTGAAGTAAGGATATTGGTAGATCAGCAGGGATTTTATGTATGGATCTTGAAAAAAATCACAAAAGTGTGTTCTGGTCTCTTCTTCCCTCCATCTTAATTTTTAATATAATTTTGATGGCATACACTTATCATAAAGCCATATTATCTCAGCAGTCTATGGGCAAACTCTGAGAAGTGAATTCCAGTAGCATGGCTTGAAATCAGCCTTGTGAGAAATTAAAGCAAGCACTCTTTCAGAGTCACACAAGCAATACACTAGCTAAAAATAAGGGTGAAAAGAAACCTAATGTTTATCTAGACTATTAAAGTATGTGGTTAAGATGAAATATGCTTTGAAATAATTCTAAAAAGGCTAATAATAATACTTTTCTTTCAAGATTCTGACATGCAGTGTTTAATTATCCTGTGTGAAAATTCAGAGGCACTTTAGCTAAAATATGTATGAAAATGCACTTCCAAATTGAGTCACTTATCAGTACTTAGGGACAGCACATCAGAGGCCCCATAAGTTTTGGATTTGTCTACCTGGATCATTCACATGAAAAAGTATCTGGCTTCTTTTAAATATCACTGTACAAAGCACTTGGAAAGTGTTCATTTCACCTCAGACTTTCACATCTGTTACACATTTTGTTAAAACTTCATGACCTGCCTCTAAATAAAATACTCTCCTTCAAGTCAGCCTAAGTGTTCAAAGTCAAGATTGCAACTTAGTTGAGCAATACATACTATTTTGAGTTCTGGGCCATCAAAGCTCAAGGAGGCTGTCCAAAAAAGATCTGAGTTCAGGGAAGGGTTAGAAATATAGTAAGAAGACCTAAGGGGAGAAATCGAGAGCTCATTTATTCTGACAAAGAGTTCAGGAGATAGTCACAACAGCCTACTTGAGCAGCACAGACATAAATGAGAGCAAGCAGTATTAGAAAGCACAATAGTCAAACCACATTTTAGGAAGAACTTCTTGACTAGTACAATAGTGTATAGCTGGAACAGACATTATGAAATTTTAAACCTTCCAAGACTCAGATAGAGAAAAGCACAAGGAGGTGGCACAGTGTCTGGAAGCGTCCTGCTTTGACAGGGCAGTGAAACTAGAGGATCCAGCGTTTGTATATGAGGTAAGCTCATTCAATTTGTTTATTACTAGACCTCCATTACATATGTCTAACATTATAAAAAACATGAAATAATTGTCTGGGTTGGTTGGGGGTTTTTAATGTCCAAATTAAGCACAAACAATAAAGGCCAAGGAAAGATGTGAAAACCCTTACAGATTCACAGGCTTGAAACAATAGGAATATGGACATTTCTTCCTAACTCCCCGTAATTTATTAAAGGGTCAACCCTTTAAATTTATATTAACAATTATTTATTATACTAGCTGGCCAAAAGAAACCACAAATGTTTACTGAAGAAGGCTGACAGTAGACCGCATTCAAAAGCAGAAAGAAGACCTGCATATTTGAAATATAAATTGATAAAAATAATGTGATTTCATTATGATAAACATAATTTCACCAACCTTGAGAAGATTTTTTATTATCTATTATTACGTAAGAATGTAATTGTATTGTTGATAGTTTCCCCTTGTTAAATAACTTGGAGTTTTTAAGACATGAAACCTCTGTTCCTTACTGGATAAATTTCCTTTTAAAATAGACAGATGTTTGAAGAAGGTATTCATACAATATAGATCTTTCTGCTCTTTCTATATTGCAATAATTTTACTTCTGTTTCCTCTTTGTCAGCTCAGATTAAAAAGAGCCTTAGCTATATGTTTTGAGTTATTAATTTGAATGAAAAACAATTTCATAGTTGGAAAAGTCAGCTTTTACCTTTTCAAGAAAGAAAAACGTGGGTTTTAGCTTGAATTTTTCTGCAGATAAAAAGGCAAATTTCTGTATTTCAGCAGAACTGGCAAGAAAATTAATTGAAAAAAAGTTCTTGCAAATTTGGCACAACATGCATAGTATTTCAGTCATGTATATTTAATATACATGTGTTTCTGCAGCTTTGAATTTGTGCAATATTTCACTGTATTCACTTTTCTGTTATGACAGAGCAAACTTAGCATTGATTAATTGTGCTACAGGGCATAAACTTGATTTGAGCTACAAATTATTGATTTGAAACATGCTGGTGAATATGAAATATTTGGCATATTTATAATCCAAGAAGTTTTGCAATTTTGCTATTGTATCTTTTTTTTTTTTAAATTTAAAAATTGATTTGGAATTTGTAACTGTAGCAGTTTCTTGTGATCCTGTCCATACAATATAGACTACCAGGGAGCATACAGATGGACTTGTGACAACTATTCTGAGACTCAAAGAAGGAAGAAAGGAATTCCTTGAATAGAATGAGAAAAAAAAAGTTGTTATAACAAGCACCTTGAAAACATACTTGTGGTTCAACCAAAACATTAAGAACAACCTTTATCTTATCAACTAACTGAAGAATCACAGAACTGCAAAATGATTGAGGTTGAAAGGGAGCTCTGGAGGTTATGTGGTCCCACCCTCCTGTTCCAGCCCAGCCACCCAGAGCGAGTTGGCCAGAATCATGTTCATCTGGCTTTTGAATATCTCCAAGGATAGAGATTCCACAACATTTCTGTGCAGCCTATGCCAGTGCTCAGTCACACCTACAGTGAAAAAATGTTTTCTGATGTTCAGAGGGAACCTCCTGTGTTTCAGTTTGTGCCACTGGCTCTAGTCCTGCCACTGGGCACCACTGAAAGAGCCTGGGTCTGTCCTCTTTGCACCCTCCTCTCAAGTATTTATATACATTAATAACATCCCCCTGAGCCTTCACTTCCCAGGCTGAACAGTGCCAGCCGTCTCAGCCTTTCCTCATGGGAAAGATGCTCCAGACCTTAATCACCTCAGTGAGTCTTCAATGGACTTTCTCCATTATGTCTGTCACTTGTACTGGGCACCCAAAACTGGACCCAACACTGCAGGTGTGGCCTCACCATTGCTGACTAGAGGGGAAAGATCAGCTCCCTTGACTTCCTGGCAATACTTTGTGTAAAAAAAAAAAACAGCCTAAGACACAGATTGTGAAGGACTTGATATCGTGTATCTTTATACAGATAGGCCAGGTTTATAGGGGACTGTAGGTGACTCTATGTGAAGTTGTGCATGTGGTAGCTTTAGCAGCATTATTATTCTCTAAAATTCTAACACAATTTTTAAGTTAAGGTTGCTCTCTTTAAAATGAGAACCAATATCTATTTCTTTTTTTTTTCCATCAGTTAAAAGGGAGATGACAACTAATTTTCTATCTCATCAGTTACTTTCAAAATTTATTTCTTTCAGCAACTTTAGTAAAACAAAAGAATCTATTGACATTTCACGTTTCTTGTGCGTTGCCAGATATAGAGACCCTAAAAATGGAACTTACACTTTATTCCTAAATATTTCTACAAAAAGAGAAGAAGAAGAAACACACTTAGTAATGTGAAGAATAAAAATGTGAGCAAAGACATGTATTTGAATAATCATCCCAATCTGACACTGTTTCTTGTTATTTTATTCTGAAAGAAGCTTAACTGGTTGTGCATCGTCTCTGGTTCTCCCGTTGTGCATCTTCCTCGTTTCTTCACATTTCTATTTTTAGGCTTGCTCATTTTATATTTTCTTTAGCAAGTTGGAAACTCATCTCTCAGCCACGTCTTCCTGCAGACCTCCCCCAATGTACTTCCTTTCAAGTCCCCAGAGCCCGCAATACATTTTATCCCACAAGAAAACAAGAACAAAACATTACCGGTCTGTGTTTTTACAGCCAATTTGCTATAATCACTTTCCTTTGTATTGTATAACAGAAAGTACAGTACATCATCTTCAAGAACAGAGATACTTCATCTCAGCTATTTTTAACAGATTTCTGGTTTTGCTTTCTTTTCAACTTCTTTGCTGCAACTCCCCTGCTATCTTTCTCACACCACAGTATCTGGTTTGACAATAAACACTGAATTTTTTACCCTTGTGGTCAAAATCAAACGAGGCAATGAATTGTTGTGCCTGGATAGGCAGGGTTTTTTAGATTTGTTAGAGATTAAAAAATATACGTAACCAGATGCACAGCATGAAATATATAAAATACTGAAGTTACTGTAAGCTTGCTTTTTTTTTTTACTGAACGACATGCTAAAATGTTGTTCTCTTTAGCTGTCTTGATAATGACCACATTTTTGTATTACTATTTTTTTAATATTGAGTAAATGAAAAAAAAATATATACTCCCCTGCCATTTGAGTAACATTGATAAACATGAATATATAGTCCTCAAGTGGTAAAAAGTTTCATAACAGAAAAGTATAAGTGAAAGCTTCCTGAGACAAACAGGCCTCCGACATCGCCTACTTTGTTGGAGAAATAATTTTTTTCTTCCTTTAAGGAAATTTTACCTCTTTCTCTTACACTTTCAATAGGACTACTGAGTAAAATTTTCCCTCCTCTAATCTTTATTTCTTGTATAGTTTTAGTGATCAATTGTCACTCATCACAAAAACTAACCTATTTTTTTTCTTTTAAACCTCAATTACTTTATTCTTTGCAAGATCTTCATCAATGTCAACTCATTTTTTTAACTTGTAAAGCTGCAAGGCAGCTAATGGATTCACAGAAAGCCGACCCTGGAAATTTATCTTAGGAGGCAAACTTGTACAAATCTCAAAGAGTTTTGGTTTGTTTTCTTTTTTTATAGAAAGGCAAGTCATACAGCTTTGTCTCCTTTACAGCATTCCGGTGATCTAAAGAAATGCTGACTTATAAAACAGGATTTAGGAAAGGGTAGGGATTTTTTCTTTATGAGGTTGCTAGGATCACATTTTATTATTGGATGTAAATGTTGAATAATGCTTGGATTACAGTGAGCACACACAGATGGGAAACTAGAAACTGTCTCTCTAAGACTGAAAAACTCAAATGACAGGCACCAACTCTACTCAGCCCAGTTTTAATTTTTATCTTAGACTTGATGATATTTGAAAACAAATGAAGCTTTTTCTTATTACTCCAGTATTTTTAGTTTCCATTTCTTCCAGCCTTTCTCATGCCTACAATGTCAACCAACAATGGGTAAAACTGGAGATGCTGAGACTAAAAGTGGGTTTTCTTTGTCAAGAAATGTTGGTAGATGACTAATTAAACTCACTCAGAAGAAACCTTAACAACATGCAAATACCCACTGAAGACGGACTACTGCTTTGAGAGACCACAAAATGAAAAACACACAAAATCTTATATGCCATGGTAACTAGTGCTTACCGCTGTAAAAGTAAAAGCAAATAAACAAGTACAATAATTTAACACATGGGACATGGGGCTAATTTTAAAAATAAAACATTTAACAAACACATTAGGTTCTTCCTGACAGCCACATGTTACTCCAGGTACCATGAAGCATGACTACTGCCTTTAATTCTACTCAGTTTTGAGTGACAGTTATCCTGTATTCCCATTTTGCAAGGTCCTTCTTGCTAGTACATGAAGATCATGATATTAAACTCCCACCAGTAATGCAAATTTGGGACATGGGAAGAAAGATGTTTGAAAGACATTGGTTTTCAAGGTTGGTATACAACGTGTTGTAAAAGTGAGCTTCGATAACAAAAAAATTATAGTTGGTTTACCAGAGGATGTTACCAATGGATGGAAAATAGATATGATGGTCATTTGGAGTGATGTACATTTCATTTGAGTTATGTCCAAAGTAGGCATGTACATTGGGAAGTGATCCATTACCCCTTCTTAGTGTCTGCTCTTCTGAAATGACCATTTTCAGGACAGTCTAGCCCACTGCACTGTAATTTTCTAAAGTTAGGCAACCCATATTCCTGTCTTAGCTAGTTTTTCACTGGATTTCTTAACTTTCTAGAAATGTATTATGTATGCATCAACAGTAGCTTTTCTGTGTCAAGCACTGTTGGGTCTCAGTGTATTCTAGATTTTTTTACTTGGAAAAATCATGTCAACTTGCACTTGAAGCTGTTTACATGCAGCTCCAGTAAAGCCATATTTTCCCCTTCTGGAGGCAAATAATACACTTTCAAAATGTGCTAATTACTGTAAGAGTGTCATTGAAAATATGACACTCTATATTTATACTCAAATACCATGTTTACAGTTTGACTTTTTTTAAATTTATATTTTTAGAACTAAGTGCACCCTCCCTTTTACTTCCTCCCCCACATACACTCACCCAGAGCTAATAAGAAATGAATCAGCTTACTGAAATGCAATATAAAGTTCTGCACACATTATATCCTATTCTTTCAGCTGATGCCAAGACAAGGCTAAATCTCTTTAGAGCTTGTAGCTGTAATATACAGTCATCTAGAAGAGGTTTACTGCAAATGTTACAGAAAGTGACTGTTAGATTTACTAGATACTAAACTTCTCATAGTTTTCACCTATATGCTTCACTTGTGCATTGCTGTGGTCTAGAAATTTATGGGCAAAGGCTGCTGTGGTTCTAGAATGGGACTGGTGTAATTCTGGTATATGTACACACTCCACTGAGCTGAGTCCTGCTTTTAGAGATTAAATGGAGCATGTAGGAAAAACAAAGGTTTTATGTTATTGCTCTTGGCGCTTGATATAATAAGATGCAATATGGCAAGGTTGTAGCATTGGAATGGGTTAATGAGTCAGAATTGACGCAAAAACAGCAAAGATTGAGCAATATTGCAGAATGGATATTCTTACCTTATATATTGTAAATGTCATTTTACAATGATCTCAAACCATGGTTTCTAACTAGTATTTTTTTTAGGGTTAAAACCAGTACTAGCACTGACACAAGTTTGTTGCCGGCCTGCATTGACATTATTATAACTTAAATCTGCTCCCTGCATAAACTGACTAAATTCTGACACAGTGCCCTCTCAAACAGAACACTCTTTAGCAATGTTCTCTATTGCATATAAGGTATATTCAGAATTTTACAGGTATATAGACAGTAGCTGCAAGGAAAATTGATTATTTATTTATTTACCCCCAAAACTGTTGAAAGAATGATGAAATGGGAAATTACACGGACTCCATACTAGATGACCTCTTTGCCCTGGAATATCATGAACAAAACTGGACTAAGTGGTCCTCCATAAAAAATACTACGGCCCAAGGTGAGATTTTGGAAAAATCCAAAATCTTTTTGAGTTGTGGTCATAGCACCTAAGCTTGGAGAACCAGCCTTCCATATTAAAAACACTGTGTAAAACAAGCTGTGTAATGGACAGTTGTGAACTGTGCCTCACCTCACTAGGAACACAGCAGTTCAATAAGACGTCCATACATTTAAAGAGAATTTCAGCTGGGATTCGAGTTAAATTTCAGCAAAAGTTGCCATGAAGAAAAGTAGTCTCATGGAGCGAAAGACCAGTCCAGCTTGGATACTAACACTCCATAATTTCATACAATGTGCTAATGAATGCTGACTCAGGTCTAACCTGTGCATTGCAACATGGGCAACAGACTGAGAGGAGCTGACTATAGGCATAGACATCCATAATTCTACTGCTGGCCCTGACAGACCTCTGGAAAGCTGAGACAATTGCTCCAACTGATGCCAAAACACTGAAAAGTGCTTTTTGGAGGTTATTCTTAACCAACAAGAACATGGTTCTCACCTCCTCATTACCCACAGTAATTTGCAAGACTGTTTCTCCCACTCAATTGCACCTTGCAGCCGATCGTCTTTCCCTCTCACAGGAATATCTGTGATATTCTCACAGGAATATCACAGACGGAAATAGACTCTTGCATATTATAATAGCATATTTAAAAGCTGTTTATGCAGTGCATATATAAATGGAGCAAAGATTACCATACTCATACCAAAGTGTTATTTTTTCTCCGTTTATATATATACAGTTTTAAACTGTATGGCCAATGTGTAAAGAAAATGAAAGCAATTCCACATGCTGCCCCCATCTTGTTAATGCAAAACACCAAATTATTTCAAAGGGACTTTGTGAAGTAGCAAGAAAACACAATTCTTCACTTCTGCACTCACTGCATGCATGCACAGTTGAATAGTAAAAAGTTCCAGGTACATCAGAATTCACTATGGACAAAGCAAAATACTACACAATCTATAAAACTGCCACTGGTGTGATGCCCTTAAATTATTCTACAATCTCATGAATGGTGATGTAGGAAATAAAGGATAACATTCATGTTTTGTTAACAAATTTAGATTTTATTTTTCCCATTGGCTTGTAAGTTATTAACTCTTCTTCTCACCATAAGAGATGCAAAGATTAAGGTGCACAGAGAATAATTTTCTGGAGAAGGGAATGGAAAGGGAAATAAAATATACCAATGGATTCTACCTAGTCACAAGAAATTTTGAAAAGCCTAATTTTCTGTTCAAAGAGAGAGATGCATGAGAAAAAGAATGGAAATAAATGACTGAAATGACAGCAGCAATCAGGAAAGAAAAATGTTCAAAAAGGGATTCCAACCAACCAAAAAAAAAAAGTCACACGGGAAGACAGGTGTTTCAACCATTTGTGAAGAAAGGTTAAGACTTAGGAGAACTTCCACCACCAATTTTACACAAAATACTCCTCTGTCCTCCATAAAAATCGACAGCCTACAATAATGGTAGTGAGTTTATGATCACATAATGGATGGAAGTCAGTGAAGTGAGAAAAAGTGTTACAGTTCTCCTACCTTAAACTGACTCAACCAAGTCCACTACTATACTATTCCCTCATTATTAAGCCAGATTCTGCATACAATGAACAGTGAACACATGAATTATTCATACAGATTTTTTCGGTTTTATGGTGGGGTTTTTTTGTTGTTTTTCCCCCCCTGGTCTGCTGCTGCTGTTGCCCTAGATTCACAATTTCTAGTCACCAATGTTCAGATTAGACCAAAGGTGCAGGTCTAACAAAAATAGCATGATCTATGGCCTTGTCTTAGGGAGTGGAATTGAAGTAAAAACATGACAGTAGTTTTAACCCTCCCATACCCTTTCGCTTTTAGCACTGAACAAATATGGAAACAACAAATTACTTAATGTGATTTTGCATTAGTTTATGTAAGATAAGACCATTACTTTTTTTTCCTGGAAAAGATGTGTCTTTGGGGTTACTGACCACATACAGGAAGGAAAAATGCTTGAGGACTAATGCAAAGACATTCATGCAATTAATGTCAGCACTTTTAAAAAATAAAATAAAATGTGCCAAAACCCCACACAATTCATGCAGCCATGGCTCTCTCCTGAAAACAGAAGATACTTTGACTCCAAAAAGTCTACCAATGTGTTTTCCAGAAGGGTGTGCAAATGCTAGGGTTATGCATAACCCTACAAAACCACAGTATATAATGCTTTTCAGCGAGTGTGGCAGAAGAAAGTTCCGTGCAATATAAAAATTGAACAATTAATTGTCTCTAAAAATGAGTTTGAATTGATTTCACACTCTGCCTCTAATTGTTCTATATTTGTACATATGCTTTTCTGCCAATATCCCCCAAAGTGACTGCATTAAGAAACCCGTTCTGAAAACATTTGTAGAACATCTCATAGAGAAAAAAAAAGACTTGTGAATTTCACTCCCTGTATGGGGGACGGAAAAAAGTAAAATGCCTCTGAAAGTTAGCACAGAAAGATTTTTCTTCCAGCAACAGGGTGTTCTCAAATTACGGAAGTGTTTAAACAAAACTCTTCGTGATGCTACTTGCTTTTCCTAGCTCTTAAATGTTTTGTTAGCTAAAATCTTGATCCCAGCACAAGAAGGTGTGGTTCATGATGGGGTAAATGACATGTTAGACACATTCTCAGCTAATTGCTGTAAAATTACTAATGTTGCAGCATCATGACATGAAAAAGAAAAGAATAAAAGTATAGCAGAGTCTGGCAATATGAATGGGCAAGTTCATTTCTTCCTGCATTGTTGGTACTGCAAAATCACTGTCACCTACAGAGTACAGAGAGATTTTAAACAGGTGTTCTGATTGACACAGAAGAAACAAACAGACTTAACACTCGAGTTAACATGACCCAAGACTATCTCTTCTAAAGTATTTAAAAAATGGAAAAAATTAAATGAAAAATAAATGCTAATTAGAAATATTTTTTTTGTCATTCTGTTGCACTAGACAATTTGGAAAATAAAGTATCTCTTCTCCCCAGATGTTGTCTTGTATTATTGCGCATAACTGCTGTCTCCCCTCGACATTCTAATGTAAGATGTTATTGAGCATGAGATTAATCAAAGACTAATCTGATAGCAAAATCAGAGAACAATTCAATATTTTATATCTGATATCACTCAAGTCTTCTGAATTCATCCTATCCCCAGAAAAACCACTTGTTTTGTTAATGGTTTCTGGGGACTTGTTTTTTTCTTTCCATTTGTTTACTATTAGACTCCGTGGGACGTTTTGTTGAGAATCTTGAGCCAGAGACATGATGTCACACATCCACTTTCTGGGTAGGTGCTATTCCCATCCCTACTAATAATGATATCAATATTGACTTCTATTTATAATATCTTTAAAGTTCTGTAACAGTTACACTGTGGTATTATCTTTAATCTTTACTACCAACACCCCAACAAGCCCTGGCAGAGTGTGTTACAATGACCATGCTCACTGAGCATGCACTGCTAAACAGTTATATTATAGCCATGCTGGGAAAAGCTTGAGATAAAGCCCTTCACACTTCCCAGCACAGGGTAGCCCATTAAATACACCGAAATTACAGTTTCCTTTACTGCCTTATTTGCCATATATATAGTAACAGATACTGCACTCAAGGTAGTTTTTCTGTTTTTTATTCCCCCACACAAAGAAGGGAGACAGAGCAAGAAAACTGAAGTAGGTAAAGAGGAAAGCAATGTTCATGGGTTTTGAGGGTGACAGAATACAATTTAAAACACGTAAAACAGTATGAAAGCAACACTGAAGGAGGCTTTAAGGTCTGAACTACCGATGTCCCCTGATACCCAGCTGGTTTCACTGCAGTGCTGGGGATTTGTGACTTGTATTGGCTCCAGGTCTGCCAAGTCTTCCCCCCATCCTGTCATGTTTAGCGAGAGCACTCATGTGTGCAAGGTCTTGCAGAAACAGATCCAGGCAGGAAAAGGTGATATAGAAGAAATGTGTCATGAAGTAACACATCCTAGCAGGACCAATTTTGACTTAAGTCATATTTTCACTTTTTTCAGTATATGAGTTAAAACAATATTTACCTCTCTCTTCACTGCACCTGATGTGTTTTCCCCAGCTTTCCACTCAACACTTGAATACAGAAAAAGATGCAGCCCTAAGCCTGTATTATGACACTTCTTGCAATAGCTGTTTATAAAAGAGTAAACTACTTCTCTGTTTTTTCAGTCTCACTTTTGTTCACTTCTTAAACATCAAACATGAAAATAAGAATTTATCTGAAAACAGATGGATGAAAAGGTGTGCTGGATAGGAGCTGTCAGTCCAGTTCAGCATCTCCTCAGTGAGCCATGTGTTACTGTAAGGCTTGTAAAGAATAGCAGTAAAAGCACAAGACATGCAGTCATAGTTTTCAAATATTTTATTTTGAAAAGCTAGTTCTACATATGTCAGTTTTCCTTCAGTGAAACTACACCTGTTTAAACAATGTAGCATTCTATAAATACTGATATTTAATTATTTTACTGAATCATAGAAAAGATGGAGGCATTTTTAGGTGGGGCCTTCATTGCGAGAGATATAACAGAGCTAACAGAAGGTTATAGCTTTGGGGCTTTTTCTTTCAAGAGAAAGAAAATACAACCCTAAATTTAAAACAGCATTATAGATTTGAGAGTCTGCAGCCCAGGAAATTCACAGAAGTTCTATTTCCCAGACTAGGGACTGAAAGAGAGGGAATAAAATAAAAGATGAAATCTGAAAATCATGGTTTTTCATTTTGAGTTTCAGACCATTTCATTGTTACTCCTTTTTTCCTTTGCAAGGATATTTCACAGAACTTCCATGGCAATTATGAAAGACAGAAGATGCTCTTAAAAGCTATTTAGTTTGTACTAAAATAAATATATTTAGTTCTCACAACTGAAGCAGCTTTTTTTTAAAACCAATACACTGATGTTGGCCTATTAACAAGAAAATATAGTTCAGCATTTATCATTTACAAGACTTATGTTTGTGCATTTCACATCCTAACAAATTGCTTGCTTGCTTGCAATTTAAATTTGACCTCTTTAGGAAACTTGTACACTTTTTTGTTCATAGCAGAGTTTGAACAATATCACCATGCACAACCTTTTCTCTGCTTAGCAGACTCTGAACAAAACTGAATTCCCAACTAATTTTCTGAAGTTTATGTGTCCAATGGTTTCACAACATTGTATTCTCTTTGAAGAAAATAAAGTTGACTAGACAGCATTTTGCTGCATCACAAGACTGAAATCATTGCAATCAGGAAGAAATATGACTGCGCCACAGCAGGCACAGTCAAATTATATTTCATTTCATTTACTGTGTCAGGTAGGACTAGAAAATGAAAATCTACTATTCTTAAAAAAAAAAAAAATTAAAAAAATAAATAAGGGAAAAGACTATTATATGAAAAGATTCCAAAGGTTTCAGGTTTGCATGTAAAACACTTTTTGTTATAGAAAAAATAGTCTAACTGAGCATTTCTGGCCAGGTTTTTCAGTAAAGCAACATTTTTAGGGCTTACATCAAGAAGCTGTTTTTGTTTTCTCATTAACTACAGCCTAGGGAAAAAAGCTGTGAAAGACCATGCCCCAGACCTATACCAAATATACATGAAAAATTATTTTAAAGATAGAAAAATGGAATGATTCTCAAAGTTGTTGCAGTACATACCCTGAATATTTTATAGCAGCTGTAAAATGAGTTTAAAAATCATTGTTGTGATTAACTAGAGAGATTTCTTTGTATTTACAAATAAAAATTTTCCCATTTAATGCCATCAATGCTCCTTATTCTATTCTGAAACTCAATTTCCACTAAATAATAAGAATTTTCATAAACAAAATGGGGATTTAACTTTTCCTTTGTATGTAGCTCGTGTGGGTAAAGTTGTATGCTGCTATGTGCACTTCTTTCAGAGAAATGAATAATGCTCATAAAACATATTCCACTGTTCACACACTTACAAACACACAGATGAAAAGACACAGGCCACTAGTGAACAGGTCACCACAACTACTTATAAATAAAGATGTACATATGCACATATAACTCCCAGAGAGGATATTTAGACTATTCTTATCAGAAGATCTCAGCTGGTTTTGGGCACACATGACATTAAATACCTGCTCGGAGTAGGAAGGATGCATCACAGAGATATATGTTAACATTACACAAATTTACACAAATTGCATGTTGACATTAAATACAGTTTTGTTGAACAACAAATATCTTAACAATAGGTTAATCAAATGGCAAATAAATAGTAAGCATTCTAGAAAAATCTGTTTCTCCACAATTAAACAAACAAACAAAAAAAGTTAAAATCATTAAAGATAGAAGTATTAAATATATCTCCATTAGAGGTATCCAATGAAACCCCAAATCACATCTAATTTAAATGAGCCTTATTTTGCAATAATTCATTCACAGAAGTTAGTCTTGATGCCTGACTGCACCCATATATAATATAGTGTTAGAAATAAAAAGCTGTCCAAAACTGAATCGTATTAGGGTTTAACAGTGATGAAACTGTTTCTATTTTAATAAATAAATGACTAAAAATTCTTTGAAAAATTGTTTCCTAACAAAAGTAGGTGAGAAAAAAACAAACTGAAGAGACATGATTTAATGACACTGTTCATTATTGAATAGATAAATAAAAGGTGAAGACACTGTGAGGCTATTTCAATAAGTCAAATGCTTGTTCTTTCTCTTTCTCTCTTTCTTTTTCTTCTTTTTTCTTTTTCTTTTTCTCTTTTTCTTTTTCTCTTTTTCTTTTTCTTCTCTCTTTTTCTCTCTTCTTCTTCTCTTCTTCTTCTTCTTCTTCTTCTTCTTCTTCTTCTTCTTCTTCTTCCTTTTCTTCTGATTTTTCTCTTTTTTTTTTTGTTTCATTTTTTGTTTTGTTTTATAGGGATTAATGACTCAGACTTCTTTGTAACTTCTTGCTATTGTGCAGCCTGTGTGGGACACATGGGCTGATTTCCCATCACAGGACTCTGCCTCTGAAGACAGACATAAGGCAGAAGCTACAATATANCTTGCACAGCATTTTGTTTTATGGATTAAAACCAGCATCTCATTGGCTGGCACAGTCCCTGTGCTTATATAAAAGGGATCAAGGAACTAGTTTTTTCTGAATATAAGAGAAGCATCAATGTCAAAAAATCCCTGCTTTCTTTTCCTGACTGTTCTCCAGATGACAGTGCAATACTGAATTATTTACATCTTGACAAAGGCTGTGATATAATTCCAGAAATTTTACAAGAGGATCTCTCCAAAATTTTCCACCTCAGTCAACAAGACATATGATATTCCCTGAGCATAACAGATTTCCTGCCAAAAAATAAAATATGTTTCTGCTTACTGCCAACCCACCTGACTTTACCTAAGTAAATTTCTTGCCAAGTCCATCAGCTTTTCCACCCTAAACCCTAAATCCATTCATTCTTGCTCAATTTAATATGCATTCCCTTACCTGCCAATTCATGAAACATCATTTGATGGACCTAAAGTACACTAAAGTGGTATGACTTGGGAGTGGGGCAGGGGGCATTAATTATATGAATGTTGATCTTCTCATTTGAAGTATGCACTATAAATTCAGAGAATAAGATCTCATGTGGTCTGAATGAATTTCTCCTGACTGCCAGTCATTTGTGCACTGGTATACAAGCGCCAATACATTGGAAGTAGGAGAAGTCCCCCACAGAATGCAGGGAAACACAGCCAGCAGCTACCAAAAAGCCACACCGAATAGCAGCATCTATGAAATTCAGAGACCAGGTCTCCTCAAAAAGCACACTCTAAAAATTTCAAACTAAAATATCACCTTTATGCTTGTTTGGTATATTCTAAGAACCTACAATTAAAGGAGCTTTGGTTTGATTATTAGTGAAGACAGAGTCAACCAAAAGTTTTTGCCTACAGATTCTTGCCATATACTAAGATTAAAATTTCTAAACAGGCAGGACAGATTCAGAACTCTCTTTACTTTTCTTTTCATGGCTCTTTAGCTTAAAATCATGGGAATATTCAGAAGACTGATACTACTGCGTAGGAAGCGAGAGCAGCTAAACACAAATGGTGGGAAAATAAACTTAAACAGAGTAAGATCCTAGTACAGCCAGCTATTGCTATTTAAAAACCTGGTTACAGAATCAACTTGATTACTTAGTCTGTGTTGTAACCTTACCTCCAAACTGCAGGGAAGGAAATGCTACGTGCTAGAAGGGCAGGGAGAGAGCAAAATGACAACACAAGCAAAAAAAACCAACAAAGGACAAAAAGAACTATGAAAGTCAAAACGTGTAGAAAAGAGGGAGAATTTTATAAGGGCCAAACCCAGTCCATCCATGTATGTAAGCACATACATGTAAGCACGTACTTAGGGAACCTTATTTATGTAGCAAGCTCCCTGTACAGCCAACCAAAGGTGGCAGATGCCTTCAAAGCAGGTGGTGTAATCGTAGCACACGTGCAATGCTGTGAAACCCCATTCTGAAGAAAGCCACCTCTCTTCAGTGACTGCACTTAGAAATTCAGGACACCTGCTCTGCCTGAAGTAGACAACATAAATAACTTTTCACAAGTAACTCTTTGAGATTGGACACTTCCACCTGGTCTATGAGTTTGACAAGAAACAAAGAGCAAAACCAATAAACAAATCTGAGATTTTATTTCAGGAAATTTCTAAACAGTCTGAATTTATTAATGACTGCAAATCATAGCTCTCAATTTGGCTAGCATGCAAAATACTTAATAACAGTTTAAATTTTACCCTTAGAGAAGTGAAGCCATCTGCCCTATCTTCAAGTCACTGAAGCAATTGTTAGAGGGCTTTGTCAAATTCAGGCATCATTTTGTTTCTAGAAGGTAACATTGAAGTACAATTAGCTCTTTATGATGCTAATTTGTCAAAAAGAATGTTTTATATAATTTTTCAAATACAGGAATCCAGACAGACAGGTACTTAGATTATGAGTTGAAATTTATCTGGATGTATATGCACATTCCCAGTCCATACACATTTTGTATGACTCATGATTCATAATGCTCCTACATATGACACAGGTAATTATAAATTCATTTTCCTTTCATGTCCTTTGTGGATGTGAACACCTTGGCTGATGTTCTGAACACTGAATTAATCTCTTTCTCAGAGTAATGACGGATGAAAAGAAATGACCTATTTTAACAATATGATTATTACTTTTTTGCCAGAATTCATTTTTACTGCTTTCTAAGCTCCCTGGTATCATGTGTTTTCCTCATTTCCTAATGTTCCAGTATTTCATTTCCTGCGTAAAACAGCTATAAGTGGATTAGAAAGCAAACATTAAAGATGCAGTACATACTGCATAATCAGATGATGAAATGTTAGCAAAAACAGGACTGATGCTCCTAGGTGCATTTCTACACTTGGTAATGATATTTGTTATTTTACAGACATACCTGAACAAAACACTAAAAGAAAAACTGTGGAAGTCCTTGAGAAATTTTGTTGCTAGGAAAATGCTGCACTTTTCATGAGACTTTTCTTCATTAAGTCTGAAGGAAAATAATACACAAACAGATCATTTTCAAGGAAAGGTGATTTTCATCGACATACATTTTGTTGTAATCCATAAATTACCATAATGAATCTTTGATCCCATCCCCATTCTTGGCCAAAATCAAGCATGGGTCATTCAGATACACACATTTTAAAAATATGTAAGTAAGTATTAAAATACATAAGTATTTTAAAAATAAGTAAGTATGGAATAATCTAACATTAATATAGAGGAATAATACATAATTAAAAATTTATAATTAATCTACATTACATTCTCTTGGATAGCTAGTCAAAGGAGAATTGAGGCAGAAGTACAATAATGCTTTTAAAATATATAACAAAATAACTTATGATATGTACACTTTTCCAAATCTGTTTAAAAACTGTTGTTGTGCATGTTCACATACTTTTGTCTATACAATTTGCAATCTATTTTCAAGGGAATACCATGTATTTTATTAAATTTGAAGAGACACAATATGATCTTAAAGGCTGTACTTGACAATATATTGCTGACATTAAAAACATGTTAAGTTTTATTAAAGTTAAAAATCATGCCCCATAGAGCCAGGAAAAAACAACATGAAAAATGATCTCTTGTATGTGTGTATTATGGTTGTGTATATTTTTTCTCCAACACAGAGTCTGTTATATGCAATGCTCATTAAATGACTATGGAGCACATTCTTTTTTTGAAGTTACTTAATATAGGGATTTATTTGTACTTTTCGTACCTAACTTGAAGGCTAAATTAGTCTTTTCTAGCAGGATTTTAGAGTGATTATCTGTACAGCACAGTGTTTGATAACACTGGCTCCTTTTCCTTTGCATCTATTCAATGAGGTTAGATTTTAGTGAACATCCATCTAGACAAAAGAGATATATCTAAGTAAAAGACTTCTTTCAACACTTGCTAACAAACTCAAGGTACCTGACACCTAAGTTTTCAGAATATTTTAGCCTTTAGAGATGTGTTCAATGCTGCTTTGTCCAAGCAAAGTATTACTGAAATCACAGGGCAGATTTTGCACATTTAGATTCCTAGGCCAGTCTTCCAGGAGATATCAGCTAGTTGGAGTCCAAAAATTGCCACTGAGCATATGCAATTTTTGCCATTTGGTCAAATCTGGATGGAATTTTACAAAGGTAGCAAAATATTCCTCTCTAGCACAGACACCTCCCTACATCCCATAATGTTTATAGGATCAGCATTTTTATGATCTTAGCCTTTTTTTTAAAATTAAATGTACTGAACCAATATAAACTCAGCCAATCTGAATAAATTACTACTCTGCAATATTTCAGATTGCTCAGTCAACAACTGACATTTGGCTCTGAAAGTCACCTGCTGTCAATCCTGTTGGTAACTTTCTATTTTTCTAAGGTAATTCTATACTAACACAGTAATAGTAACACTATTTAGAAGCAAACTAGATTTGCCCACCTCATTCCCACTCATCTCCTTGTCTATTTTTCAGATGTCAAATTGCCTGTTTTGTGTACTCAGAGTACTTGCTGATTCAATAGTTTCTGTAGGGTAGAGCACAATAAGCCTCACTAAGTTATTTAATTTTCCCTATATGTTGCATTCAGTGTGGCTGGTATCCATACCATTGAACACCAAATTGTAGCAGAATCTGTCTGCAGTAATTAATTATTAATTAAGCAGATTGGGTCAAGGGGAAAAAAAGAAAGTCAAAAGTGATGTCAAAATCTTTGATACTCTGAAGTCTTATTAAATTCTGCAATGAACATTCAGCAGCTCAGTTAATGCATACAGAGCCAGCCACATGAGCTACTTATTTAGGGATCTTGATTTCCAAATAAAATGAAGAACATGAAAACAAATCTAAACAGATAAATTCATAGATTCTCATCTTTATGAACTGAAGTGAGAAACCACAAATTTTTCCCCAAAACTATTCAGGACAATCAACTGCTAACTTCTGGAACTACTTAATCGGTTCAAGCATAATTAAAAATTACGGCTAGAAATCAGGACATACACTTGTATAATGAGTGAAATGAAGCAATAGAATTATTTGATGGGAAGCTTTTGGTAGGTAGTGGCAGTATTTAGCTCCTTTTTTGTTGCATGTAGTGACAGACTGCTTTGAGTAGTATCTTTTATGTTGCCTTTTCAAGGAACACGTTTTTTTGGAAGAATGCCGTAAAATAAATACATAAAATAAGGCACAGAATGGTTTGGGTTTTAAGGGACCTTGACGATCATCTAGTTCTAACCCCCTGACATGGGCAGGTACACCTTACATTAGACCAGGTTGCTCAGAGTTCACTCCAAGCTGGCCTTAAACACTTCTAGTATTGGTGAGTCCACAACTTCCGTGGGCAACCTGTGTCTCATCACCCTCATTGTCAAGAATTTCTTCCTACTATGTAATTCAAACCCACTCTTTTCCATTTTGAAACCATTCCCACTTGTCCTCTCACTATGCTGTCTTGTAAAAAGTGCCTCTGTCTTTCTTGTAGGCTGTCTTCAGGTACCAAAAGTTTGCAATTAGGTCACCCCAGTGCCTTATCTTTTCCAGGATGGGCAAACCCAGTTCTCTGGGCCTTTCCTTATAAGGGAGGTGCTCCATCCCTCTAATCATCTTGCTGAACCCTACTATGGACTCACTCCAACAGCTCAATGTCCATCCTGTGCTGAGGACCCCAGAGCTGGATGAAGCACTATAGGTGGAGTCCCATGAGAGGGAAGCAGAGGGCCAGAATCTTCTTGACCTGCTGATTTTGCTGCCTTGGATGCAGCAAATACAATTGGTTTTCTGGACTCCTAGAACACAATGCTGGATCATGTCCAGCCTCTCATCCACCAGCACCCCCAAGTCCTTCTCGCCAGGGCTACTCTTGATCTGTTCATCCCCCAGCCTGTGTTGATATCAGTGGTTGCCCCAACCCAGGTGCAGCACCTTGTACTTGGCCTTGTTAAACCTCATGAGATTCCCATGGGCCCACTTCTAGAGCCTGTCCAGCTCCCTCCAGATGGCATCCTGTCCTTCAGATGTGGCAAACGCACCACTCAGCTTGGTATCATCTGCAAATTTACTGAGGATGCACTTGACCCCTTCATCTGTTTTATTACTGAAGATATTGAATAACAGCAGTTCCAATTCGGACCCGTGAGAGAGCACCACTTGTCACTGATGTCCATCAGGACTCTGATCCATTGACCACTACCCTCTGGACACAACCATCTAACCACTTTCTTATCCAACAGTCCACTCATCAAATCCATTTCTCTCCAGTTTAGAGAAGGATTTTGTGGGAGACCAGTGAACACCTGTTCCTCGTAAACTATATTCTTCTGCTGTGAACTAAAGACATGCATGCAGATTATGAATTAAGTAGTTTGAGAACCAAATTATCTGCCAACAAATAGAAATGTAACTCTGTGAGATTAAATGCAGACCCATATTGATCATATTGAACTAGGATTCACTTTAAAACAGCAAAGACAAGAAAAAAGTGAGAGACTGATTGAAACTAATTAGTTACCAACATGCAGCATAGTCAACAACATGAAAACTTCTGTGGTTGAAATCCACAGCAGTAGTAATGTGAGGAAAATTAAACTACTTCAAGTGAAGTTCTACCAAGGGATACAGCCAAGTAGGGGAAAGAGGTAACAGGTTAAGAGTCTAGTTCCTCCGATTTACTTAGGCTTCCAAATCACAGGTGTTGCAATAGCCTTCAAACCAATGAGGAATTGAATATGAGGATCCGTATTTCTATTCTTTTCGTTAATGGTAGGTGACCAAACTTTGGTGAGTTTAGCTCATTACATCCAGACCACTCACATAAGAAAATATCGAGGGCCTACACAGAGCCAATAACACCCTGTAAAGATTAGAAATACTTTTGACTTAGTTCTGCATAGCTACTTCACTGGCACATTACTTCATCTGACATCTCAGAACAACCACATCAGTTTTATTTCAATCAAGTATTGCCTCCATACAGAGGCAAAGATGTGTCACCTTCCCATGATGTCTCATGGCAAACTGCACACACTTCAAACAATGTATATCAACAAATAGATGGCTCTGTTTCACAGTGTACATTACAGGAAAAATCTTCACTGACAGCCTATTTGTCAGTGCGTCGGATGCAGCACAGTAACACCAGACCATCTGGAGATTCCAGTGAAAAAAACACTTAGGGTGAAATTCTTCCTTCATCTACTGCTCACTGAAAGGAGACAGAATAATGGGCCTTCTCTGCAGTTTGTCATAACATCAGAAACCAGAAATTGACTGTGATGCTTTTATTTGTATTGGTTTGAAAAAGATTGGATAGGCTGTAGCAATAAAAGCAGCGGATCGAAATTAAGATTGAGTCATGACAAAACACTGCTAAGTTTTACTCCTCCATTTTCACAAGGGGAGGAAACTGTATTCCATATACATGCATTTTCAGTCTTCAAATGTCACAGCACAAAACTCAGCACACTACTCAGATTCAAACAGCAATTTTCATCACATTTCTTCATGAAGCCATGCACACTATTGAATTATTTTGACTCATTTGCACCTAAGGACTCATGGTCACTAATGACTTATGAACTTCCAGTGTTTTAAAAGGAAAAATTCAATATTTATTGGTGTAATTGCTAGGTGGAGTTTCAACAGCAATATCGTCTTAAAGTGAAACATCTTTTTACAATTAGTGTGAATTCTCTTATATATGACTTTAGACCAGCTTATCCAATAGACCCAAAGAGAAAGAAAAGAATTTTCACAGCTTTTATCATGATTTCTACTTGCTGTAAATTAAAATTTAGTACTACTGTTGGAGGACAAGTTATTTGGATTATAGATTATACCTAAGTAAATACTCCAAATGAAATACCAAAATTAAAAGTATTCAGCTATAGTTTGATTACAGACAGCAATGTCCTCAGGAGGAAAAAGTCTGGATTGGTCAATATATCTGTGAAGTAATTAAACAATCCCTCAGTAGCCATGCCATACTTAGTTTAGTAACAACACCAATTCATTAATTTTTTTTCATGTTTGCTGTAACATCCATTGTAGTTGAGGAATACCAGTTGCTGTGCTTTAGTCTGATTTGCTGCTGATTAACAGCAGAAGAAGCCAAACTTAGAGCTTTTCAAGAACAGATGGTGCTTCTATCCCCTTCTTACTGGTCAGAAATTCAGAGAAAATAAGGATGAAGACGGATGTAGATGGGAAAGAGAAGTAACCAAAAGAGGAAAAAAAAGTTTGGCAGATCCCATAAGCAGTTATAGAAACAAATTATACCCATTTTCCACTGTGGGTGTACAAGTTTGAGGATTCACAGATGGCTTGGAATTCAGCTCCTCATCAGAGCTGAATCTGTTTCTAAGACAGTCTGAAAAAGGGGTACCAAGTGATTGCAAAACGTTTCTTTTCCCACTTCTACTACTTAATAGTTTCCCTTCTTTACCTCCTTTTTCTCCAAATTAACACACCATGAAGTAAGAATGGAAGTTTATTGAGGTACTAGGAAAAATGGGCAGTGACAGTATTTGCCCAGATCAGACAACTAAAAGTTGTTTTCACTGTGAGTTTCCTAAAGCCTAAGGGGACTTGAGGAGTTCTCATATCCTCCTACCTACTTCTTATAAATAAAACCATGACTCACTTTTAAAAAATTGGTATCAAGTGAGTCATTTTTTTGCACGAGCAGCTTGAGACACCTTGAGATGGTGGTCTCCATTTCTCTACCAAGAGGGCAGGAATGCTTCAACATTCTTTGAAATACATCCAAATGTAAAGTAAGGTGCTCTGCTTCCATAAAGATAAAGAAAACTTTCTCAACTGTGCTGAATAAACATTCAGTCAATACTTAGGTGCTAGAGTAAGTAATTAGGTGCTAGAACATAGTGCCAGATTTGCTGCTGTTGAGAACGTATTGTCCATATTTATTCCAAACCACAAAAATACCAGTTTGGATCCAGGTATTTCCATATACTCTTTATTCAAAGTCCACCAACACTCTTTTATATCTGACAATGCTCTATTTGCCATCCAATTGCACCAGGTTCTGTCTGCTAGGATTTGCATTAGTCTGTTCTTTTAAATTTCAAGAAATCAAGCAGTTGACCCTCCTAGCACATGTTCCTATTGATTAATGTTATGAAAGAAGTAAGAAACTTGTTTTGATCTCTGCCAGACTCAGCAATGGACCTCTCATGCAATGACTTACTGTATGATTTTCATTCTCTGTGGTGACCCTCTTGAAATTTAATCAATACAGTTCAGCTTGTCGAATTATCAGTGAAAAGCAACTGCAACAGCCTTTCTGAGCCTCTGTTTGCTTCTGTCACAGAGTTCATGGGGGGTCTCAAGAACAGAAAAGCCAGAGGTCCACATTTGCCCTGCTTTACAACAGAAAAATCCAACCATGCCCTCTCAGATGCAGGCATTTAGTCTTTCTACAAAGAAAGTAGTTTAACTCTGTTTCTAACAACAGAATAAAGGCAATTACATTTAGATTTACTGTCTTTGGAAAACTGATGGGGATTTCATAACAAGAGAAAGGCAAGACTGCTACAGAGTGTCTTTAAATATTTAAAATGCTTCCAAAGCTAAGATAGCTGCAAGGAAGATTTCTCCGTGCTCTGCTAACTTTCCAGTAGAACTCTCCTGGGGTATGTACTAAAATACCTCCTGTTTTACAGGGCTGCTGCAGTCATGTTAGTGGTGTGTAAATGTTTTGATGTGCCAGACAATGAAGAAAGGACTGTTAATTGAAATCTTAATAATATCTCTAGGTTACACTACTAATAAATAAATAAATAATGCCTAATAGTTTCATAAATAAACATCTAAACCCATGAAAAATATAAAATGGCATGAAATTAAAGTTTAGAATGGAGAAATAGTAGACAGATTCTGTCTACACATGTTTGTGTTTGAATTACAGGGAAATGTTATTTCCACAAACCTATACTTCACTAAAATCACCCTGGGCATGAAACAAGACAGGAACATTTATTTTCCTTCATTGTTCTTAATGAACTGCTGAGAAACAAATTTAGCAGAGGGGAGAGTTAAACTGAGGTTTTCATTTTCTGGAATGAACCTATTATGTTAACTGTTATTCCCTCCCTATATGTGCTATAGCATATTTCAAAACTCTTAATAATTTCATGCAACAGTGAAGCAGTAATTTACCTACTGCATCTCTCAGCAAAATGCTGGGTTCGAATCTTCATTCCCCTGCACTTGCAATACTGTCTCATAAAGGCCATATTTCCAAACTGACCTAGAGAACTGCATGTTTTTTATGATGGCAAAACAATTTGTTTCCATGGTTTAAAGACAATCTTTTCCAAAAAACACTGAAGAAAATGTAAAACATAATTCTAAAATCTCAAAACATCAAGGTCTGCTTTCCACTATTCATTGCAAATATCTCTCTGGACCTATCACACCTGTGAATACCTAGAAGATAGTAGAACAACTCAGTCATAAATAATAGCAGTGAGCATATAATGCTCTACACAAAACATGGCACATATCTTGAATACTAATTTAATCAGTATAACATAAAAGTTCTGTGAAAACTGAATTACCTTCAATCTCACAGTTGAAGATAACATCCTGTAATGTCTAATCACTGGGAAAAAAAACATAGATGCCACAGGCCAGTTCATAGTTAGTTAATTACGCTTAGCTCTATATTAAATTGTCAAATAGTACATTTCTCTTACAAAACCAATTTCTTATATTTCAAGAAAAATCCTTGAAATTCATGAATCTTCAGAAAGATTGAGAATGTTAACTAGTAAGCCAGTTGATAGACCATATCTTTTAATGTATTTACTGATTTTTTTTCCAGTCCTCTGAAATTACATCTCAAAAGACAGAATACATCTGTAGAGAAGCTGTTTAAAACCCCAAATGTTTGAAAATCCCCAGAAGATGCATGAAACGAAAGAGCTATAAAAGTAATGACTCAAGTTATTGCTGCTACTGCTTCTTATTCTCTAACATTTATTGCAGTACAGAATGCTAGAGCAGCAAACTGCAATTTTCCTCCTAACAATAAAGATATTGTTGCATGTAGAAAGACTGTGGGTGGGACTTAGTTCAGGTTTAGACACCTACAAAAGATATCTCTAAGAGAGTAAGGAGTGTAACCTATTGCAGTGAGTGAAATGTAGCAAACAATTCAATACCTAACCACCATGTGTCTTCTTCAGATAGATAGGCTGAATCACTTTCTAGACTTCATTGACCTCATGGGGAACTTAAACTCTGTGCAGCCAGTGTATTCTAGCACTGCATCTCACACTTGGTGCATTTGACTGAAAACCAAAACAAAGCAAATTGACATTAAACCACAGTCAATGCTAGAAATATAACCATTATGGTCCATCTATCTATCTATCTATCTATTGATCGATCAATCTATCTGTCCAATGATTATGATGGAAATTATGCTTCATTATGGAATGACTACTAAACCCTGTAATTATACAATCAATATATCACAGAGTACAAAGTAATTAAAAAATTTAGCATGTATTAGAAATAGAATAACAAATACTTGGAGGTTTCATCTGACTTGGAAAAGGAAAATGTCACTCATACTGAAAGATCGGATTCTCAGGAAATGCTTTTTACCCATCACTAAAATTTTCCCTTTTACAGGACCTTTGAGTTAATCTGGTAGCTTTGCAGACCTCCCGCTGCTCAGAACACATATTGTCATGAAATCCTTCCCAAATGATTCCCCTTCACATTCCATTCATCTTCATAAAATTCATAGCAAGTCCTAGCAGCTCAGCAGGAATCAAATAGGAGATGTCAGGACAACAGCTGCACACTCCCACATTGGCACCTCTGTTTATGACCTGCCGTGGCCAGACCTGAAGAGCCACTGCAGGCATTGCACAGGGTTACCAAACAACATCTTGAGAGCCGAGCAGATTAATGCAACTGGTGCAGACAGGCAAACACACTTCTTTGGAGGGTGTCTAGGTTGAGTAAATGTACAAGAAAGCATCCCAGAACACTAAATCAGGGCAACTAATGTGTGATGGCGTTTCAGTCAAGAATTTTTTCAAGCACAAATTTGGCATCAGTTTTGATGGTATCTAGATAAGTAAGAAGATTCTCCTAAAAGCAGTACTTTTGGTGTAAATAATTAATAGGCCAAGCTAGTATAATGGTGAAATGCTCAATAGCATTAGGTATGAGTTCTTCTCTACTGAGCATCCAATTCTGTATTAATTCCTAAATTGTAAGTTACAAAGCGTTATGTTAAGTCTACTTCTGCCAACAAAGAAAAGTAACCTTAAGAAAAATACAATGATGATTTTTATACATAGACCAACGGGATGCTCAAACAAGTTAAACATACTTTCATTATTTATCAAACAAGTTAAACATACTTTCATTATTTAAAAGCTTCCTACTTTTCAAATAATTCAGACATTCTAAAATTATAAAACTACAAGGATAAGTAGGTTTATTTTTCTCCTAAGCTAGAGTTACTTGCTTTTCAGCCTCCAAAATAGTTTTTCTAAAACCTTTAAACTCAATTAATTACTTCACATGTTTCTTTTAAATGTGTTAAATTCTCTTGACCACACCACAGTTTGCCCAGTGTAGAGCAGGTCTGTGAGGAAATGTGTGCATGTGTGGTAAATGTACTCTTAATATAAGTTGGCTCTAAAATACATTGGAAAAATTTCAGCTGCTCCCCAAACTATTTACATTCTCTCTTTTTTTATTTTTTTAATGGGTTTTGAAGGTACATACATTTCTTTTGCGAGCTTTTGTTTTCCAGCTTCTGCAGGTTATGAGGTTTGCTTTTTGTTGTGTTCTCTCCAACAATTTGGTTTCTTTCACTAAAGCCAAGTATCAGAGACAAATTACATCTGGAGTTTCCTTTTTCATTTTTCACTGATTGTAAAGAGAACTATACATCTAGCTCAGACTAGCTGCCTAATTTTTTGAGATCTGAAAAAAATTTATCTGTGAGATTATTCCATCCTTGGAAATGACACTAGCTGAAGTGCAGAAGAGAGGAGCAAGGGAGTGATGCTCTTAACTTCTCACACCACACAAGTGCAACCTACAGCTGTGTCTGCATCCTGAATACTTTTCACTGCACTGCTGAGCCCACTGCCTTATTTCACCACTCTGTATGACAGGACTACATTTTGCCTGCATGCTGTGGCAAGTTTAAAAAGAAAGTTACTGGCTGAGCCTGGATCGCACTGATGAGCTCTTATCAGTTTGACTTTGTCCCCTCTTTTGCAATATCTCCTTTAGGGGACAACCGTCATCTGCGTATGCATAAATCCAAAGCTCAAGGTTTTTTTGTCTCTGACCTTCTCCAGCTAAAACTGGGGTGCATCTATATGTGGCTGTGGCAGCCTTCCAGTCTTTCAGCAAACCCTCTTGTGTGGTTCACGCTATTTAAGTCACCTGTACATTTTCCGGCTTGCTCAGCTGCACTGTCCTTTATAGCAGCTACTTTTTATATGTTGCCTCAGGTTTCATATAAGTAAATTATTACCCTTTTCCTTTCCTTAACACAATTTAAAAAGGCATCTTATCATGACGAATCTGAGCCTAAACATATTTCAATGAATTAGTTCTCAGAAGAAAAAAAAAAAAAAAGCACAAAACAGACACAGAACTGCTTTTACATTAAAAATACAGGACCAGGAAAATTATCATAAGACATAACTTCTGAAGAGGTGGAAATAAAACAGAATAATGCACACTAATCAATGACACTAAGGAGGCTGGCAAAATCCCAAATACACCACTGTATCTGTGGGTACAGTCTCTCCTTATGATTTATAACATTGGTCAGGTAGTAAAACAGATGTGTTTTGTTAATCTCTAAGAGTCAAGGTCAGAGTTATTTAGCTGAATCTTAGGGGAAAAAAATACCATGACAAGCATTATTTATTCCTAGTGTACCTTGCATTTAAAATTCTTACCAAAACATTTATAGGTGAGATGCATAATAGTTGTTTGTAACATAATAATTATGGCTAAATTAGATATTTGACTATGATTACAGAGTTCTCCTTTTATTTTTGACAATATGACTTCACACAATATCAGGTCCTTATTGTGCCAGACAACAAACGGATGCAATGAAGACAAATACTGAGCATGTCTGGACTTGACAGAAAAGCATCATAAATCTTAAATCTGCAAATCAAATATCATCAGGATTATCAGTGACAGTTATGGAGACTGTAATACTGTGTTGTATACCGTGAAAGTATTTAACTTTAGTAAATTTAATAAGCACTTACGAGTGAACCATCCTTCTGGGGTGTTTTTTTACTCTACTGGCCATTAGTAATATAATATATTAATAAATAAATAGATAAATAACTAATAGATTAACAACTTAAAACCAAACTTCTTTATGCCAAATAAAAAGGAAACATTTCCAGAACAAGTCTCTAAAACAGTTTAGATTTTTAAAAGGCTTTTGTAAATGAAATTTATTTGCCTAGGAACCATCAGCTTGGAAATCACATCTGGTTTTCTATCACACTGGTTAACATTAATATGAAAGGATCAAATAGGTCTTTGATTTTCAGAACCTCACCATCAAAATTTCAATTTAAAAAGGTCAATTCTATAGATGGCTGAAAACCAAGAAAGTAAAGGAGCAGCAAAAGGAAAGCTTCTGAAATATTTCTATCAACTTTATTTTGTAGTAGCAACCGCACTGTATTTAACTTACTGCTGGGCTGACTGAACCAAAACCAAAATAAATTCCTCAATTTCACGCAGTGAAAGATAATTTTGCAAATTATCTCAAGTATTTTGATATCTATTAAAATTTTACAAGGTGTGATTTTGGCCAAGGGTCAATTAACTTAGCATGACAAACAAGGCTATTTCACTGTAAAGAAGCCATTTTCACAGACTTCTCTGGGACAAAACTCAGTTTCCAAATTTCTCAAGGGTAAATCATGAGACCATCATTTCTTTTGGTTCTCTGAGCTCTCTCCATTGCTACCTTAGGCTAGGGAGTCACGTGTTTACTTTAATTTGTCACAGCTGCACAGACTTCCTCAAAATGATATAATGTGTTTTTGTAATCAGATGAAAACAGGGAAGACAAAATGCAGATTTAAAATCCAGAAGGTGCATGAATTGATAAATGGTAACACTTGATTCTCAGAGATATTAACCATCCTCAGTTCTTTCACTGACACCAGTCTACATGCTAAGTTGAATGAAATAATGTAGGGACATGATTTAGTCGTGGACCTGAAGGTGTTAATGTTGATGCTCTTTTCCAACCTTAATGACTCTATAATGATTCTATGATTCTATGAACTGGCTGAAGACCTTCTATTAACAGAAAGGAGAAGACAGTATTAGGCTACCAAAAACATCATAATAAACCTGCAGTGCAAATTCTACCCTCTGTTGATGTTCAGATTCCCCTAAGCACCTAAGATGCTTATTCATCTTTGAAATTAATGACCTGTTGATGTCTGAAATACTCTTTAGAAATTGAGCAAGTTGCACAAGTTTTTGCCACACGATTTCTTTTTTTGGGAGCTGAAGTGAAGGAAAGCTGAATCTAGTTCTGAGAGAGTCATCTTCATCTACTTCAGGGTCAAAAAAATGACAGCACCTCACCTGGCTTTGCTGCATGCATAAAGTGGTCTTCTCTCAGAAAAAGCAGCAATGCTTGCTAGCTTTTAAATTAGTACATTATGAATATGAAGGTTTGAAGAACTTGGGAATAAAAAAGGCATGAAACCATCATATGAGTTAGTCCAAGTTGCACAGCAAGTAAGAGGAGGTATCTGAGGCACAATATGTGTGCTTTGCCCCTAAAGGTGCTGCCTCAGTTCCATTAACACACACCCTGTCAGTAGCTTTCCATATCTGTACAAGTGGCAGCATGGGGACTGGGACTAAGTTCTCAAAGTGACATATGGTCTTAGTTAAAGTCACTAAAAGACTACCAGGTTTTCCATGCACAGAACCACATCTTCAGGTCCACATCCTCAGACAAAATATCTGATGACATGGAATATTTTCAAGAATGAACTAAGTCCTTCTGTTGTAAAGAACAATGTTATAAAGAAAAGAATGGGATGAGGAAAGCATCTAAAGATTCGTGTTGTGATACTTAATATAAGTATGTAGAAAATAATTGGAAACCAACTCTCGGCATGATTGGCACTAATGAACATCTATGGAACCAAAAAATTCCTCCAAAATAGTATCAGAGGAATGAGACTCAAAAAGCTGGGCAATTTCAGCTCTTAGCACAAAAATACTCTCCTATTAAAAACTATTATATCAACAGAAGGAAATAATAAGAGAAAAACAAGTCACTGCATCTGCACCCTCATTTTGCAAACATTAACAAATTTATTTTACTTTTAAGAACAGAAGACAGTACTTCCAGGAATTTGAACTACGGATATAGAGTGAACACTCAAATAAAATTACTGACAAAAACAGGAGGTCAGAAGATACATAGTTAACATAATACTTTATTTTTAAAAAATTCATCAGTTGCATGAATAAAAATGATACTGGTTTTGCTTTAGAATCAGAAGATTTCTAGACTCCAGACCCCTTAATATTTAATGATAAATTTATGATATGGAAAACAAATATTGTTCTTACTAAGTTTAACTTTTATCTGTCTGACTTCTGAAATGCAGAAAAAGGTTCCTAGACTAGACTACAAAAGAATTAAATCAATGTTTCCTCTTCATGAAGTATGTCCAGCAGTTAAAAAATAATATAGGCAGAATAAGTGGTTTACAGATTTTGATTTATTTTAATATTTAGGGGGAAAAACCCTACCTTCAATATCTATGGATTATTTATATTTTATCTTGTATATAAATTCGACGACCTAGGTGTAAGTTTTTCTGGATACAAGGTAACAGTTCTGAGAGCTGGCACTTATTCCATAGTCCTGTTTAAGGAAAAGGGTGGATGTAGCAGGGAGAAGATGAAAAAGAGAATAGAAACAAACGTCACAGACATCAGAATACTTAATAATTGATAAGGAAAACATGCATTTGTCTTTCGTCCCAAGGCACCTTAGGGATTTGAGGCTAGAACACTGTTTAGGCTACCAAAATAAGGCCATCTCCTTCAGTGGGCATACAGGACAGCTTTACGCTCAGTGCTTAGGCAAAAAAAAATCACGTCTATTTGCCAGTATAATTTTTTCAGAAAAAAGTCTTCCCTGGGTAACAACATTTATATGTAGCAAAGCAGGACAGCAAAAGAAGACAGGCTACATTGAGAACAGCTCAGAAGCAGCAGAAAATTGAGGTATGAAGAGTGCACTTACATTTTTCTTCCAGAAGCTCACCTATCTATATACCCCTCTGGATTATTCCTAGCTAAAACTGCCAGATAGATTCCCCCCACCACCATTCTTTTTACATGTTCAGCAAACACTCACCTTCTACTGTCTGACATTGAGATCCACTATTCTGTACCTTCACAAGCTCTTTACAGCCTTTGCGGATATTCATACTTCAAGTGAAACGCAACGGGTAAGAAAAGTCAGGCAATCGTATTTTGAAAGTGCAACGTTCTGAACAGCAAGCCCATGTAAGCCTGGGAACTTCCAAACTACGTATTCTGTCTTGGTGTTTGAAGAACCAAAAAGAAAATTATTCGGCATTGGTGCAGACCTTACCATTTTGAGCTTTATGAATTTTAACATTCCTGTAGGGATTCATTTGGACACAACAACTGAAAAAACTGAGTAGAAACTGACAGTTCCTTGAGAATAAGTAAATATTACCCATAATCTACAAATAAAGAAACTGAGATACCTAGAAGACTAAGAAGAACATTTAAACTAAAATACTTAGAGCTTTTCTCTCTTAAAATCCATCACTAGAACCTAGACACATGGTTTGATTACCAGGCATGTCAAATTCCAACTAACCTCATTGATTTCATACCATCCAACAGGGTCAAACAGCTGTGCAGGGGTCTGACATCACTGCCAACTGAAATGGCCCTCAGGAGATATCAGTTGTTCATTTTGTGTGTCATGAACCTGACAATTAGATGGTACAACAGTAAAAGCCATCTCTCCAATTGGCTTGGTCCAGTGCTCAGAGTTAGGAAAGTGAACATTTTGGAAAGAGTGATCCTGTATCTGAAATAATGTAACATAATGAAATGTATATCTTTTCAGAATCCCCACCTCCATCTTCTCGCCATAAGCCTCTAAATCTTGCCTAATATGTTGTATAGGACCTTGTCAGCTCATTTCTTTCCTACATTATTCTTTCTTTTTTACCAGAATCTAATTTTTTCTTTCTTCAGCAATTCCTACATAGCACTTATCAAAGACATCCCAAAATAATTACTTCTCCTTTAATTTTATTGCAACTGTGCCTCTGTCTACAACCCTGTTTCAGCTTCTGGATGTCTTTCCATATCAAGTACCAGATGTTCATCATAGCCTCAACACCAGCAGGGAACCTGGCAAAGACATAGTGGGGCTGACAGATAAGCAAGGTGTAAAAAGTACCCGCCCTGATAATAAGGTCAAAGTTAAAAAATAAATTGCCTTTTTGCATCATTTTTGACTGCAAAATAGCTTAGGAAGCTTCTAATTTTAACCTAAAGGGGAAGGCTGAGAAGAACTTGCTCAGCTGGAATATCTTGCTCTATTCAAATATCTATCAAAGATATTTTGGAAGGACTCAGAAAAAGAACAGTAAAAAATCCACCATAAACTGGATTCATCACTCAGTTTCTCTAGGAATTAAATTAGCACTGAGCTATCATTCAAACCAGGCTCAGTATAAGAGGACAACTGCTAATAAAAATGATAATGCCAATTTCTGAAACGCTTTGTTATACCTGATTTCTAGCCAACACATAGATAGTGTAACACAAAGTCAGTAGACACACAGAAACTATGGTGAAGATTCAACAGCATTTGTTTTAATCAGAATTTCAAAATTATTATAGGGCATTTTGATAAACTGAGTGAGAATGGAATATGAGTGAAATGGATGAAACAGAATGGGGAAACAAAAGCTTTTGGAAATGCCTTTGGACTAAAGCCAAGAGACGCTTCAGAGCCCAAGGAAATATGATTGGTATTCACAATTTTAAAATTACTCACAGTAATCGAGAATAAGGCTGACACCAAGGATTTAATGAAGGGACGCTGTTCCTATGCAGCTGAATTTAACCTTTCATTATAGTGACTGATAAAAAGCATGTGAACATACATGGGGAAAAACAATTTTAACCACATTTGCATGGTGCAATAAATTATCTGTTGCCATACAAAAAAAAAAAAAAAAAAAGATGCTGTGAATATTGTTGATGGTCCTCTGAACATATAGTGGTTCTCATTAGTGATCAGAAAGACAAACAGAATTATAAGAATTGTTAAGACAGAAATGCAGAAATGCACATGGATAGGTTTGCATTGAAATCAGAAGTTGTAGGAATCTATTATAAAGTAAAAATTATATGGAAAAGAGGAATAGGGAAGGGCTTTTTGATTTTTTTCCTCATGCAAGGCCTACTGGACACTTGAAAATTTACAAAACATAAGACTAAAAAGCAAACATTAAGGACTACTTTTTCTTTTGACAAGTAATCCAATTATGAAACTCATTGCCACAGGATGTGAGAGAAGTCAATGTGTAAACAGCATCAAGAAGTCTTCATCCATCAAAAAGTATTTATTTCCAGAATTTCAGAACTTCAGGAAGATTTAGATTTTAGTTGCTGCTACATTTTCATCTTTTCTTATGCATTTTTTAAGCTCTTTCAGTGCTTACATCTACTCTTCTGCAATATTATGCCCTTAACTCCTAGCTGTACAGCAAGATTTGTCTCTTTCTCCCACACACGACTTGATGCTGCAAAGCTACTGTTTGGTTACTGATCCTCTGTGTATCACACAGCCCACTCCAATTCTCATCCCTCAGCTCCTGTCCTTACAAACCCCTTCCTTCTGTCAGCCTGCTAACATTAATTTATGCTTATAGTTTCTGCTCCAATTTAATTTCCTCAAATTATGTTCCTTTGTCTTTTAGTCCTTTGTTATTCTACCTGTCCTTCCAGTGACCCTTGTCACTCTTGGCTACCTGATGTATTCGCTCTATTTAAATTACTGTCTTTCTGGGCTTCCTTTTCACTTACTAGCCTGGAAATCTAACTGCCCACTGATTCTGCTGCCCATATGATGCATGCTGTTCAAAATGTTAATAACTACTGTGAATGTTATCAAGTAGGTCACATTTACAGTCCCCAGATAAATTATAGAACTACATAGGAGCCACTTCTGTATCTCCATTTTACTACCCATGCTGTAGCCTATATTGTGATAAAGTATTATATACAGCCTCATAAAAAATTTCCCAAATAAATATGAAAGTGATCTTCTTCTATTTGGTTTGATTTCAGGGCAAAAGAAGTGGTACCACAGTTCCTGCTTGCAGGGCATTATTTCAGATTATTCAGTGATCCTATTGCAGAAGTACCTGTAGTTCTGTTGCACGTATTAAATGTTAGGAAGCAGAGCAATAGCAGGTTTATCAGTGCTCACTCACTGATAAAAACTGTTTAAATCTACCTGTAAGAGGCACATCACCCAGCAAAGAGGCAAAAAGAATCAGCCAGAAGTCACACAGAGCAGAGAGAGTGAAGACCAGCGTGAGAAAAGAGACAGCAGAGAGAGAAATACAACCTGCAAATCTGACTGATGAAAGCCCTCAAAAGAGAAATCACATCAAAATCAAGATTTTCCAATTCCCAGAGGAAGAAATATGCAGGTTACAATAAAAAAAAAAAAATAAAGTAGAAAGTTCTTAAGCAGCTGAGTGTCATACTATACCAGAACCCCTACAAAAAGGAGAAAGATCAGCTTTGCCTGGCCATATAGGTTTTTAGACCTCACAATACAATGTTCTTTAATTTATTGACACACTTAATAAAATCATTCTTAATCTTGTACTCATATCACACATTTTGAAATCTTTAATAAACAATTTGGACCATTTTTTAAATTATTGAGTGCACTTTTGGAAGTAATGTTCCTTGAAATTAGATGAATGATTCTAAACAAAATTACAGTTACCAGAAGCAGCCATCAAAAAATTATTACCTCTTGTTTGGTGATGAAAGAAAAGTGGTGGATTCTTTTGATATACACAGCTACATGAACCAAAACATCTCTCTGTGATATTAAACAATAGCAAATATTTATGGAACTGCAGGTAACAAAATAAGATAAAACTGCGTATGCCATGAAAAACCTACAGTGTTAGTTATTCCTGCCATTGCTAAAATGTAGGAATGTGAAATCACATCAAGCAGGTTCAGCTATTCCTGGGCCAACAAATTATAACTGTTCTACTAAATAAAAAGGACAAGGTCTCTAATACTGGAAATAAGGGGCAAGCAGAGCTTGTGTCCTGACAGTTAAACTTTTCACACCCCAAAGAGGGTGGTCTTGTCTATGCACATGTTAGGAGCACTTTTGGGAGAAGTATTATTATATGAAGACCACAAGCCTTTGTAAGCTGAAATTTTACTGAAATTATATTGGACTTAGCACTAAGAGTTTAAATTACTTCTCAGTAAAATAGGTATTATTTTTTACTTAAAGCTGGTTTTACTAATAATGTAAATTAAAGATGTTTGGTATCAACAGTTTACACAACTTGTTTCTTCATATAACTCCAAGGAAGACATTGAATTACAGCAGGCATGTAGTTTCATAGTATATTTGCATGCAGGCTCAAATGGATACTGGGAGAGTTTTTCCTCTTCTATTAATTTCTGTTTAATTGCAAATAGTTCGTGTTCAGTCTTAATCCTAGCTGAAAGAACTACATCTGAATTGTCAATTAAGTTTCAACTATTTTAGCCAAATTTAGCCTGGTTTTCATTAGTAATTGCATAGCTTGGATTAAGAGGTATTCTTTTAACAAACTTCTATCTTTTAGTGAGATAAAACTCGAGTGATAGCATTTGTCTACATAAGTAGTCCTTGAATGCATTTTAAACTGCTTTTGCACTTTAATAGCACTTAGTATAACATTTCCCTTTTATTTGTTCTTCATTCACTCTGTAAACAGTCATTGGCCAAAAAAAGAAATGTGGAAACCAGCAGCCAAGTCTCTGTAACCCCAGCAGAGTGCTCTAGCCAGTTGCACACAGAAACGGGTTTCCTTTTCCTCTTTTCTTGAAGAATCCTGAATTATCTTGTGGGGAAAAAAAGAAACAGCTTGACATGCCAAATACTGTCCCTTCTCTCCAGGAGTTCTGGGTGATTAAGAGACTCTTGAAGATGTGTCTGAGTATCCTAATCAGAGAACTTGTGTCTCCGAAACCATCAGTGAGTATCTTAACCACAAAAATCCTGAAAAGAAAGGGAAGACACCAGAAGTATTTCTACTTCTTGAAAGACTGATCTCTGACTGGATTCAGGAGAAAATGAGAAGAAACTTAGGATGCAGCTGTCAAGCCAAAGGGGGTGATGCTCTTTGAACACCCTGACATGTCTCCAGCTGCTGCTACTGGGAGGGGTAGCTCTCCTGCAAATCCTGGACAATACCTTCAAGCTACACACAGGTACCTCAAGCACACTGAAGAAATTAAAACAGCACTAGACATGTTTAGGCCATGGAATTGTTTTCATAGGGGTGAGTACAGGAATCTTTTCCCCTGTTAGTTAAGCCTAGGTAGCCACATCTTTTTAAAATACTTCCTGTTGAACAAAAATAATTAATCACTGCATTAACTTCAATAAATAAAATTTTGACCTTTTTATCATGCACCACTAAAAGTTTTTCTTCTAGTCCCATCCTCACATAAAGTTTTTTTGCATTAAACAAATTTTTTCCGAGAGGTAACAAGGACTTTTAATTAAACAAAACTTAAATGTTCCCAGATGCTAATTTGCAAATATTATGTGCTGTCTGTATAAATAATAAATTAATAATACAGTCGACCTTCAGAATCAGTTATTTATAATCTAATTTCCTCTTACTGTCATGACCTATGGTCACTTCACACAGCATACAATTTGTAGCAACTTTCCAGCCCTGACTTCAGACCAAACGTACCTTTCAGCACAAAAATAACTGGGAAATTCTGTGCAAAGAAAATTTGTCTGAGAGCAGAGGCAGACAGACAGCATCCAAAAATCTTAGGCATCTTTGTGACTCCACTGGCATATTTTGTTTTACTGGACAGGTCATGTGGTTCTCTTTAAAAATGAGAACTGCGACTGCTTGGGAACATTGGCAGATGGGGCAGGGACCAAGAACCTGGATCAAGAAAATTGTGGGGCTCAAAATCTGATGATTTGTCATAACTGTTTCTAGTAGTATTTATATTGATCTAAAGTCAGTTCAAAACTGAGACTAGAGAGTGAGAATATTCATAGCAATGCCATTTCTCACTGTTCTACACAGGCAAATACGAGTTTAGATATATTCAGACATATTTCACAGACACACCTTAAGGGAGACTCATGTCTAAAATTCCCAAAAGCTCAGTCCAAAATTGTTCAAATTCATAGCTCATACAAATAAGAAATAGATTTATGTCTGCTACATGTTAAACCTATCTGCAATGTTTAACTTGCCCTGATTTGCCCAGCAGTTGCAGTTTGAAGAAAATCATCAAGTTCTGTTTTGAAATTCTGCAAATCTCACTGTACAGCTAGTTCCCCCACCTCTTCTTCCAGAGCATCCAGCTGTATCCATAAATGTCCCACAGAGATTGAGCATAACTACACCTGTCACAGTCCACTGGGTTATCAATATCCCTGACGCCATTCCTTCTTTTACAGATTGTTATTTGCCTCCTGTCGTTCTTGACCTCTCCTCCCTCCTCTACTAGATTCACTCAGGTTTGCTGGAAACTTCATTACAAAAATAATCCTGTGTACAGCTGTATCTTTAACACTGCAATTCTGAACTGGCACAGTACATGACAGAATTCCCAAAGTCATTTAACATGAACACCACCAATGTGTATTAAAGTAAATAAAAGCTGAAAAAAACAATATTCCCTCTTCAACTGTAGAATAAGACAGTCAAGCCCAAGTAAATCTTAAAAAAAAGTAGCTTTGGCTATGTTCTCAATTCTGTATTATTTAACGAGACCAGTGATACGATGTTAGTGGAAATACTGATGTTTTGAGGAAAACTTGAATTTACCAGAACACACAAGCACACAGAAGAAGAGGTCCACTTAGTCATAAAAATCAGTCCCCAAACTTACTAGCACTACCTATATAAGTGTTCAGATTAGTATTTGCTTGATAGCACTCCTTTAAATACCTGCAATGCAACACAGTTAGGGCAATACACCTGGCTGCTGAATGGGTACTAGATGGGGACCAGGCCCTGGGTTATGTTCTGTACCAGGTTTGCACACTGACACTTGTTTTTACTGCAGCAGTGTTTTCAGAATACCAGACTACATCAGAATTAAGGTTCGTTAATCAGTTTGAGAAACCTAGGAAAACTGTACATCTCTGTCTTGATATTTGTGTCTGTTTATGTGCAAAGGTTGTGGGACACCCTCCTGACATGAGACTGAAGGTGCAGTCAAGTCTGTGGGACTTGCAAGACATGGATTCACTGGTAAAACACGGGCTGATCCTATGCCAGTATAAATAATCCTCTAAAACTAACTGACTTGAATTTGTTGCTGCAGTTCTCCATGGAGTGTGTGTGGGAAGGGCATTTTGCAGTGAAAGTGCATCAATACAGTGAGGGCACAACAAGCAACACAGGAGGGAGAGAAGAGAGATCTGGGCTCTTAGGAGAGGTGGGGGCTGGGTGAACAGGGCTTTCAGCTTCCTGGCAAGTGTTCAAGCTGCTCTGGGCAGCTGGCTGGTGCAGAAGTTCAGCTCAGTGATGTCAGAGACTGTATCAGCACAGATAGCCAAAAACCTGCCTGGTCTTCCAGGGACAAATTCATTCACAAATAACTCTGTTGATTACGTTAAACTGCAGACGATATAAAAAGCCAAAAATTCTGTATGATTTATCACCTCGGGGAGTTCTTCTGATGAAGGAACACAAGTCCCTCTTGTTTTCTTCTGTTATTCATTAGAAAGAAGGCATATAAATAACAATGTGTTATTTTCTTGAATTTTTAATTCCTTTAGAATGGGCATGGCTTTTCCTAATGTCTCAGTTGGGCGTAGGCCTTTTACTTTCTTATTTTTCCCATTTGTGCTGGTTTTGGCCGGCATAGAGTTAATTTTGCTCACAGTAGCTGGTATGGGGCTGTGCTTTGGATTTGTGCTAGAAACAGAGTTGATAAGACAGGCAAGTTTTCCTTATCACTGAGCACCACTGGCACAGAGTCAGGGCCTTTTCTACCTCTCACCCCACCAGTGAACAGGCTGGGGTGCACAAGAAGCTGGGAGGAGACCCAGCCAGGACAGCTGACCCCAAATGACCACAAGGATAGCCCATTTTCACATGATGTCATGTTCAGCATATAAAGCTGGGGAAGAAGGAATATGGGGGGAAGTTTGGAGTGATGGTGTTTGTCTTCCCAAGTTTCAATTACATGTGATGGAGCCTGGCATTCCTGGGNGACAGGCAAGTTTTCCTTATCACTGAGCACCACTGGCACAGAGTCAGGGCCTTTTCTACCTCTCACCCCACCAGTGAACAGGCTGGGGTGCACAAGAAGCTGGGAGGAGACCCAGCCAGGACAGCTGACCCCAAATGACCACAAGGATAGCCCATTTTCACATGTAGTCATGTTCAGCATATAAAGCTGGGGAAGAAGGAATATGGGGGGAAGTTTGGAGTGATGGTGTTTGTCTTCCCAAGTTTCAATTACATGTGATGGAGCCTGGCATTCCTGGGGATGGCCTAACACCTGCCTGCCCATGGGAAGGGGTGAATTATAATTTCTTGCTTTGCTTTTGTCCACAGCTCTTGCTTTACCTATTAAACTGTCTTTATCTCAACATATGAGNACCACAAGGATAGCCCATTTTCACATGTAGTCATGTTCAGCATATAAAGCTGGGGAAGAAGGAATATGGGGGGAAGTTTGGAGTGATGGTGTTTGTCTTCCCAAGTTTCAATTACATGTGATGGAGCCTGGCATTCCTGGGGATGGCCTAACACCTGCCTGCCCATGGGAAGGGGTGAATTATAATTTCTTGCTTTGCTTTTGTCCACAGCTCTTGCTTTACCTATTAAACTGTCTTTATCTCAACATATGAGTTTTTTCACATTTATCCTCCCAGTTCTCTCCCCCATTCCACCAGGGGAGAGTGAGTGTATGGCTGTTTGGGACTTAGTTGCTCACTGAGTTTAAACCATGACACCATAAGTAATAACAACAACAATAATAAACCAAATTATTTCAATATTTTCATTTTTAGAGTCCAAGATGTGGACTCCATCACTTTATGCCACAGATGTTTTACTATCATCAGTGTGAGGCATTAATTAAACTAATTATCCACAAATTGACCATAAAGTACCTCTTAAGATGAGCTGCCCTGAGATATGAGAGAAGTCCCACGGAACCAGCACTGCTGAAATTCTGAGTAAGGCACCACTGAAAATACTGACTTCTCTGGACCCATAAAGGGAGGAGGACAAATGAGACAAAAATTCACATCTATTTGTTCTTAAAAAGAAAAAGGAGTATAGCTGACTTTCATTACTTACACAAAAAAAAACTATGTCTTCCTTCCCTCTGAAAGCAGTACAATTCCTTGTATTTCAAACTCAATATAAACCAGACAGCCCTACTCTGCTGCCTTAGTTGCCAGCAATAAACTTCCAGTAGCTCTTATCCCCTTGTACTAGACTGACAAATACATGGGGGCTCTAGAAAAAGGCAAAGACCCCACAGAGTCCCATCTGACATAATCTTCTAATACCATAATTCATTTTTCAGTGTCTTTCATTAAGCAATGAATGTCAAGTTTGGAAGTAACCAACCAGACAGCAAGAGATCTGAAAGAGGAAAGTTTCCAAAGCATTAAATTTCCACAGCATGGTAGAGATGTCTTATTAGAGACATGATTCTAAAACTTTGTTTCCTTCTGTCTCACATGCAAAAAATTTGAATTTTCAGAGAACATCCTGCCATACTAGCCATGTATTTTCGGAGTCTGCATAGATATTGTCATATGCAAGGGAAGGAAATATATTCTGTAGTGGAAAAGAGGATGTCTTCCTTCAGTGTCTGATTAATCGAAGGCTATAAACAATGGAATAAAAGTATTACCAGGTTTCTAACGCTGGGATTAAAAATTTAAGCCATTGTGGTCACACTTTTTAAAATATCTATTTAAAAATCATAGTTATTAATCATATTTGGAATAATTACTGCTAATTTTCATTTTATTTTACCAAGAACTACATGATGGAAGATACAATGAGAAGGAATTCTTAATTGAAGGTGAAAAGTGGTAAAAAAAATTCAAAAAAGATTTCTTCTTTTTCATTTTCATTTTCAGTCAGACTAACTTCTGTTCTGGATGTCCTTTGGTGTTTTTCTTCTTGCTTTGTCCTTCTTTCCTCCTCTTTGAAAATACGTCTAAAGTGTTCCATTTGACGCTTTTCATTTATAAATGTAAAATAAAAGTTTGCATATATGCATTCTGCAGGAAAATCTGTTTATCACTGCAAAGACTTTCTTGTAAAGTTCAATGAATAAATAAACAACGAGCACTATCTAAATACCATGTTTCCCAGAAATGATGCAAGAGCGTTAAAGATGCAAAGTGTATCTACACCATGTTGTTATAATTGGCCTTTTCTCTCAATGTTATCAATTTTCTCAGATGAAAACCAACTACTGCCAAGCCAGTAAAAGTCCCCAACTTATTATTCTGTTTGAAAATTTGTCTCCCTAAGAATTTATATAGAAATAGTAAAAAGAATAATTTTTTAGTCTGATTCCAGGAAAATGTTTTGTGTGTTGGACCAAAGAGGCTAAAACACACTCTGTTCCAATATATCCTGCAGCTGCCCCTGATTATGAGGTGGGGTTTAGAGACTGAATTCCGTAATAAAAATGTTCCACAATTGTTTTCGTACTACTCAGATTTTAAAATAGTGAACATCACCAATGCATATTATCTAGAAAACCTTCAAAACTATTGTTAATTTGTAAGTGGATGCAAAAGGCTTTTAAAAATGTTATTAAATTTAAGGGAAAAGGTCATAACTTGTATAAAACTATTAGTAAGTAAAATCAAAAGAAACATCAATAAAAAGTACTACTAAAAATAATGCAGCAGAGAAGAATAACCAGCTTAACATGTAAAAAACCAAGGCATTTTGATGTTGTATTTTAAATCACAGGCAAAGTTATTGCCGTTTGGACTTTGCATGCCTAATAATAGTGAAATTAGATAATTATCTAGCTGAGAAATAGGCAAGTTTTCAAATGTCCAGATGGTTCCACCACCCACCTCATTTAGCAATGCTTCCTTTATTCACACTGCTCTAACATGCTGCCCATTTCCTCAATTTGTACCCATTAACTGACAAGAAAAGGGCTGAGCTCAGAAATCAACAGGCTCTGACAGGAAACCAACTCCCAGGGGCCCTCTTAGAAGAAGTAGGATTTTAACTGATGTTGCCCAGGAGACAGCTGTAGCAACTAAGTCCGTATCTAAAGTAATACTAGTGAAGCAGGCAAAAGGATTTACAGTACAAAGATCTCTTAATATTCCTGGTAAGCTGCATGGAATGATCTTTAGTCCACAGGAAGTTGAGCGTGGGCTCAGGATAAGAACCCTAACATAACTTATTTCCCATTCACTACTGAATAAAACTTCCATGTGTCACTAAGTGATCCAGCTACAAAATGCGGTTTATACAGCTTGGCAGATGTAAGGGACAAGGTCAGATTTATGGTGGAAGGCATCTTCATGGCTAAGCAAACACTTGAGAGTCCCCCAGTTCTGGAAGTTCTGAGTAGGATTGGCCGCTTCACCACAGCTGCAGATATGTTTCAGTCAAGGGCTTGATTTGCCATGGGCTACATTTGTAAAATATGCAGCCCTCTGATAGCAGTGGCACCCTCGGCCCTAAAGGGAGGAGAGGCAGGAATACACAAGGGTCATCTGACAGATGTCATCTTCCAAAATATCAAGATATGCTAATGTCTAATTAATTTATGTTTATGAACATTACATAATAATGGATGCATCAAATTTGGTCTGTGTTTTCTCTAGCACTTCTCTTACTAATTTGCTGATTCTAAAAGATATATTAAAGCATTGTTGCTTTAACTGCCTTTAAAACTTGAATGTTCATTATGCCAGAATGGCAAAGAGATCACTTCATCTAATTTGTCATCTGTGGACAACAAAGAATAAATAGAATGTTTGGAATTTTTTTTTGCAACACTGAAAGCAGTCAGCAAATAATGAAAGCTTCATTTCAAGGTCTTTAACGGTAACTGCCTCAGAGAGAAATGTAATTCACCTGGCACTGAACAAAGCTGAGATGCTGTGAGGACTGTATCTGTTACACAGCCTGGGAAACATACTAGTTAATTATCTGTAGGCATAATGATTCCCTGACAAAACCCAAATTAAAATGGAGATGCTACTGAGAGTATGTATTAATAGTTTAAGGTAAATTACAAACAGGCCATTTTATAATTATCCTTAAATCTTTCATTTTAGTCTAAGACATAGAGTGAAGGTTAAAAGAAGGCCATGCATGTTGTGAGGCAGAAACCCAGTGGGGGGACCAATCACCTTACTTCAGCACTGTTGAAGATGCCACAGATTATCAATGAAATAGATTTTGCATTGAAATCTAGTCCCCACACAGCATCAGATAGCAAAAAATTCATTTTGCTTATAAGTGGATGTGTCAAACTATCAAACTTTTCTAATACAACATAAATAGGGAATGCTCTGGAACTGACAGAGTATCAATCAGTGCTAGGTGGCAAATGATCAAATCTTTAATAACTACAAAACTAAAATCTTAATCTAAAATCTTTAATAACAAATAATCTAAAATCTCTTAAGAAAAAAATTTGCATTGGGCACCCTTTAGAGAAGAAAGATACATCTCTGAAGAAGAAAAAACGGGAAGACATACAGAAAACTTAAAATTTAGAAGCCTTAATAGTATCAGAGGAAGTTGATCTGACCTGAAAAATACAGTCAATGTAGAGTACTGAACTGATCGACGCTTTCAGTTACTTCTGCCTTCTGCTACAAAATTAGGAAGTAAGAGATTACCAATTTATATACAATATCCTTAAACAGAAAAGGAAAATAAATGAGACAATTCCATAGCTCAAACCTCAAAAGGGAAAGAGAAAAGTGTCTGAGGCACTCTATCTGCTTATATCATCAGTTATCTGTTTATAAACAGTGGTGTATAAATACTGTCATCCTCTTTGTCCTTCAGCTATGTCTATTATCCGTGGTAAGGAAAATATGAGGACTCATAAATTCAGTTCAAAGACAACAACATTTTTCTCTGATTGGTTTAATAAATGACTGCTTTTAAAGTATTAGTATTTAAAAGGAATCTTATTAAATATATACACATACATACTTCTTCAAGAATTACATTCTTATTTCTTCATTACAACATATACATTAAGATATGTCACTACTTCTGAGTATGAAAAAGCCTGAAAAAATGTTTATAGTTCTCCCTCACACATTTCAGAGTAAATATCTCCCAAAAAAAAGTCAAAAGAATCAAGAGGCAAACAAAATCAGCCCATTATTTGTAGTTTTTCCTTTTTGAACAGAATGGAAGAAGGATCACTATCAAAGTTTTGGATTATTACAATTTGCAATATTATAATTTCCCAAAGAATTACAACCCAGATTTCATCATATCCCCTTAATTCTTTCCTTCATTGGCTGGAAATTTATTCAGGGACGTGAAACTTAATTTACTTTCCTGACAAAGAGTAGACAAGACAATGATACAGTTTCACTCCTCGGCACCTCGGTTACCAAATCCTCTCTGCTTGTCCTACCCAGCTATGACGGCAACAGTATATTTCCTGTGTAACAGGTGAAAAATCAGGATGGAAGGAGGACAGAACAAAATATGATATGTTTGCCTTGGTAAATATTGTCTAACAGTAAGGTGTATCTATTGGAAGCCTTTGTGCATTTCTGATGAAAAACGATAATAAACTTTAATCTCTGTGATTTCCTGCGTCTCCTTGACTCAGTAATATTAATACTAGAGTGGCCAGGGCTCAGCAAGAAGCTGTTTTGCCACAGCAAATACAAACTGCTATTTTTGTTTAGCAGCAGTGTTTCACTCAACCACACTAAGGAAACACACTCCTTTCTCCTTTTCTTTAGATTCAAAATTTGCCATCTAAAGCAAAGGGAAATGTCCGTCCATCAAAATAACTACTAATTTCATTTTAGTTGATAGGTTCTTTGGAAAATAATTCTCTAGTAGGTTGTCCAATAGCATTTTTCCCTCATCACTTAATTCCTGATTTTCAGCTGCTAGGCACTTTGTTAATATACAGCTAATATCAGAAAACCATGCCTGTATGACAGTGCAATTCATTTTTTTACCCGTGAGGCTAATCTACACATAACTTTTGCACCCATTTAATTTTCCTATGAGGAGGCTGCTTTTACCAAATTAATTAAGCAAATAAACCTTCAATTTTGATTTTAACAAGCTGGTGTTGGATTGTCTTTCACAACACAAAATGTATTTCCATCTATTATCAAAATAAGCTGCCCTGATATAAATGTGTGTTTCTTTGTGTTGCATTAATAATATAATAGTCTTGCTTTTTACACTGCACAAGACATTGATGATATATACATAGCCACCAGGATAACTAGAATTACTGTGTAAAGAAACCTCTAGAAAGCACAGATTTCAGAGAAATGAAGATGTGCTAGTACAAGTAAAGGCAACCAGGCATAGATAAGTAAGACTTTATCATGTAGTGGAGTAACTATAGATCTTTTATTTCATCTAAAATACCATTCAAAAAAAATCTGTGTTTAAAATCTTGGTACAGAAGGGGCTTCTGAGTCTGTATCTACCTCACACAACCCACACATTTCCTGGGATACCCTCTGGAGGTGCATCTCAGGGAGAAATATCCTCACAAGTGTGTCTCTTCCTGTCTTTGTTCCTCCAGAAAGGACTGCAACATGCTTTCAGAGGTATCTGGCTCTAAAATGCACTTTAGCCTACACCATCACATAAATACAGATAGCCTCAAAAGGTTATAAATACTTAGAAATAATGTATGTGTGTGTCTGACTCTTGGCATTCTTGTGCACATTGCTTTAAAACGGAAAAAAAGTTTTCTATAATACACAAAACTAATAGCATCTATCCATTTATCGGTTCATACATTCAAGCACACATTCATTTATTCATGACTAAATCAATAACCACATTTCCCACTTCCACCCAAGCTGAAGAGCTCTTTGTTCACAACTTGAAGGAGAAATTCAAGGACAACGGGTTAATGCAGTTAGAAGGGAGGACAGAGAAGGGCTGATCTAGCTAATGCTGTGCTACACTGAAAAGTGTTGGAGTGATTTCTGAGTAAATCACTGACAGTAAAAAGCTATATGGCTATATACCCACAAGTCAAAGAAAGGCTGTTCCATTATTTTCTTTCCTGCTTCACTTTCTCTTGAAGGAAAAATGTGGCTAAAACACAACATTTTACCTTTACATATAAAGGTTTTTTTGCCTTTGATGTTCATGAAAATAGTGTTATTCTTAAGCTTTTCACACTTGAGAAACTTCACTGTAGAGGAACTGAACAAGCACAGAAACGTATTTTATTAAAATGCAGGTAATTATGACAGGGAGTTACAGAGAAATGTGGGGTTTAGAGAACAGCGAAACATGGTCTTCACTTTTAAAACGTTATATTTACAATTCTAAAGACTTCCCCAGAAGGAACAGAAATATCTAATATACTATTAACATGCACACAACCTAAAGGACACATTTCAGAATAACATGCAAGATTCTTACAGCCCAGTTCAGGTCACTTTTAATGGACGTCCAGCTAACACACCCCATCAAAGGACTGCACCTCTTTAAATGGAAACCTGTGTGAATACATTCCATATAAAGGGCACTGCACTGTTAAACCTTCATGGACTCTGCTATGTTTTCTTTCACAGGTGAAGAAAATTGGATCATATTTAAAGATCAATACTATCATAAAGGGAAATCCTCTATTTTCTTGCAAAATTTGAAGCTATCACAAGTAAGCAGAAAAAAAAGTTGTGAGCAAACATCACGACACTACATCGTAAGGAAACTTTGGAGAATGAAAGGAATTATAAGGAGGTTCAGCATTCAGCACCGTGCACTTAGGAATGCATCCTGTACTAAGGCAAAGCGAAGAACCTAGCTGTTGGCTTCATTTAGCAGCACTGTACAATCCTGAATGCAAATTAAATTTATAAACTGTTGCTGAAAGCTTGACAAGGAATTTCTTTTCTGCCAGCAAATGGCTATATTTGAGTAGAGGATTACTGCAGAGGGAGAATTGGCTAGTTACTGCTCCAGTCGATACATACTTCAGCACTAACAATAAAAGAAGCTTTAAGTAGCAGTACACTCAAATGATGAAGTTTTTGGACCTTAACAGAGCAATTTAACCTAGGAGAGACTCTACACATAGAGAATGTCTGGCAAATTTGCTAATGTCCTGATTAGGAGGACTGCACTATTGCTCAGGGAACTGCGAACTAAAACAGCTTGGAGATTGTAAAAAGTAGTGAAAATGCACACTTTTTATTCCCTGCCTGGGAAAGAAGCTCCTTCTCAAACAGGCAAAAAAAACCCCACAGAACTCAGAAAATTCCTAGCAACACTTTATCTTTTTTTTTTTTTTTCCCTTGAAGTAGACAAACTATAAACCAGAAGACCCTGGAGGCTTGTCTGGGCTCATTTTCCATCACTTCACTAAGCCTGATGTGGTGTGAACACAAAGAGCTCCTGGGCTGTTCAGCTTTGCCTAGCCTGTCTTTGTTAGCCATCTCTTGACAAGCACTCTATTAGAGGTTTGTGGCATGTAGCCAGTTAAGAACAATTCATGTTCAATCAGACCATCACATTAAATGCTAACCTCCCACGCAAAAGATTTGACAGCAAAAGCTGACCTCACAGAAACCACAGCAAGTTCTTGCACATATGCAATTCTTGTGTTAACATTTCATTAGAATGTGGGCTGATGCAATGGCATGAATGAGAGAAACTGAGGAGCAAAACCCAGCCTTTAAATCAGAGCATTCCCATTTTTATTGTTATTTCAGCATCCTCAGCCCATCTCTAAAGACTTAGAAATGCTGCTTGGCCTTAGTTCCTTTCCTGTTTTTAAGCACTTGGGCACTCCTAGGACAATTATATGAAAAGTTAAACTTTATCTCTAAATGTTCAAAATAAATACTCAGGAAGTCATCTTTTAATTAAGATGAACTCAGAGCTTCTGCCTTTTAACAAAAGGCAGAAAACATCTGTTTTCATTTCACCTTCTATCAGTAAATATATCTGACATTGTTTGGAACGTACCAAATATGTTAAAGAAAGAAGCTTTTTTACAATGAAGGAGATGAAACAGGTGATCCAACACAGAGATGGTGGATGCCCCATCCCTGGAAACATTCTGGGTCAGGTTGGATGGGGGTCTGAGCAACCTGATCTAGTTGAAGATGCCCCTGTTCGTTGAGGGGGGGGGGGGGAACTGTGTGTAAATGACCTTTAAAGGATGCTTCCAACATGAACTATTACATGAGTTTATGATACCACATTCTTGTTATTTATTTAATATTAAATAAATTATAATATATATATTAATAGTATTATATAATGTAAAATATTTATATATTTTATTTAAGGAGTGGATCCTCAAGTATCAGACATGAAGGGATTTTACAGAAGCTGCCCTTGAATTACATTGCATTACATCATATAAGAATAGAGCCCTTTAGTGTAACTGCAGGTGGTAGGTGCTTTCTAAAGACATTATGCAGGGGTCTGTAATTTAACTGCTCAGAGTAGGCCCATAGTGGAAAGTGTCTCCAACAGGAAATAGCATGAAGTCTGCTCAAGTTTCTGACAATTCTGGCAGTAAAATTCAAGGTGTGTAAAAATTACCTTGGACAGACATCATCTGGCCAATGCAATTTTATAAAGACCAAGTTATAAAACATTTCAGTATTGTGGGTTAATTTGTTTCAATATTTGTTTGTTTCAACATATGTGTCAATATTTGTTTCAATAATGTGCAAATGTTTTATTTTGGTAATGTTATATGTATGGCAACAGTGCTTGTGTCAACATAATAATCTTATCTTATTTCTGTTCGATTTGCATTTAATATTAAATTTAACACACACACACACACATATATGTATGATATACAGCACAGTTCCTGAACTGTAATAAAAACACCATTATATTTTACATATATATATACACACACACATATATATATAAAATATTGGAAAAAGAACCTTTTATATTATGCAAAGTTATACATTGGATGTTTTAAAAATGAATTCTTGAATTATTAAAAAATAATTTAAAATTTATCTTATTATTTTGTTGTTTTTGATCTATATATATATGAACACTGTCTAAATATTTCATTTCAAGCAATTCTTTAAAATCTGAAAACTTTCGTCAAAATTTCCTTGAATACTCTATTTATGACAGAAAGCATCAAGTTTTGGAAAGAAAACCTCTGAGCCCTTTGGATCTCTAACCCCTCTTTACAAGAAGCCTTCTCCATAAAAACATCGCTGCCAACTGTGTTTCATTAGTGGACCCATGGTGGCATCCTGGGTAAAGATATTTAAACTTAAAAAGATAATTAATCTAGACTAGCTGGGGAAAAAAAAAAGAAAGACAAGAGGAAGGACACTACAAAAAAACGTAGCATGGAAAAGGACACAACCAATTCCTTCCAGAGGCCATTATTAGAGAGGGTTCTGAAGGACCAAACCTACAGTTTGGAAACTGTGTATTCCAGGATCCCAGATTTCTGGGCTTCTGCAGACCTAAGCATAATGAATCCATATTATCTGCGGTCTTTTCTCACTGTAATGCAGTCATTAACCCCTCAAATTTTATAAAAAGCCTGTGAAATTACTTCTCCTAAGTGTGTCTCGCCACTTGACATCACTCTTCACAGTTTTCTAGCAATGTTTTTATTATTTGATCTTGCATGAGGATTTACAATGAGGTTTTAATTGCACTAGTGTCCTGTGCTTACTCTTATAGCATCTGAATGAATTGCACTTATTTTTAACAACACAAGAAAATATTTTCATTCACAGATTTTCACCTAAAATGCTGAGCCAACTACCTTTGTTGTGGTAGATTGCTCTGTGCTACCTTAAAGTGAGAAAAGTGTAGGGTCTTGGAAACCAGATCCTCAAGACTCAAAATCTTAGTTTTAGAAAAAAGTGGGTTTTTTTCTGGCTGGAAAGGAACAGTGGGTGATCATTTTATATGCCTGCTAAATCAATCCTTTCATTTCCAATCGAATAAACATTTTAGAAGTATAGAAGTACTGAAAATTGCTTCAACGTCTGATTGCTCATCTGCACAAGTGCAAGTATCTTTGGGATCAGCGAGTATTCTGGGTCTGATTCAACAAAATATTTATGTTAGTGACTTTTAAAAGTAATTCTTTTTCTTTTTGTGGATGAAGTTATCTAATGAAAGATTAACGAGATTACTACAAGCAGTTTCTTCTATTTTTTAGCGCTGGTTATTTATAACCAAGAGAAATTAGTTACATGTTTCATTGGCATCTTATCTAAGGTCAGTAACATTTCTCTCAGCATCCAAAAACTGGGGTTTTTTTCTAGTTTACCAGTCAGTTCATCCCACCAATCAACTTTAGTTTGGAAAGACAGTACAATGGTGAAAGTCCTAATTTAAAACCTGGTGAAAAATGGATGTAATTCCTGTCTGCAAGACTAGCTTGTCAACAGAACTAGTTTTAGTTTTGTTTGGATTTTTTTCTTACTTCCATACTATATTAAATCCTGTCTGGGAACTTCTTATTCTTTCATTGTTTCTTATGCCACTTCAAATGTCTTTTCAAATCTTAAGATAAATAAGTTTCAAGGTTTCTTGAACTTTGATATCGCCACTGCTTCCCCAGAATTACATTACAAACAGTGCACAGGTACACTCAGTACAAAAATTCTTCAAATATAGGAAACATTTAGACATGAAGAGGTGCCTTCCTCATAGGGTTCACAATGCCCTGAATTATCTGCACTGTTAAATGACTGGTAAACTACTATTGTCTGGTAACATAAACTGAAAATTTTATCTGGTTTACAAGAGGTATTCCGTAATTATCATTTTTAAGTATATATATATACTTAAAACATATATATATATATATACACTAAAATATACATATGTATATATGTATATACATATATACTTAAAATATAAGTATATACAGTATTTTAAAGATAGATAGGTTTTTATTAGAGAAAAATTTGCTACCTTATTCTAGGCTCATTTGTCTGTTCCACTCATCCCCACCATAATCATAAGGCAGTATGCAATACCTCCATGTATTAATCAGAATCCCTAAGGTGAAAAAGTAAAATGACTATGCACTGCAATAGGAAAGGAAAGAAATGCAGCATTTTTCACTGAGATTAAAGTATGCAGGTGAATTAATAGAATGACTGTCTAATTATGGCAAAGCTGTTCAAGCTGCCTCCCAAAAATCCATTAAGGTTAGGTCTTATGGTCTTTAGCTAATATAATATATTGAAATATCCTTTGATGCTGGCAGATTGGAACATTTTTATTTTCCCTCCTTCTAGCATGTGCCCTGAACACATGTCCTCTGTCCATTTCTTCTGTACAAAATAAATTAGCAAGCTCTCTGAAGCAGTGCTGATACTTGGCACTCTGCAATGAACAGTGTAAGCACATTCTCTAGTCCACAGCTTCAACCTTGAGAGGAATGCTGGATTTACAACTTACCTCTTCAGCAGCATGTGGCAAGCACATAGATGTGAAAGTGTCATAAGAGCACTGTGATCCAGTCCTACCTACTTTTTTACTCATACTTTGACTTTCTTCCTTTTTTGTTTTCTTCCCCCTTTCTGATTCTATCTAATATGAGGAGGAAGCACCCTGTGCATCTAAGGTGCACTTTCTTTTAAATGGACCTGACTCCTGTCAGGTCTATATAACTCCTCATTAATAACAATGGCATCATTTAAGTGTAAAAATTCAGTTTTCTCTGTATGATAGCTGTCCATTTATTCATAAGATCTATGTCTGACTGAATGAAAAACTGAATTTAATGATATTCCATTATGAGCCCTGTGACAGGTGCAATACTTTTTCATGCCACTTCCTATTGACTTTGCAGCAAAATATAGATATGTAGTACAGAAATGAAGGCACCCAAACCTTAATTTCAGAGCAGAATTTTCTGTCTGACAGATAGGTGTGGCAATTCCCCAACACCAAACAGAATAAATAACCCATACTAAGACTCATCATATCATTGCAACAGATTAAGTATATTGTCAGTCTCATTCTGTCAATTGCTTCTTGCATAGTTTTCCTAAGTCAAATGCACATAGAAATATTCGTAAAGTATACAATTGCTTAAGGAATCCACATAATAACCACAGACACTCTAATGAGCTATGAAACCTATTTTTAGTTACCAATGTATTGGTTCTCTCATAGGATTTTTACATGCTTTACATCTCTGTAGAAAAATTCAGGTATTAACTGTCTGTCAGGATTTCTGTTCCCATGGATTTCTACTTTTTTTTCTACTTTTATTTCTAGACACATCAAGGCATGAATTATGTTACATAGTTCTGTCATGTCCTTTGTTGTAGCTTTAAATTCTAATTAAAGTTAATGATTAGCTAAACTTAACAGAAATACAAAATACCTCCATGCCAGTATCTGGAGTATGTACAGTATATTGTATAATGCCTATTTTCTGCATATGCATGATTCAGTTAGCAATATTTAACTCACTTTCTTAGGCATAGAGTAATTAAAGATAATAAAAAAGCAAGATTCTGTCTTCTGGTGTGTGTGTGTTATGCTGTCCAAACTAGTACACTGACAGCTGATGTTATTATCAACAGTGCATTATCAATTCTTTTTCACATATCAAAAGCCTTTTCAAATACTTGGCAACCAAATAAGGTTAATTTTTTTTTTTTCTATCAGCAGTTTAAAAATATTTAAAACCCCAAAATTGTCTGTTAGGTCTTTCTAACACTGAAGGAGAGTTTGAAGTTAATTTTTCCATTATTTTCTTCCTAATACAGAGAAAAGTGAAAAATAGTAGCAGCACAATTTCTCCCTCCCATCTGCCAAAGTAGGTAAAAGCCAGTATTCAGATCATTTCATTTGGGCCTTAATCTTTTCCTATTTTCTACATTTTCTATTCCTGTGAAAGGCTAATATTTTTCAACTCCATCATTTTATACCAACAAAACACTGTAATTTCCCATGCCTCCCTCTCTTCCCCCCCCCCACCCACCCATCGATATTAATTTTGAAAAGACTGTGTGAAATTCACCCATCTGCTACTTCTATCTAACTTATATGCTGCTGATTTTACATAGTGGTTGCTGATATTCATGTGAAAAAACAAAGACAGGGGCTGGAAGCCTGAATTTATCTACCTGCTAACAAGCTGTCTGTAAAGTCATTATTTTATAGATTGTAAAAAAGAAAAGCAAGAAATATAGAGTATTCCAAACAGAATCCTCTAACTCTGTTAAAAGGTATTTTTTTTAATGTATCTCACACAAAATGAATTAGGAATAAGAAAAGATTATTTTGTCTTAAATGTTTTACTTTGTGAAATCATTATGAGTGGATGTTTTAGTGTTTTGTGCACATTGAGTAAAAAGAAAGTGGTCAAAATTATTTAACATTAGTTCAGTTTAAAATATTTTTTTTTTGGTAATATGACCAACTTTTTTACTTGTATAAAATAATTGATTAGATTGACTTTTTTTTTTTTAATCTGGGGGTTGCAATGACTATATAATACAGAAATTATAAAAATTTAAAATGTCATTTGGGATTTATAAATCAGTAAAAGTGCATATATATATACGTATATATACACACACAGGTTTATATATATAGTATGTATTTATGTGCACAGCTATTTGTTGTCTTTTTTTTCAGATGCATTTTGACCTGGCTACCAATTTTACATTGTAGTTCTCCAACTGGTACAACTCATGTGCACTTAATTGCACATTTTTACTCTCTATAGCCAGATAAATCCCTCCATCTAAATTCTAACCTAATTCAGATTAGATTAAACCAAACAACGACAAAAAAATCCGTTATAGTTAATCTGGGGAATACAGCTCATTTGTTTCTGTTATCAGTAACAGTGATTCATACACCCAGATAAAAAGTTATTGGTTGATAAAACAAAAATGAATAGAGAATTTAATAGAGTTGTGTATCTTCTCTGGTCCTGAAAGACTTTATGGAGCCTGATTTCAACACCACAAAATTTTTTTACCTAACTAAATATTCTTCTGTTTCATGAGGCTGAATCTCTGTATGGCAGGGCCAAGAATGCAGCACTGCATAAGAAAGTAATGCAGTGATTTAAAAAAATATATGTGTGAGGGTTGTGAACACTTTGGTGGAGTCAAAGCTTAAGTTCTATCATTTGATACTAAAACAACTTCAGTTAAAGCAGTCTCTGTGACAGATGTGATAGTTAACAAGTGTTTCTGACTAAGAAACAAGTTCGCACTGTGCAGACCTACTCACCATTATAGAAGGACTTGGAAAGAACATTTAATATCTTTCTTCTCCTAGTTTAGCTATCTAACAACTATACCATGTTTTGTGAAACTTCTTAGTGAGTTTACCTTTGCTCCTCTCTTATGTTCACATCAGTTGCTATCACAGATTTGCTCCACATCCTGAGTACACCCAATTTTCAAAAGAATTTCTTTTTCATCCAACCAATATTTGAAAATAATTTTGGTTTTTTGTAGTTTCTATGTAGAAGATTATTATCTTGAAATATAGAATTGAATTAAAAATCTGACTTGTAAAGGCTAAAATTAGTTCTGCAGCAAACCAGTTTATGGATGTAAATATATTCACCTGTTCCTTTACTTAGAAATCACTTAAAGACTGTACTCATGATGCCTTTTCCTGGTCTTAAAATCAAGAGTCAAACACGGTTGGAAGGGAAAAAGGGATTTTACCTTGGTATTTAAAGGAACCTTAGGTGCACCATGTCCAGGTCGAATGCACCTCAATGCACACCACAATCCTCCCCAGAAGATCAGGTATAACATAGGTTTTACTAATTAGCATATCTATCAAAGATTCCCCAATGAGAGGCCTGAATGAGCCCCCCCCTCCCCAAGGAACCTTCCCCTGGATGGTTCTATCTTAGTTTACAAAATGTGTTCTGGAGAGGACCTTGGGGTCTGGGACACACTGATCCCTAACTATGAAGCTTCTAAAATGTTGAGTCTCCCAGCTTCACAAGCAAGTCCAAGAATGTAGGCAAAAGCACTAAGGAATACAGAAGTTGTAAAAAGGTATAAAAGGGATTTAAAAGAAAAAGCAAAAAATCATCATGGCATCACTCACAGTGTGGGATTTTGCAGGTTAGGGAGCAATTTTCTGTCAACAGAATGACTTGAAAAATGACATAATGGCATTTCACAACAACTGTTTCAAACAACTTTATTTGCTATTTTTTGGATGACAATATAGATTATAACAAATATGACAATCTGAGGTACCTTCTCTTTTTGTTCTATTGAATGCTCAGATTCATGTCTGAGTTAATAATGACCTCAAAAACACTGCTATTTTTCAATTTTTATGTTCTTCGCAATCATTTGTTCATCCCTTAGAAAATATACTTCCCTTGCAAGTATTTGTGAATTGTTTTTACAGCTATGTGACGTTACACACAAAAAGAAACTGACATCTGTGTATTTTAGGTGCAGCTTGGAGCTCATTTTGAAACCAGAAAAGAGGTCTACACCTGATCAACCACTCACATAATAGATTATTATTATATTGAAATGAATTGGGGATTTTGGAATGGTGACAGATTTATCACACCATAATGTCAACCAGGCAGAAATGAGGAGTAAGAGAGAGGAAACAATTCCGATTGCCAAGGCTCCCCCCAAAATAGACTTCTCTGTAAGAGGGCTTTCTTCCCTCCAGCAGGCTCCCCGCAGCCTGCCCATAGCAGAGGGCCTGTTGAGGGTGCTTTAGTCGCTAAGGGCACACGGCTGATCCTGATCTGCTTGCCTACCACAACACGAAGCTGCTGGTCATGCTTACAGCCACGTCCCAGGAGCAGCAGTGCAGAGCTGGCGTACCCTGTGACCCTGGGCAGTGCTCCCAAGTCACGCTAACCATCAGTGGCTGCCGTCCTTTCCCGGTCGGTAGCACTGCGCCTGCGGCAGACACGGCCTGAACCATGCGAAGACAACTGAGTTATCTCAAAATATTTTTGAGACTTCCTCCCTCAGTTTTGCAGAAATAATTTCAATAAAGTCTGAAACGTTCTTTATGATAACGTGAATTCTTCAATTCTCCCTTATTTCAATTTGTAAGCAAAAAGAGCAGTCATCTGAAAGTGTTCCCAGGTCGCTACACTGGTGTCAGAGCAGGGAAGTATCTGAAGTAAAAATAGCATACCTTTTAAAATATTTTCTTCCCTTTCAACTAGCATTGTAGTTGCTCTTTTGTTGAACAAAAGTGAATTTATGAAATACATGTCACTGATATGAATTAAATTGCACAAGAGGAATTTTTTCCCCAGGATCTCTCACAATTAATTAAGCATTAGTCTGAACAATACCCCAAACCAAACTTCTGCATCTACCCAATATGTCACAATTATTTCTCTAATTTATCTCTAACACAGAATCACAGAATCAATTAGGCTGGAAAAAACCTCTGAGATCGTCAAATCCAACCTTTGACTGAGAAGATGAAAAAGGATCCAAGAATTGGACTGTCAGCAAAAATGTTCGGTAAAACATTTCTTCCACTTGAAGAAATACTTTTGAAATTAAGAAATATTAAAGATTTCCATGTATAACATATTAAATACAATTAGACATTCCCACCTAATTAAGGATCTTACCAGAGAAATAATTTTTTTAATTATTATAATTTCAATCAGATCTTTAACTTTTATTTGCAGAAATACACCATCAGTTGGAAATGTGTGCTGTAAATTTACTTACTGTGAAAAATTAGCCAAGAATGGAAACTACATTATGAATTTAAGAATTACCTGAATGGCAAGTTATCATTTTTACTTAGACTCTGAAGTCCTACTCAGAATTCATCTCATCCGTCCCACTTTTTTTTTTTTGCTTTCCCCACTCTTTTTGAACTAGACAGGAATTGTTTTGCATTTGTTGCAATTGAATACCAAGCTGTCTGTAAACTGATGCTAATTTTGCCATTTGCAACCCATCCTCAATTACTTTCCACTGCATTTATGATACATAAACAGTGGTTGGAAGACTAGTCTCAGCTGCAGCCTGAAGTGTGACTGTCTCTTGCTCCTGGTTTGGAGGCGATGTGGGAATTGCTTGCAGCACAGCTGCTGCACTGTGGCCTGTGCCACAGACCTCCCCACAAACCCTGAGGCCACCCAGCATTTCAATACTGCAGCCTGCACTGAGCTGTTTCTCCAGCCACACCTCCAACTGCCAGTGAAGAACTGAACTGCAGATGAAATCTAAAACTTGGCTGAAGGGTTGTTCTTGATTTAGCCATAGGTTGAAATATCATTATTTCAGGTCGTGGTCTGGGGGAACTACAGGGTTCTCTGAACAATACCAACTGCATAAGCAGGCACAACCCTGGTGAAAGATGACAGCTTTGAACCTGTCAGTGCTAAGAGCTACTACACAGCATGTCATTTCTATGGATAAGCCAAGTAGTTAAGTCCTCACCAAGACAATAAAATCGCTGTCAGCTCAGCAGACCTTGCCTGACAGTTCTTATTGCTCTGTGGAGCCAAGCAGAGCAAAATTAAACACATGTGACAGAAGTATTTCACTGAAGTTCTTTCTCACACAGCATATATGGCGTTGATGGGTATAATAGGAAGCATGGTAAAGAAGAAATGTCTCATATACAATATTTTTTATTTTCTAAAAACAAATATGGTTTACAGAGTACCAAGAATGCTGTCAGTGTGAGGAGGATTTCTAGCCACAGTCTCCGCGATTAAACATCACCATATACAACACCACCACCAAGTGTTTCATAGCACCTGGAATGTAATTCTGTAACTTCTCCTACCAAACTCTTCCTGCTAGCAGAAGTGAAAATAAAGGCATCAAGCAGCTCGTCTCAATTCAAAGCAGATAACTCCAACTGACAAATCACCTTAAGAGCCAAGTAATCCATGAGTGGGTTACTGCAAGTCCCATGTGCAAAATCCTGCTAGACATTAGAATTAAGGGAAAGAGAGGACAAGTAGATACTACCTGATTCTTAAATAACTACAGCAGATGTCCACATGATTCATAGAGATTATTCAGGAATATAAAATCAAATCCAGCCTCCCCGATGGTTTAGCTAGCTTATTCTACAATTAATGCAAACTTCAAAGAAATGGCAATCAACTGGGAAATACACTGTCAGCTCTGAGGGATGTCACAACCCACGCAGAGACAGAGTTTTGGGATGTGGGGAAAGCTCCTTCCAACTACGGGTGGTATATTTATCCTCTCTATCACCTCTCCCTGTGCACATACATTATGGGAAGGGATGCAAACCATGGGAAGGACTTGAGAGAGGAGGGCCCACAAGAGTGGGAGGCAGAACAGGATTATGTCACCTATCTCGTTCTCCAAAAGGTAGATGTGGAGGCCTAAATAACTCATTCATCCTCCCTGTACCTGTTTATGTCTCTTCACTGACTCATTGTAAGTTCACCTCATGTCTTGGCATTTACTGTGACAAGACAAATGCCACCACTAGTTTCAGAATCTTGGTTAGAAGACACGAGGAACGAAGTGTAGAATTGTAAGGTGTCCAGTTATGCCCAGGAAATGGGTCACCTTAGAAGATTTAAGGTTAACATTTGAGGGACTGATGGGAATGGAGGGTTTCAAAATTAGGGAAGCTCTGGGAAGGGGGTTCCAATGAGGGAGGAAGGCACTTCTGAAAATTTCACTCCTTCCTTAGCTAAAGATTTGATAGCAAGCCTTTTGTTTTGTGAAGGATACCCCGAACATCCTAATTTGTCTTATTAGTTGTTTTACTAAAATTACTAGAGTTATCAGAAAATATTTTCGTCATAGATTTACTGTAAGAATTCTCAGGCTAGACTCAGGCTATGATTTTTTTCTCAGATCAGCTGTCAAACTGATAAAATAGATATAATACCTTTGCAGCATAACTTGCAGAAACTGTGCCAGCCACATTAACACAGGAGTTTGGGTCTGCAGCTGATTAATTTGGTTTTAGCAGTAACTGTATTTAAAACCTATAAAATTTGGTCCACAAAATTCAGTTTAATTATTCGGTGTCTGGAGTAGTTTGAAAGTGTGATGAATCAGTCCAGTATTACATAGGACATGGGGATGCACAAATTAACATGGACAAACAGAGGAAAAGGTTAACAAAGGAAAATATAACTATATTTTAATATGCTGTATTTAATAAATTAAATTAAAATTTAATAATTTAAGTTACATGTGTGAAAATATCCTGAAAATTTTTACTTGGAAAGATTAAAAAGCCTTTCCTAAGAGGCTTGATCTAATACTCCTTAATCGTGGCTAATAATATCTGCACTTGTGCAAAACCAGCTGTAAAGTCATGCTTTTCCCACTTTGTAGTTTTTTACACCAAGTCTGAATATGACATACACAAGGTGAAAGGTGAATTAGAGTCATGTACAGAAAGCATGTAGGCTGATAGTGAAATACTGGGTAAGTATAAATCTAAATGCTAACAGCAGAAGAAAAGGTTAATGTTGATCCATCAGAAGGCTGCCTATAAAGCCTTGTGATTTATGAAAATCATATATGAAGCCGTAGGTGAAACAGGATCTGTCCATAAACAGTTTAACTATGCATCACTAATATTGACTTGAATGGAGTCAAACTCCAAATCCTGAAAAAATTTTTTTTCTACTTTTGTTAAGCAACCTCTTTCTTCATCAGTTCTTTCACGTTTGTCTGCCTCTTCTTCTCAGAAAACACATACATTTAACATATTGCAATTTTCACAGTTTTGTACTTTTTGAAAATTTATCATGGGAAGATGCACAGGGTTTTAAAACTGTATTATGGAAAAAGAATAGTAAGCTAAACTAGTTTCTGTAAGCAATTAATTTTTGTGATTTTAGAAATGTTATTTCTGGCTATGCAGTCAGTTATGCAGATATTTTTTTTTTCCTTAGTGCAGTTTGATGACAGGAAATAACCCAGTGGGAATTGCAAGTAGAGCAGGGAACAAAGAAAAGGAGAGAATATAAATATGAAGGTATTTTCACTTCATGAGAATTAATTATGGGTCCCATGAATAAATATTTGAATAACATTGTTAGTACAATGCAATAAGAGCTCTCTGGTGGCAAAAAATTATCACTACATTGCATCTCATTGTTTTACAGGCAATAAGGGGGCTTTGATCTGCATATTTCTTTCTTCCCATTCCATTTGAAAGTATAAGCAAACTGTGTTTACAAGAATATATCTTTTAACTGTGAGTTGTTTTTTGGGGTTTTTTTTACTGTTAAGAATTTTAACTTAATAGATGATTCTATACTAATAATCTTCTGTACCTGCACTGGTTTCCTAACAGGACAGTAATTTCTTACTCAAGGCCTGTTTCACAACATCAGTTCTGAAACTCTTTTATTCATCTCACCAGGTGTTCATAATGGCTGAATTTGCTATTTCACTATTTAATATCAATTGCACTTTTCATTACCTTTAGTGAAAACATAGAAGACATGTACTAGACAGTGTAGAACAAGCTACTACTTAACAGTATGCATGAAAATGCATCAAAAAGCTCCACTCCCTTCCTTTCTGACAGAAGCTGACAACACTCCAGCTCTTGTGTTGATGATTTTTACAAGGCAGGCAGCCTATCAACACAAAATTGTGCACACAATGAGAAACTAATATCAAAATACTCAATAATGTAATTTAATAAAATGCAAAGTAAGTACTGGCTCAATGTGTAAGTTGTGAATATATGCATTTCTACATCAGCAAATTAGCTGAGAAACAGTCTGCTTGACAGGAGCATCTTACTTCCTAAATTTTACACCCCGGTGCAAAATTTTTAGTTCTGCCAAAGTGATTCTTTACATAGCTGGTTAGTAACAGGTTAGACAGAGCTACTTTTGAAAACATTGTAGGAAGATCCTCCCCACATAGCTAATGTGCTTAAAACTACAAATAATGCCTTCTTTCAGAGCCCTCATGTGAAAAGGGGAGATCTCCTCAAAACCTGAGTGTTTTTTGTCTTTCAGTGCCCTAGGAAAGCCAAGAGTCCCATTGTGGGGACTCTGCACTGAGCTGCCTACTGTACTGGAGGACAGTTCAGCTTGGTTGACAGCTGTTTTGCAGTTTATCAGCTACAAGGTCCCATAAGTGCCCCTTTCTGCAAGCATTTCAACAGAGCCTGGCCGTGGTGTCTCCACTCTGCTCCCTCCACCCTCCATTCCACCCCATCGCCCTCAGCTTGTGCTTAAGGTTGCAGATTGTGGGCGTGGGGAATCATTGTGGAATAGGTTTTGAGCTGCCAGCCACCTTCCATCAAGTCAGTAGCAACAACATTTCACCCTGTAATTTCTATATCATTATAACTCCTGTTAGAAAACTTCCCAGTTTTCTCTAATTTAACTCCAGTCACCTTTTCCCAAGAGCCTTGGAGATAAGTGCATTGTTAACACAGTTAACAGAAGAATTGTGAAGGCAAAGAGACACTTTTAAAGATATTAGTACATAGTAAGACTTATTGTACAATCAATGCTTTTCATCTATATTTTGTAAAGTTCTCTGATTTATTTCCATTCAAGGAACATGATTCACAATGTCACCAGCAGACTATGAGAGCAGAGACCACAGTCCAAATTTGTTAGTCTGTTCCAAACCCTGCAGGTCACTGCAGGCCAACACCTAGGAAGTGAGCCAGACCAAGAAAAGAGGGAGGATTTTCTGCATTAAATCTGTACTTCTAGCAGGTGATGTCTCACAGGGCAGCTCTTCAAGTGCAGAATAACTTTAGAGATATATATATCTAAATTACAAAGACTTCTCCTGGCCATCTTTCCTCTCACCCCTTTTGCACTTTTTTGTGCTAATAGGGTGCAAGTCTGTATGAAAAGGTACCAGGAAAAAAAAGTACTAGAAAAAAAAGGTACTAGAAATGACATTGAAATGTCTGAATTGTACTGAAGTTCCATCAGTGTAGTAAAACAGTTGAAACTTATTGAGACATGATCTGTAAAAATGCTAACAGGTTGAACAGTTCTGCACACCAATGGCAGCACATTTTGTCAAGAACAGAAAGGTTAAATATGCCAAATTACTTGCTTACGAAGTGCTCAATGTTGAAAGCCTGTCATGCACACTTCTGAGGAGATGAAAAACCTCAACAGATGTAGAGTCTGGATGCCTACTAGTAATTAGGAATTTCCTTCCAAATTACAGTTTTTGTGTCCTACAAGCCACAGCAATTTTAGTATGTACAGTTAGAAGCTTCATTAACATTTATATAATACTGTAAATGAACTTGCTGTATACAAATTTACTTTTTCTCCCTTATCCAAAAATAATCCAAAAATAATCAGACAGACCAATAGTTCTCCCTTAAATGTAACTGGAGAAGAGTTCAGATTTTGCCAAATGCAAACCAACTCTATGCTGCCTTGTTGCAATGCTTTAGGTCATCCATTCACACATCTCCCAAGATTTCTCTATCTTTTGTTATCTAAAAGAGAACAAAATAAAAGTGTGATAAATAGCAACAAATAGCTCATACTGCTGTCAGTGAAACATCTGCCTTGGCTGTGGGTTTGAACAAAGAATGTAAGTAATAAGACTGGCTGTTGTTACATAGATTGCAAAGACATATGCTCCACCCAGAGATTTCTAAAATGAAGAAAAAAAAAACAAACTTAAAAATTCAGGTTTCTCTCATAGTCCAAAATTGTTTCTATCCACTTCCTTTCTGCCCTTGCTTACACATGTCATTAATTTCACAGTGAGCTCCCTAATAATGCCCTCCATTTACCATTATCATTATTACCATAAGCTACATGGATAGAAACATGAAAAATGGAGACACTCAAATGTGTTAGAAATCCAGACCAAAAAATAAAAGAAACAAACAAATAAACAGAAATAGTTCTTGTCTTACTGAGATTTACAGGCTTTGCATGAGATTAAAAATTCAAACCAAATCTTACTTATTTTACTGTTTATTTTTATTAGTCATGAAAACCACTTTGACAATCTAACTACTCTCCTCAATTTTAGAATAAACAAAATTATAATTCATACATTGAAATCCATTACTTTCCATATATAAATAGTTAAAATACATTTGTGTTACTGCTTGTGGAGTTAAAGTTGATAAGCTGTGGAAAAAAACCTGATAAAAATATCTGGTTTAGGACACAGAATGTCCTTGGTCAGCATCTTTGCCTCCTTCTGAAGGGAGGAGAATTAAGCGAGGCAGTTCAAGTGGATATTTTTCCTTTTGGTCACCCCTAAACAGCATAACAGAGCTTGGTTTTAGGAAAAGCTGTAAGATTTCTCTTTGTCAGCAATTCAAGGAAAGGAACAAGAAGAGTGTCCATGGCACTTAATAGAATAGAGGGGAAGAAAGCTCAAAGTTTGATCTCATGCAAACTTCACATTTCATAATAGTCAGTCAGCCTTTCCTATGGCAGCTGAGGAGGAAACCTCAGTATTCCCAAAAAACTTCCAGCATGGCTCTCCAAGAATTCACTGCTCCTTGCCTCTCCAGCATAGTCAGTCCCAAGAAAGCACATTTTTAATGCAGAATAGAGTGTGAAAAACAACATTATTACAGAAGGTCAAAACAAAGAATTATACTGAAAGCCAGCTTCCAGGAATGAGTGTGAATGGCTGCATCATGGATTGAAACATGCAGAATGTTCTTCAATTAGCAGCATCACTGGCAGCAAACTCCATTCATTACTTAGGAAGCATATTAAAATGAAGATAAAGATCTGCCTATTGATAACATAATTTAAACCTGGGAATATAAGGCAATTTTTGTTTTCAAAGTATTTTAAAGACTGTTTGTGACTCCCCGCTGACATTTCAAGGAAACTTAACATGACATTTAATTATGGTTGATTTGTTTTCCTGTGTACAATCAACAGCATAGTTCTTAGAACGTGTTTGCCTCATAAAATACAATTCATGCTTGGAATATTAATATTCAAGAAGGGACATTTTCACCAAACAAGGTCCCAGAACATTACTAATTAACCTAATATTTGTTCTGATAGAGAAGTCATACCAAGCAACCAAAAGTGTACTGAGATATACTTATAAAGAAAAAAAATAATTATAAAATTTTTGAAGAAGGAACTTTTGAGTTCTCCTAGCTGAAACATTTAAATACCAATTTATAATGAGCTAAAGTTAGATAAGGAAAACAACAGGCTCTTGTTAGCAATGTGGCAAAGATTTGACATCACTCATGAGAAAAAAAAATTATTAATTTGCAATTATAGTACTTTACAAGAGAAAAAATGGCATTTTTCACTTATCAGTGAAAAAAAATCTAGTAAAAAAAAGGTTCCTTTTAATTTCAATTTAGTGCTGATACTTGGAGGGTTCATGTGGTATGCACCAAGTTGTTGGGTTTTTCTAATAAAAGATAAAATACTGACAAACTTGCATGAATCTAGGAGCTTTCAGGTAAATTATCTATCATGAGATAAATATCTCAAGAACTGGGGACAAAACTACTAAAATACACTGAATACCACATGGAAATTGATTAGATTTTTATCTATGTATATTTGTTACAGTTTCAGAGAGAAAACAAATTTGATAATGTTCCCTCTACATGAAAAACTGTAGGATTAATATAGGATCAATACAGTTTAAATATTAACTCTGGGAAAAAAGTGCACACCCACAGCTGCTTTCTTGAACTTACATATGCAAATATGTAGTTCTTTGAAGTGGCAGTTCTTTAGCCTGAAAACATATTACCTATTTCCCCAAAGTGAAAGTACAAATGATACTGGGAGGCAAGATTCACGTGTCTCTGCTTTTCTATCTGTAAAATAAGCATTAATAGGTATCATACCGATTACGAGATTCAAAATCCATATAATATCTTTTCAAGATTTAAGTTCCTAAATTTAAGTATGAGTGTACTTTTAGTGCACTTATTATAACCTAAAATTATTATTTAGTTGCAATTTTGTAGTACACATTCAAACATGGTTAGTGCTCTGGTGAAGTTACTGAAATTTCTTTTACAAGTAATTTATTCTATATATATTTATTTCCAAGATGAAGTTTATTTCTTAAAGATGTTGAATTCAAACAACTCTGGCTGATTTTAGACTTTTAGTCTTTATTGGTTGAGAAGCCTCTTGTATATGTTTTCTTTTACTGTGTTTGCTACACTGAATTATTGTCTCAAAAGCAGTAACAACAACAAAAAAATCCCAACTAATAGCATTGTGGTCTCTGTGACACTTGCACTACAACTGGGCTATAGGAATCTGTCAGTTCAAAATGTACTCATATTCTGAAATAAAGATCTGTTCAGTACATAAAAATTTGTCATAAAACTGAGCTCCCAGTCAGAAACTCTGAAAGCCGTCATAGTCACTTTTTGAGGTATGGCTGGTGTAAAAAGGATTCATAGGTTCTAGTGGTCACCAAGAGAATCACCTATTATGGTAGCCTTATAGCGGAAGAATGATGATGGATTTGGTTTTCTTCCCTGTTGGTTTGGAATTCCTGTTTTCTAAAAGCAATACTACCTTTACTCCAGGTAGGTACCTGGATATGTGTATCACCAGCTCAGATTGCTGTTTTCTCCTTAGGATCCTCTTCCTGGCACAGAATTTTGATAAATTTCTCTCTTGACAATAGTATTGATGCCTAAAGGAGTGTTTGGTACCCACACACAGAATGAAAGATTCCAATAAAAACCTGCATGCCCTAGGTACTTATGACTCACAAGGAACAGCCTTTTAAGAGTCCATGGTTGTTTACATCAACAACAAAGTCTGTTGACATCACAGAAAAGAGCAATGACGTACATCAGAAGCCAGGATGAAAATAGAAAAGGCAGATGGACAGTGAGAGAAAGTGAAATGCAGTCAACAGCAGGTGGGTAGCAAGAGTATTGCACACAGTAGCAACCAAGCTCTTATTTAACATTCTTCCTCACGTGATATGTTAGTATAGCAGTTTCTGATTTAACAAGGCATAGCAAATCTCCTCAGACTGCTTGTGGACTACTTTAAATTTTTGCAAACCACAAGGAATACTCTCAGTTCTCTTCCCCATGTCATGCTGTTGCAGGGTTGCTACCTGTGTGCAGAAGTACACACATCCACTTCTACAGAAATAGCCACAGGACTGCAATGTATATTGCAGCACTCTCAGTTCTCTGAATTTCATTAATCTCTGTTTATACACTATCTCCCAGAAAGATATATAACATTATTATTCCCCAGTAGCGTAAAAACACAGATTTCTTGCCTGCATAAGTTAGAAACCAGCATTAACCTTAAGTTTCTGATCATGCCCCACAGAAAACATTATGTATGGTATCTGCAATATATGATACTATTGCCATGTCTTTGTAATTAATACATGCCCTAGTGGTATTCTTTTTTGTGTCCTCCTTTAATTTCTGCATAAAGAAACTGTTGGGTCATGTTGATGCACTCAGAAAAGGAAGTAAAATAAAACTGTCTCAACAAATTTAATTTTACCAATTAGAACAGCAGCAATCAATTGTATCAGTTACAACAGAAGTATAAGGGTCTTCATGTATAGAATCATCCAGGGCTGGAAATAAATACATATCCAATGAGTCAGCTGATTTTTCAAGACTTTTTTGGTGTCTAGAATGATATTTAAGTAGAATATAGGAAACTAATTTAAAAAAACCAACAACATTGCACTGGCTCCAAGTTCCGGTGGCTGCTATGTATAAGGGGTACATGTAGTCACCTGGCATCACCCTTCTTGGCATGAGCTTTTCCTCATGTTCCCCTCTCCATAAAGTTTCTGGGTGTGCAGTACCATGGCCAGAGGAATACTAAAAGGTGCTCAGGTCCAGCAGCTCCCAGTGACCTCCACATGAAGTGCAGAAGCCACAGCCACATATGTTCAAAAATATAGCTAGAAAAGGTAACCCTCAATACCTTTTACATTGGTTCATTTTCTAATTACAGTGCTATTAAATGCTATATCTATTCAATGCTATCCCCCTCTCTCAGTTTTACTGAGTCTGTCCTAACCATTAGTCGACAGAAACACACAGAAACTGGAGCCACACCTGCAAACACTTGCAGCCAAGTGCTCTGTCCAGTCACTCCTGGATGATAAAGAGAGAATTTCGTGGTTACACCATTTGAAAGCAAAGCCTCTGACAGACTTTGAAGATATATTAGAAACTGATGGCTGATATCATCTCTGCACAGAGAGATTTCTAGTGCATACTAAAAGTCATATTGAACAAGGAGGTAGCTCAAAAATGGACTAAAAAACTGTCCAGGAAGATAAGCAAAATGTCTCAGAAGCAGGGCAAATAATGAAAGGTGGTGATATCTTCACCCATTCACTTCACTGCAGCATCTGTGACAGTCCTGAGCAACAACAACTTTTTAACAGATTTTGTGACAGAAGATAAACCTGGTTCAAGTCATCATGATTTAATTCCCATATGAAATTATTTAAATCAAATAATAAATTTAAACAAATTAATAATCAATATGTTTGATTTCAAAAGGGAAATGAGAGGAGGAAGGTTACTCAGCAAAACTAAAACAACTATGTACACAGGAACATGCAGAGATTGCCTAAATTTTCTAAAATCAAGCTTAAAATGGTTGTGGGAATTGCATTCTATTCAAGAAGAGAAGTAGGTTAACAAGGCAGCGAGAATGCATTTGAAAGAAAAGTTAGTACAGATGTGGTTGGAAAGATTAACAAATATTACTCCAGATTTCAACAAAACTGAAGTTTTTTTATGATAGGTCCTTGGAAAACCTGTCTTCGTATATATCCACCATCAAGGTATTTAGCCTCATCAATTTTCTTATTAAATTATAATAATTTTATAAACAATTATATACAATATGCCACTATGAAAATTATTATATTCTCAATGGTCCTTATGTATTTCATCCATTTGAGAAATGGCGTATTTACTGTGGCTTCCCAAATAAAATATGAAATTTCAGCGTTTCATTGTTGGAGGAGATAGATAGATAATTGTTACCTAGATGGTGAGTGAAGTGGCTGTCACTTCAGGATTCCATTTCCCACACAATAATATCCAGAAAAATGCAATTAAGAGCAAAAGTACTTTAGATCTTAAAATTCTATTATTTTCTTTAGGTCTTATTTTAGTAATGAGTTTGTGGTTTAGCTTTGTAAAGGTTAGAGTTTTCTATTGTATCTTAAAATATTTTTACTATAAAAATATATTTTGCAAGTAATCATCTCATAAGTGAGATGTGACATTTCCATGGGGTATTATACACTAAAAACTCCATCTTCAACCATTAATATTTGAAAAAGTGTTACAATTAAAGATACAATGAGCATGTGAACACAGTCTACTTTTTACAATGTTGTAAAAATTAGTACTATGTTTAAATACAGTTTCAAAATAGCCACTGTTAATCTAAATTTAAACTTTTTATTTAGTCTCATTTTTTTTAATTTCAATTTGTATTCATCAAAAATTTGTCTTTTTTTCCAGTATTTTTTAGAGAGTTTGTTCATTATTAAAGAAAAGAATAGGATTTATATTCAAATCTTTTATCCCCTCTTATTTTAGAAATATAAACTTGAATATATAAGTTTCTACAGTTTCCAAGATAAATGGCAAATAAATTGTAGTTTCTGGAGAGAAGAAATAATGGTAACTGCACTTTGTTGGGAATTTATTGGAATAGTGCAAGGATCTCCAGGCAGCACGGGGCACAGCTGCTAGCTCATAGTGATCATAAGATTAGGCAAGATTATTCCACTCTTTTTTCTTCCCCACTCTGAGATGAGATTCCTATAGTTAGAATTAAAGTACATTTTAAATGCTGTCTAGATAAAGCCATCTCATGGGCTTACCAAATAGATGGCAGCACTATTAAGAATTTCTGCAATGCTGCAGCCCCCTTGTCTGTAACTCTCTGGTCTCCCTGCATTTTCTGTATATAACTAACATTAAAGAATTTCTCGGAAAGCAGCTCTTCTACCTTCATACCTCATTGCTGGAGGCCTTTGATTGCATTTTGAACTTTTAGAGTTCTTTCATGCATCTTCAACCTTTATTTGTGTTGTAACTGCACCTAAAAAAGCCTAAGCTTTTCTTCACGTACCCGGGTAGTTACTCAGCTACGCATACCTAGATGCTTACAAGCTCTTAAAAGTTAGACAGAATCTATGAACTACTTAACATATGAGCTGCTGAGGCTTCGGAGTTCTTCAAAAAAAGATTTTGAATTGTCAGCACTCCACTTAAGATCAGGCCCACAATATTCTCAAGTTATGTTAGAAAAACACCTAAGCATCTAATAAAGCATTAAAAAAAAAAAAAAAGAGGTGGACAATCACAGCCAGGAAATTCAAAGCAAAGGTGAAATTGTTTGAAATTAAAATTTTGGACAGGAAAATGCAAACTTAGAAGTAAGCTAAACATGATCTCTCAATTATGTCTCTGAAGAAAATTCTCCCAATGTCATCCCACTTTAATGCCTTGCAGTGTGTGTATATGGGTGTCACTGAGCCTGTGCATGTGTTTGTGTGTGTGCTGGGAACTCAAAAAATGAAATTGCTTACGCTTTAAGTCTAAGACAAAATTAGGTAAACCTTTGCCCTAATGTGAATGCTAAAATCATCATTTAAGGTATTAGTCTAAGAGAAGGGCTTTCTTTTAAATTTTACTTTACAGGATTTTCTAAAATTCTTACTCATCCCTTTATAAAATGCCACCAGAATGAGATTTCCAAGTATTTTATCATACCACATGTGTTTTAAGCATTCTCCTCTCCTTCACCCAAATCATGCCTGTATGACTGCTGTATTCTAGAGAGTTATGACACAATGCTCAGACAGGATACTGAGCTAAATCATAGGAATAGCTGTCCAGATCAAAGAACAGATGTAAATGTATGTGCAGCTTGTTTATATTTACATAAATGTGGTCTGTGGTGTTAGCACCCATAAAATTAATGATTTACTTTGTAAAGCACACAGAAATCCTAGTTGGGAGCAAGACACCATCTTTGTAATCACTAAGGTTAACTATTAGACCAACCGTTAGACAAACAAAACAGAAAAAACAGACCTGCTTTAGGTACCTCAGCTGCTAAAAGAGAGCCTTTCCTTACACGTTCTAGTAAAAGTAAATACAATTTTAATACAAAATTATTAAAACAATAAATCATGAAAACCATAGATCAAGAAGTAATAAAATTATCTCTTTGATATCTTTTTCTCTCTCTCTAGGCTGAAATCAATTTTTAAATTCAAACCAAACTTAAAAGCTTTAAAGAAAAACTTACACACATGGGTCTACATACATACCAACATATATGCAGATATTTAGAAAGCAATTACCATTCAGAAAGAAAACTAAACCCCTTCACAGAAAGTATTTCTAACCATCTATTGGTAGTGTTTTGGTAAAATTGTAGTCAGAACAAGCCAACATCAAATTGCCCACCTCAGATTTGAACAACCAAGAGGATAAATTGTTCCAGCATGAGCCTTTCTGTCTTCTCCAGTAACACGGATACCTACAGTGCCTCACAAAATTATGGAGATCACTGAAAAAAAAGGGATAGCCAAGAAAAAAATACCCCCCTTCCAGGGAAGAATAAAGATAAAGCAGCAACTTTGAGCATACCCAAGTTTGCTTTTCAGTTCTTTAAAAACAAACAGAAAAGCCTAAACTTTCATTCAATAAATATAGTCATCAAGGCAGCATTGAAATCATGACCATAAAACAACCTGACATGAGTTTCTGAGTAAAAGTCTGATAAGTAACAAGCCTAATTTAGGCTGTAACCTGACTGATAAAACACACCTGAAATAGATTAATCATTGTGAGCTACACTGTTCAGCTGATTGTGTTTTTACACAGCCTGAAGTGCTAAGTCTATCTTCTGCCACAGGAAAACCCACCCTCCACTCCAGCAGCCCAGTTAGGAATATGTCTTTTCTTTTTTTACTGTTTTGGTTTGGTTTTTAATTGCACAATAATCTGTTAGACTTAAGAGTTTCTTTGACTTTGTAAACAGGAAAGTAATAATTTAAAGTAGGCTTTTCCCCCTTGTTTATCTTGAAGATGTTCATATAAATGAGGACATCTACATGCAATATGCAAAATTACATTAAATATTATACAAATATTTCTATTAGATAAGACCATTTTTATGCCTTGGGTAAATCAATTTCCTTTCCTGTCTTGTTTTCTAATATATTTGTTCAGTGAGGATATTTTCTGTCTTGTATATATTTCCATACAGAACTTGTACATGATTTAAAGCAAAATGCACTTCTTGAAAACACTGACTTCTATCATCTATTTAATTTTTGACCACTGATTCTCAAAGCACAATCACTGAAGCACCTTTTAGAATAAACTGATATTACATGAAGGAACTAGGATGCCTCTGTTCCAATTTTATCTAGTCGCCACCAGCTGAACACATCATTCTGAGCAAGCAGATTAAACTCATTTTCTCATTTCCAGATTTCTCACTGCCAGCATTTACAAAATTGTGACAAGACATAGAAAAGTTTCAGGATCTATAGACAAAACATGTTAAGAAAAATGCAAGGCATTGTTGTCATGTAATGGACTGTCTTCCAGCTGCTGTCAATTCCAAATAAAATCATGGGAGCTGAACTTCTCTGCAAAGTCATTTTCCTGGACCATTAATTCTGAATTGCCATTTACAGAATAATTGCACTTTTGTTTCCTTGGGGATCTTGCTGTTATACTTTAACCTATGCTATCCTTCTTAACCCTCACATCAAAATATATACAGCTGAAATGGAAGTCATGAGCTATAGGTCATTAATGCAGAGCTGGGCCTAAGGGTATCTTTAATAGTTCTGTCGAGGACATCCTTACAATGACTGCATCTTTAGAGGAGTGGAAAGATTTTGTCCAGAAGGACGCAGCTGGATCTATTCTGAGAAAGGTTAGCTGGGACAGCTGAATGTCCCTGAGGAGATAATAAATTGCACTGGCCAATTTGATAGAGCTGATTCTGAACTGGAGGAAATCCAAACAGCAAAAGCCTTTTGAATGGTAAATACTTACCCCATTAATTGCTGAAAGTACAGGTAGGCTTGAGGGAGTTTCATTTCAACTATGCTTTTATTTTTTAGGTAACTTACAGATAAAAAATGTACTGTACTTGAAAATGACTCTCATGACTTTGATGAGGCTCGAGTTGAGAAACATTTCTCTTTCGTTCCTTTAGGAAACTCCAAGGTAGAAGCAAGGCTAACAAAGTTAATGACTTGATGTCAGAAGTCAGGAGTGGAGGATCTGAGGCAGGAAGGAAGCGCAGCTGCCTCTCGCTAGTATGCAGGGTAACTAGGAAGGCGCTGCCTTAGCAAGAGCATCATTCCGACCACACTTTTGTCAGGCTCTGAATAGAAGGTCACCATTTCCCTCATTTTTTTCCTTCCAATCATTATTTAGTCTGCTCAGCAGCTGCTAGAGCTGGCTGCCTCTGAACTTCATTGCTGTAACTTACTGAGAAACTGGCTTATTATGACAACGCAGATCTCCCAGCAGATCTGACCTGCAGCTGCTGCCCTGTCTCTTTCAATCTACTCCAAAATACAGAGATGACTCCAGTGCACAGCATTTACTGTACAAACCACTGTGGGGAAATGCTTGATCAATAGGAAAAGTTACAGGCTATGAGGGGATTTGGGGCCAAATATCTTAAGTAATACAAAGACTGGATCTAATAAGCTTAAGGTAACTAATTAAAAAATGTCCCTATGAGAACTTGTTGTTTAAAAACGTAAAGTTTTACTTCGTCATCTTTTACCAAACAAAGTTCCAGTATTTTATGAATGTTGTTTCACTTTTCACAAGACATTGGGCAAGACACAAGGTATCTATAATGCCACAAACTAGACAGTAGTTTTTTGGAGATATGTTAGACAAACTCTCAGTAACAGAGTGATTTTAGTAAAAATTATTGTACTGACTCAGGAATTTACAGGTTCAAATAACTGATAACAGTGTACGCAACTTTTAGAGCCTTTGTTAGTAGCTGGATGGTAAGAAGGGTCTAAACCCACCACTGCAGTAGTTTCAGGAGGTAATAAATACTAAGTGAGCAAGGTGAAAAATTCACTTTCCATGCTGTTTTGTAGGTAGCCCCAAAAAAGTTAACCTGACCAGGCTACTAGTTTTGTAGCACATCTATTAATAATTTTACACATTAAAATACTTCTATTCATTTAATTTCACTTGATTTTTACAAGAAAGCGAGAATTTTCAGATTGTCTGTTTAGAAACCAGATTATTGTTATAACATAGAAGACACCCAGACACGGCAAATGGACCTTCAGTGTGGATGCATGAATTCAGTCCAGTTATTCCCTTATAATTAAGTTGCTATAGAAATTAGAAACTGTTGAAAAACAATCTGATACCTTTACAGTATCCTCATCTCTTTTACTTCAGTGTAAAACTATGGGATCTAGCTAGTGCACAAACTAGTTTTACAGAACAGACAATGAAAAAGTTTTATTTTCCTAAAGTAACCTACTCTGAGTCCTTTTGGCTTTCCAGAGACCAACTACAAATCTGCTTGTAAATTTTCAATGGGATAAACATGCTTTTGGATGGCATATCTAAACACTGAAGCAAGATAGTACAACTGGTTCAGGAAGACAAAAGAAGAACTGCGGCCTAAATCTTTGACCAGAGCTTACCATTAACGATAAAAATGGTAGCAGAAATATAGCAGTGTATCTAAAATCCTAAAAAAAACCCAGAACAGAACACCACCAACAAAAAAGCCCTCTATGATTTTGTTTGGATTTCATCTGTTTCAGGTAGAAATTTCAAAATATTGTTAAAGAACATTTCTCGAATATTTCTTTACTTAGGAAGTAGTGGTACTCCTACTGGAACTAAACCTTCCAAGTTTTTCTCACTATTTGTGGAGTACTTTTGATTCACCAAGAACTGTGTTGTGACTACCTTTGTATAGATACCTCAGGGAGAGGGAAGTGATATATTAGTTAAGGCACAATTTTTGAGCAAGGCTGTATTCCAAGTTCTGTCCCAACTTCCTCTGTGACCTTGAACAAAGCACCTAATTCCTCTGTATTTCAGTTCCATTTCTAGAAAATGAGGACAAGGAAACTGTGCTATCTCAAGAGTCCTGTGAAAAGAAATTAATTAGCAGTTGTGAAGCACTTATATGCTGTGGCCATGGCAATCTTCAATCTGACAAAAATGGGGCAACGTAGTAATGGTTTTTCCGTGATCTGCACACCTAGAAAAGAGTCAGCACTACAAGCTTTATTCTTGAGCACTTGATACTGATGAAATCAATCACAGTCTCTTTCCATCCCCTGTTTGCCTCTGAAGGAGCACAGCTGTATAAAATAATGGATTAGAAACCACCACATTTGCAACACAATCATATATTTTTTATTTGTCTGCTAATCCAGACAAAGAAGAAAAAAATTCACTTAGAATACTTATGCCTCCACAAAAACAAGCTTCTCCAAAATTGTTTCTTAGAAATTGTATTTTCTGGAACACTAAAACCAGGCAAACTAACAAGGAAAGAAAAAGAAAAAAAAAAAGAAAGAGAGAGAAAAAGAAAATGGAGCATCAGATTCAGAAAACACCTAGCAGAGGAGATTCCCTTTTACAAACTGTTTTAGTAGCTGGCATACTCTGCAAGACATGCACAGTGATCTCTCCTACGGGAGACACAGTTTTAAATCTCATGGCTATCTCACTCCTCCCACAGCTCACTTTTCTCACCTATTCCCATTATTTCCATTTGATGCCTTCCTACAAGTTCATCACAGATTCATAAATAGTTTGGGGATGACTTAAACTGGGGGTGGGATTGGCATATTTAGTATTCATGCAACATTTTTAGAGATTTTTATGAAAAAAACCAACATTTTTTAAATGTATCAATAACTCTTAAGTTATACAATATGTGTATGTAGTGCTACTATTAATGTTTATACATTGCTTATAATATAAATATTATAAACATATTATATAATAAATAATAATGATTATGCTATATATTATTTATCTTACCTGCAAGTTAACTACTCTTACAAATCTTAATGCTTTGTTGTGTTTTGAATTTTGAAATAGGTAGTTCTCTGTATTGTGAGTATTTTCACCTCAAGAATACTGTTTGTCTGGAGAGGTTTCACTATTCTAATTAATTCCTGTAAGGTGTGTACTGTGAATATCTGTTTCCCAAAATAAACATGGGTCAGTTCATGTCTAAAAGAGCAACAGAAGACACATCAATAGAAGAAATTTTTAACCCTTAGGCTAAATTGAAAATTTTAGTACTGCTCTCTTGAATTGTATGCTAGACCCCTGTAAAAATAGCTGTTCACTCAAATTTAATTTTAAGGACCTACTTTTAAGAATATTTTGAATAATTTGAAAAAAAAAATTGTAATATAACTTCAAATCAGTTTGCTGATTATTTTTTCCCCTGCCAATACTGGCTGTCAAACACTATTGCCAAAAGCCATAGTTTCACAGAGATGATTTTATGGTTCAAGATCTCCTTGATGTTTAAAAAAAAGAATTCTTAAAGACTTTTTAATGCACACGTCTGTAAAGGCTCAAAAAACATATGAATGTTTCACTACTATTGTATGTACACATATCTACAAACATTCAACATATGTTCTTAATTTGGAAGGTAATTTGCATGCTACCATAACTTCTGGGATTCCCGTAGAACAAGAGTTTTTTCCCCACGATGTGTGTGTTCAGCAGCTGGCACAAACACCTGACTAATCCCACAGAGAAAGCTGCAACAAAGATGATTGATAAGACAGAATGTAATGATGGAAGTACAGAAATTATAGACATTGCAGACTGAAGAATGCTCAAGTGTGGCCGATGTTATTCTTCCCTGACACTTAATTAACACTCACCTGTCGTATTTTCCTTGAAAAAGAAAGATTATTACTCTGTAAACTTCACTGCAGTAATTTCAGACACTGACAGCCTGATACCATATAGCCTCGCTGTGAAGGCAAGTGTTTATAAATGAGTTTTTGAAGGCAGCACAGACAGGCTGGCACTCTAGATTAAACATATTTTTACATACATGCACAACCGGATTTGGAAAGTAAAATATGTGAACTGCATTTTATGCAGAAATTTCCTTAAGTTTTTCTCTGCGATGCTGGAATAACCAGAGACCTTAATACTGGTGTTTCTCTTGTTTAGCACATATTGGCAGGGCTTTAGCAGCTGCTGGGTAACAGACAAGGTTACAATTGTTCCAGTACATGAAGTGCCATTATGAAATCAAGCTGCTTTTTTTTTTTCCCTCTGCAAGACGTGTATCACTATAGATACAAAAAAAAAAACTTGAAATGGCAATTTCAAGTATTTAACTTCTCTTTTATTTAACTGGATATCACTTCTTTTCTGAACTTGTTATGAATATATACATGTCCACTAGACTTTTTAGGGATGCAATTTCTCTTATTAGAGAAAAAAGAATTTCATTGTGGAAGCCTATATTTTTTTTTTATTTTCAAACTGGGAATAAGTTTGTACAGAAAAAATATTTTTAATTCAGACAAGCAAAAAAAACCAACACAAAAAGGTATCTTGTAATTAAGCAAGTAAGGATACTTAGTTTTGTCTTTATAGCTTAACTTTCAAACTGTAACCTCAGAGGGAGAAACATTGCTTTATTGCTATTGCATCAGACAGTCCTCAAGTTAATTTTAAGTATTGACTGTGGATTCCTGGGGACAAAAAATGGTTTAGGCTTTTCTTTCATTTCTCCCTAGTTCTGTAGCTACTCAACAAGAAAAACAATTTGGGACATGGCAAGGACATACCTGTAAACAACACTTTTCATCAGAACAGCTTAGAATGTCCTGCTTTCTGTGGGATCCTAAAAATGTTGAATTCCCAGACACTTTGTTGCTGGAGGATGCACTCTGAACTTTCAAAGGTCAGATCCTTTCTATATATATCAGAGCTATCAAATTATTATGCTGCACTGATGTGTGAGATTTAGATATCCATTAACACCGTAAGAAACACTCAGGAGTTATTGTCCTTCCCAAATCATGAAGCCGGATGTGCAGTGTAAGGTATAGTTCTGTTCTGCAGACTACTCCCCATGCAAACACTGCAAAGGTTTCCAAAACCAGAACTTTTCCCCAGACAAAGAAACTAACCAGAATTAATAAGAGAGCTACATAAAACACCTTATAATTGCCCTTACAGATCACAAGCCCATCCACAGGTCAGCATGCAGCACAGACAGCAGGTAACCTGGCTCTGTTGCCTCTGCAGCCTTCCACCTCCCTTTGAGTCAGAGGAAGGAGGAAGCCCTGGCATTTCTGTGGGCGACGTGAATTTCTTGCCTTGTCCTTTTGTGGTTGTAAGGCCTGATGCTACACAAATCTCCATATGAGTGCAGGACCTTTTGGAAAAGAGGACTTTGCAGGGCAGAACTGATTTCTCAGGTATGGTTTGTTAGTGGGTTGGTTGGCTTGTTAGTTTTTTAAGTAGAGCTTGTTTATAAATCAGAAACCACCTGAATGTCCCAAGAAGTGGAATGTATATTTTTACTTAGTGTCCCATTACATTTTACGGTGGCTACAATAATTCAGAGCTAGGTATAAAAGAGCAATAGCATTTAAAATCATGCATTTCACACTACCCTACCTACCAAGGTCAATAAAAATGTCTGGTTTTCATACTTACTTTGTTGTACAAGGTGATATGAATGGCAAGGTTGAATGCTTCCCTAAACCACAGTGTCTGAAGTTGAGAAGGGAAAGTCTTCAAATTATGCTTACACTTGACTTATTTCTAGTTGTGATTTCAGTGAAAACTACTAGCAGGCACTATTTAGTTGAAGAGGTGCTGGAGAACTGTGAGAGATCTCTAGGAAATCCATGGAGGGTAAAAACGGTTTATTGTATCTTCTGCAACAGGAAAGTAGGCAGTGACAGATGGTGCAGAATGCAAAGTTCACAGCAAAAGCTCCTCCTTTAAATTATACTTATGTGGAACAGCATATACATACCTCAGTACAAATATCTAGCCTTAAATCTGAAACCAAAAAGAGTAGAGTACTCATCTACTCTGGCTGCTATAAATGATTATGCAGTTGAAGACAGACAAGATGTCTCAAATGACATAAGAAAACACCAGCCTGACTCTCCAACAAAATTTAATCTTGATTTTGAGGTAAAAAAAGTTTGCAAATACTCTTTGAAATATCCATATACTTTCAATTATTCTTTGCTTTTATGTTTGCTTAAGACAAGCCCAGAAAAATATTGTCATGTAACTTAAGCTCAGGCAACTTCTGTAGTTACAATAAAAAATACATATCTGGAAATATTTTTTGTAATTCTATGTTTTTAGATATTTATTTCTATGTCAACTTCCATAATTTCTTCTTCTTACTAAAAGTTAGTGTGGTTATAATACATGATAGTCTTCAAAATTATGATCTAATGATACTCTATATCTAACCCCATTTGGGTCATTAAATTTGGGCAATTTAATTACACTGCCCAAATAGTGAGCAATATATTTAGCTAAGATAAATAGCTTTAAATAGGCTGTGAGGTGGAGTTGAGGCCCCACTTATTTAGAAATGTTTGGAAACTGTGTTTAAACGGACAAATCTGGAGTAATATCCCACACCAACCTCACGCGAGTTCAATACAATTCAAATCAATGTTATCAGTATTCCTGAGGTTAATCTTGAAAGAATTGTCCGTAAACAAGAGTGAAGCTGAACACTTTCCCCTAAAACCATGAAGGAGGAGGCTTCAGTTTCACGCCTACCTTTTTATAAGTTTCGTTCCCTGTTTTATTCTCTGTTTCATTATTAAGACATTCCTTTTTACACTGTAGGTACCTAAGGTCAGGTAGCAATTGCTCCTAATTTTTAGCAGGCTGCCCCAAAGGCGTTGTACGGTAGTTCAGCTACACTACCAGATGAAAAGTTACCAGTCATTCACAATAGTACTCATGACTGGAATACTGATGGGATACTGCCTATAGGCTGTAACTCCTGTACTCCTCCTGCAATATCATTATGGAGCATTTGCAATGGATCCACCACCAGCAGGCCATTCTCAAACAAACAAATTTGTTGGGCAACAAAGACCATCAGTTCAGAAGTACAACTGCCACACACCAGGCAGACATGCACGTTTGTTTTCTTTGTCCTTCTGAGAATGACAGCCTCTAAATGCATTGGGGGTTTTCTCATTATGTGCAACTATACATCTGAATCTATTGTACAAAAACACGTATTCTTTTATTTATCTTTCTACTATCTGAACTTGCATTGTTTCTCTGGAAGTATTCCTCATCCCTTGATCCCACAATTTTCTCCATTGAAGTCTTAGAAGAAACTACTCACACTCACTAACAGAAGTTTTGTAGGACTCAAAATTCTATCTTCTTTGCTTTCCATACGAGTCACTCACCTAAATGTCATTCAACTATTCTTTAAATGACATGCATGCTTTTTTTTGCCACACTCGTTGTCTTTCATAATCTAAGAAAATTATGTCAATGGCCTCATGTTCAAGCCAAAACTTCAAAGAGTCAGTCCACTGGTTACGTAGGTAGGTGAAGGAGACTGGAATTGCTGCCAGCTGCACTTGATATTTTTTGTCTCTACTGAATGTTATCTTCACCTTGCTTCTGAAATTTGTTTTATCTACTCCTATTCCAAATGCTTTGCACTACTCTACTCTCAGTCTTCCAGCTGCTGATATCAATTTCACAGATGTCTGTGCATCTCTTCTCCTAAACCACATACTCATTCTTTCATACAACAAGCTACACTAGCTTTTCAGTGATTTCCAACCTTGATACATAACCCCCAGCAAGCACCACAATTTCAGAGAACAAGTTCAAGACATCGGTGAAGTCCCTTGGGCACTAAAACTTTCATGCCCTTAGCTAGGTCTATCCACTGTGTTGGGTGTTTTTGTCAACATGTTGCCTACATTTTTTTTGCTGCTGACAAGATACCAAATAACGCTTGATATGCACATCACTGGTTCTGAAGTCACAGAATGTACATCAGGCAGAACATAACAGATGACATGGCACACAGAGCAGTCAATAAGAAATCTGGCCAAGATTTTGTCAGGAACTGTCAACAAAAACATTACAGTGTAGTTTCTGCCGTCTGATTTTATCTTTTCTTCTTTCATATGGTGAGGATGATGTTTTTTTGACATCCTCCAATATCCTTGTCTTTCTGCATGGAGAAAGTAATCACCAAAAGGACCATATCTTTTCTGGATACCATAAGTGATCATTATCATCATTTTGCAATCACCTTTATAAAATTATTTACATCTTCTTATTAAGTGCTGGGAAGATCACATTTAAATCACTGTTACTTAATAAATGTATTTTTTAAAATTTTCTTTTCCAGTTCTCCCGTTGTCTATACACCGTCTGTTGTACCATGATGGGCTCCTGTTTCTTTCCTTCTAGCAAGTAATTTCCTGCCTCTCATTTCCTTCATAAATGTTCAGTCTCTGCTCTGAGACAGTTTTCTCACTTCTGCATGACAAAATAGAAATGGTGTGCTGAGAAGTTTTGGGAAAGCCCTTCTACCAAGAATGACATTCCCATTCTTCAAAAGTGACTTTAAAACTGAATGCTTCAACTGCAGGCATTTAAGGTTATTTAAGCATTACTAAAGGGGTTTTTTATGGCGTTCTCTGCAAATGACATAATACAGTTGTGTTCAGGTTTTCTACCTTAAACCAAATGGAGAATGACAGAATTGCAGTCTTTCACTATCTACTTACATCACAGACAATAATGATCCTTGCAACAAAATATCAATAACCACATTACTGAAATAGTCTCTCAAATGTCTTTTATGTGTTCTCCAGTTTTAAAGCCCTGTGTTAAGACAGAAAACCCCAATATTCTCAACACAATCTTTTAACTGAATTCACAGTATTTCATTGTTTTCGGTCAAGTGTTCCACAGGGGCAGTCGTGCTAGAAAGTCTAGTATTTTCTAGTTAAAATCAATAGGAAAATGTTCACCACATTCAATGGGGAGAAGCCAAGTCTGAACAGAATATCATCAATCCACCACAAACAATCCAGAAAACATGTACAACCATTTAAACTGCAAATATGTTTTTACAAGATGCTTTCAGCCAGAGTTAGGTAATAGGTTTTACATCTATTGGAAATAAGTTTTAAGTCTAAAAAAATGACTCAATTATTTTTTTACTTATTTTTACCATATGATACAGTCAAATTAATAAGCAATGCTAGTGCAATCTAGATGCTCAGCCAGCTGTCTCAGGCAGCTCACACCATGTTATTAAAGACTCTTCCTTGCACATGATTAATTATATTGCAACAGACATGTTCCCAAACTGTTTTTATTTTCTTCTTTTTTTAAGCGTGTGTTCTGCTTACTTCAAGGAAACACCAAATAAGGTGTTAATGATCATCTTTTCCCCAGATAATTAAAGAACTTTCCTGAGAAATATCATGCTGTTGTTCAGGCTTTTATACAATGATTACCAGCAGATATCAAGTGTTTACACTGAATATGACACAAATTAACCTAGCGGGAAACTCATTACTGCCGTGTACTTAAATGGTTATGAATTAACATATGTACCCATCTAAATTTGAAGGTGGGAATTGTTTAGTGTGCTGAAACTGGAATGGTGTTGCTAGTTCTCATAAAGGACACAGATCCCATTCTGGGCAATCATGAGCAACCAGTTAAAATCTGAACAGCTGTCATAAAATTCAGGTAAATCAAGCAGCTTTTTCAATACAATGTTTCTCCCACAGCTTCCTTTCTCCTTTCTGTCTTTCCTTTCACAACACCTGTGGGCCTACTACTTCTGCTTAACAAAATGCACACATTTTCCATATTCTTTGTCTTGTATTACTGATAAACTTCTTTACAGTGGTTCTGTAGCTGAATTTATCATCTTCTACTTTGAGATCCTGATGTAGAGGCCTACAAATCTTACAATTATTCATACATATAAAATAACCTACCATATGCAAAATGAATTTTAAAATATTTCAATCCTGTACTATAAATACTTTTGCTATCTATTTGTATTTTTAAAAGTTTGATAGACGATGTACACAATTACAAAATACAAGGTTGATATCCCACAAAAACTGACAGTATTTTACCAGTTGGTAAGCTGATAGTATTTCAAGAATTTGCTTCCTCCAGGGTTGTAATGGCTGTAGTGTTGCAGGTAAAACAGAAAGTTTGTCTACTACTCTGAATTTTCTATAGAGTGACAATACTAAAAAGAGAAGCAATAATATACGCAAGCACCTAGCTCCATGGTTTCCAAATCTGTGAAGAGGGCCATTAAGGAACACAAGAAAAATAATGCAAAAATAATATATTTCTCAATGATAAATCTAAAACCCTGGGATGGAAAAAGCTTAAGTGATAATGTCTTATAAGTTATCATTATAACCTACTCTTTGTATAAAAATTTTTCTTTCTTTGATTAAGACTTATGGCTAGTAAGAAACATAGTAAGTGAGGATTCTAGAGCTCACTGAAATTGAAAGAGTATTAAGAATTCAGTGTTAAACAGCACTGGTCCCAGCACTGATCCCTGAGGAACACCACTCTTCACTGGTCTCCACTTGGACATGGAGACATTTACTGCAACCCTTGGAGCGTCACCATCCAGCCAACTCCTTATATACCAACTGGTCCAGCCATCAAATCCATGTCCCCCAAATTTAGAGACAAGGCTGTTGTTCAGAACAGTATCAAATGTTTTTAACAAGTCCAGGTGGATGAAATCTGTTTCTTTTCCTTCACCCACCATCACTGTTACCCTGTCATAGAAGGCCACCAAATTTGTCAGAGATGGTTTGCCTTTAGTGAAGCCATGTGTGCTGGCTTCACCTCATTTTCCATGGGCCTTAACAAAGTTTTTTCCTAGAAAATATTGGGACCAGCAGCTTGTGTAGATTGCATCTGCCACAGCCTGATTTGGAGAACGGTGTCCTTACTGTTAATGGGAGAGATAATGACATATGAGCTCATTCAAAATCAATCCAGCTTGCTGGAGGCGCATGAGATAATTCTGAGAAATAGATTAGTGCATTGGAAAGAGTGGAAAGAAATGCAGGGGGTAACAGGGATACCAAAAGCTTCATCAGGCTCCTGCAGCTTTCAGCTGGACAACCCTCTTACCTAGCAGGTACCTGCTTTAGGAGTGCACGCAGCATTTACTGCACGTGGATGCCTGCCCACACCGTGTCCTGGAGTAGAAAATAAACTGTTAGCTGCCTGATACAAAAGTGAGATTGCTACAGGTACCAGTCATGGAAAGAGAAAAGGTTTTCATTAGGAATCTAACAGCCATGAGATCAAATAGTATATGTTATCAAAAATCTTAAAACTAGATATGTCTAAACGATCTTATCCAGTGACATCAATATCATTTTAAATCAGTAAAAAATCTGGGCTTCAGATTTTTTTAGAACGTGAGAATGTCAACTCCAGTCTCCTTTAAAAATGTATTAATACATTTTCTAGTTTGGCATGTAATTAGGAGACATATTCCCAAATGTTGAAGGCATCAAGTGATTCAGTGGAAACTATGAAATAACTACGGCTGCTTGTAGTCAAGGCACTAATTTAGATGCTTTCTTAATGATTTAAAGCTTACTTAAGGCAATACATTATACATTTCCAAGTCTGCTGAAGAACACCTCAGCAGAAGTGCTTTTCTTCTGTTCCAGCATGCTGCCCACAAGCAAAGTTTTCACTGTCAGTTATGTGTATTAGCTTCCAGGCACACCTAGTACTGATCAATAATCTCTGTGTTTACATGGTGTACCCGTTCATCAAAAATCATTAACAGTATATCCAAAAAGTAATATAAAAGAAAGAGCCTAACCAATAAAATTAACGTGAAAAATTCTGTTGAGCGTTTTACCTGCTGACTGGGTTTCATAGAATCATAGAATATGCTGAGATGGAAGACACCCATCAGAATCATTGCAGAGCAGCTCCTGGCCCTGCTCTGGACACCCCAAGAATCACACCATGTACCTGAGAGTAATGTCCAAACACTTCTTGAACTGTCAGGCTGGTGCTGTGACCACTTCCCTGGGAAGCCTGTTCCAGTGCCCAACCACCCTCTGGATGAACACTTGTTCCCTGGTTTGATTTTGTTGTCTTAACTTCATGGAGCCATCAGGTAATTGGGCTTCCATCCAGTTTTAACTCACTTCTCAGTTAATCCTGCCTGGCACTCACAACATTTACATATGGATGAGAAGAACAGAGCAGTCGCAAAAATCTGCAAACATGGAAAAGCTGTCATTTTTACCACAATAGCATTTGCTGCATGGATAGAAACCTAAACCCCAAACTTCATATCACAGTTATGCAAGTATTTGCTCACACTTTAACACTGAATAATATTGCAGCAGGCATACTAGACCTCTACTGGTAATACTGCCAGCATGATATAAAAATAGTCTGTAGTCCATTTTAAGATCAACGCAATATGCCAACCATTAACTTACAAGAAACTCACTAGCTGAAAAAAACCAAAATTAAACAGAGTTCTATTCTCAAGTCTTTCACCTTTTATTCCCTTTGTGTTAATTGGAATTTGCAGATTTTCCACCACACCACAAAACTTAGACTCTCCACTGAAAAAGCACACTTTTAAAAAAATAACCACAATGAAGGTATTTTCAAGCTTGTAGTGTTCTCCTGCATGTATTTTTTTCACTTGCAGTAGATCAGGTTATTTGTGGTACTGTAGTTAATGCAGAGTATTTATACAATGGTTCAGGCAGAAAGACAGAGGACTCGTATGAACAAATGCTACAACACACTTAAATCACCAAGTCATTGCAATAAGATAGTGGAATTTAAGGTGTCTTAATTCTATTAAATTAAGTTTTTTTTGCATGTGTATTTTTAAAAGTAGTAGCGCAAAAGTAAATGTGAGCAAGAACTCTACACTATTTTGCTTATCTGTTAATAATTAATAAGAAAGTATAACTTTTTGTCTCTTGGAAGCAGTGGTGTCTTGACAGCATTGTTTACAACTCAGTAATACTGAACTTATTTTGAAATACTGCTTTAGTTTATTTAGTTCTACCAACCTAGTAAATACCACAAACTATTTACAAAGTTGACATGGTGTAAACCTGGTAGGCCTCCAAGCCCTGTGCAGCCACTCTCTTGCTCCCTGCAGTGGGCTGGAGAAGGGAATCAGTAGGTAAGTTGAGAAATCTCCTGGGCTGAGATAAAGACAGTTGAATACATAAAGTAAAGCTTTACAATGTGTTATCAACACCATTTTACTCACAAATTCAAAACATAGCACCCCACGAGCTACTATGAAGAGAATTCCATCCCCGTAAAAACCTATACAGAAATATTTGTAAAAGACTGAAATGTTTGGAAAGTGCTTAAAATTAAGCCTATATAAATATAGTGCCAAAGAACTGTGAATGACAAATTATTTTCCTTAGCTTCAAGCCAATGAGGTGGCTTAGATTACTACTTGCATATCAGTGTATATCCATTTCAAATTCATACTAGTATGTAAAAAAATTCTCTATTTTTTTATATATTGGCCCAGTGCACATTATCACATAGCAGTACATGAATCCATATGTCTGCTTCGCTTCCAGCTCTTTTGACAAAACCATTTTTACTCTGTCTCTATGGATATATGTAAGTCTTTAAAACCATACATGTGGGTGCACCTTTGCACTTCCTTTAGGTTTTGAATTAACCCTGAAAGTAAAGGACACAACCAAAAAAAAAACAAAACAAAACAAAACAAAACAAAACAAAAAAAACACAAAAAAAAAACCAAAAAAAAAAAAAAAAAAAAAAAAAAAAAAAAAAAAAAAAAAAAAAAAAAAAACCCTGAAAGTGTCAGGACCTGTGTGCTAGCCTGGGAAGACTTCTTGTGAACCCTTTCATTCAGAGAGAAAGCCTGACATAGGAAAATCAAACAGAAAATCAAATCAAAGCAAAGCAAAGCAAATTGAAGGCTGAAACAGTATACCACAAGGATTTTCTAAAAGACCTCATGAAAATCTGTGCCATAAAATAGTCTGTGCTTAAGAGGGAAGAATTAGCTTTGGGAGGCTAGTGGGAAAAATAATCTTCTTTTCTTCCCTTACTCCCCAATTCAGGGTAATCGACTTTCACTTATAGTGGTATATACTCATTTTCTTTCCCATCACCCAAGAGTCTAGTCTGAATAACACAGTTTTCCCAGAGTTACACCATTAAGAGGCATAAAACTGTGTGTGTGCGCCTGTGTCTGTGCTCATATCTGAACAAGGAAGCAAACTAATATAAAAATCTCTTTCTTCAGAATGTCTCACAAATTTCATTATATATCCCAGTGTTAATTCTACCAGAATGTTTCCGTACTTTGAATGGGATGCTACTTCACCTATTACATCAGGAAACAAAAAACAAAGAAACAAACAAAAGCTCCTAAAAATGATGTTATAAGCTACGGCATGCCTTTGTGTCATGTTTTCTGTCTTTGACCTAAAGAATGGGTTTTTTTAATGTTCTTCAGCAGAATACTTCCTGTACATTCATTTTAATATTGTATCATACCTAGATACTGAATTATTTCATATTAGCTTCAGCTTGAGTTCTCTCCTTGTTTTTTTAACAGTTCTGACATGACTCCTGCAGGCAGCTGTCACAGGCTGTATCAGAAAAAATGATGAGAGTGATCCTGGGGGTGCAGTCCAGCCAAGGACATCAGCCAAGAATAAACAAATGTAGACCCTGATTAGGGTCTAACAACAGAATAAGGCAGGAATTTTGCAAAATAATTTTATTTTCCCCTGTGAAGAATTACAGTTTCCCAAAAATCACATTCACTTCCAACAATCTAGGCTAATAGCAGCCCTTTAAAGTGAACAATGTGAAAAAATGTGATTGTTGGTAAAATGCCTTTCTCACAAAATTCCTTTGCTTTGGAAATGAGGCTCAGACCCTAAGTGTAAGTGTTAATCTATAACTTACCAGACAAGACTGATCTTTATCTGTGGGATTGCAAGCTGCTGCACCAGCACAGGACCAAAGGTACCCTGCCTGCCTGCTTCTCCAAGCATTCTAATGTCAGTGAAGCCACTTGCTCCCTTCACCTTCTCTCCCTCTACATGGATACCGGCTGAACCCATAGCTGGCCTTCTCTGCTCCCTGACTTCCAGGGTGCACAGGGACTGCACCGATGGCATGAGCCGCGCCTGCAGTCTGAAGGAAGATGTAGCTGGAGGGGAATATGTGCCCTGGCTGTGCTCTCATATTTGTTGCATAGGAGATGATGATTAATTTGATTAATAACCAAATTGTAAAGTTGGGAGTTCTCTAATAGATCTGTTTTTCCTTTCATTAGGACTATCATTCAGTTAAGTATTTCAGAACATAATGTTTCATCTTTCTGTTAATATTTTCCTTTTTTCATTTGTATTAACATTCTACAATCTCATCATTGTTTTTGACATTTATTCTTCTATTTCTTCCCTGTGGTCTTCTTCATTTCTCTTGTTAGTTATCATTTTATACACATTATGAATCACTTCAGCATCTGCCCATTCCAAAACATTAATCATTCACATTTTTAATAAACAAGCATTTTTAAAGAGCTAGCTATAATGTTGGGGGGGGGTGGGTTTTAAGAACAGTGGATAAGATTTCCACCAGAAACTCCAAACTTAATCTCCTATAGCAATATATAGGACTGATACAGACCTGAATTGTGGGGGATTTCAAGGCTCTTGTTTAGGTATTGCAGAACCTGCAATGCAGAAAATGCTGTAAGAGCAGCTGTCACATGGGAAAGTTATCACATAGTTGTCACATATCACATCATCTCTGAGTCTGTTCATTTTACAGGAAAACAAGGAAGTCTTGCCCTATCTCTTTTTGCTTGTCCTACTTTCACTGAGCTGTGATGATGGAATCTGTAGTTGGCTTACGTTTTTAGTTTACAAAATCACAAGAGAATGATGTCTAGTGTCTAATTAAACACTTACTTTTCTCAGAACTATGAAGTCATTTAAGTTCTTAACTGGGTAAAGGTTAGACACCTGCACATGTGATCTGAGACCACATTCTCTCAGTCACAAAGTCAAATCCATCCTGTCACTAAAACATGCTTCTCTTTTTGGTATATTTGCTTGCTTCATTGGGGGAGGCAAGAAGCTTGTTTCTGGTTTTGCTTTTTTGGCTGGAGCACCTCCCCTATGCAGACAGAGTGAGAGTTGGGACTCTTCAGCCTGGAGAAGAAAAGGCTTCAGGGAGATCTTATAGCAGCCTTCTAGTACCCAAAGGGGGCCTACAGGAGAGATTGAGCAGGACTTTTTACATGGCTTCAAACTGAAAGAGGGTAGGTTTAGAGTAGATATTAGGAAGAATTTTTTACTTTGAAGCACAGCAACAGTTTGCCTAGAAAAGCTGTGGATGCCCCATCCTTGGAAGTATTCAAGGCCAGGTTTGATGGGGCTCTGAGCAACCTGGTCTAATGAAAGGTGTCCCTGCCCAAGGCAGAGGGTATGGAACTAGCAGGTGTTTAAGGTCCCTTCAACTCAAACCATTCTGTGATTCTATGATTTCCAGGGAACTATCGTTTTGCATTTGTTAAGGTTGCTAGTTCTGCTTATATAAGCAGCACTTATGACTGCCAAATGCATATCTATGGTAACTGGTTTAATACCGAATCAGACTGCAAGTGTTAACCTGGTGTTGTCAGTCAGTGGCAGACCTCCTACTGATTCCACTGCTGCCAGTAATGCTATTGCTTTTATAAACTGCACACAGAACCCCAACTATCATCAGTGTTGTTATCAGATGCTGTGCATATCTACAAGTTTTATGTTAAGAGATTTTCCATTTCAGAGTTTTACCTGCTATTATTTATATATTAATTTCTCTAGGACTCTGTATCTGACATATAGATATAGATATATATATAGATGTATGTGATATCCATGGAAGCATCCTTTTCAACTTGAGCTGGACCCAGGTATTATTCGAATTCCTCTTTCACTTGTAGTCAGTTTTGGATCTGTCTTTGCCATTCCTCTTGCCTTTGAGAGTGTTCCTCCACACCTTCCAACCATCAAATTAGTATCTCAGGTTCTGGTGTCTCAAGTGGTCTTCATCTGATGCTGTCATTTATTGATTGCATTATTTATGATGTTACTGATGCTCAGCTACAGCATTTATTCTCATTATTCTTCCCAGCTGCTTTCCCCCTAATCTAGTCAATAAGAGAAGCCTTGCCTTAATTTCAGCAATATATGAGCTCTGGACAGCTTGCAGCAGATGACTAATCAATTGCACTACTCAATAAAAATCACAGGGCTCTCATTGGAGGCATTACAGCAGAAATCTTTATTGCTCTGTTGCACCCTTAGATGCTATCTGTTCAGTGATGTCAGCTATCTTTCAGTATTCATTATTTCACACTGTGTGAAGACTCTCAAAATTATTTTTATAGTGACTTAGTGCACATAACATTTCCCCTGGTTTTCCCACAATGTCATATCTTAGTTCACTAATTTTCCAGAAAAATCTGCCCACATCCCTGCTTTCTCCTGACAGACAAATTAAAATGATTATGTAATTTATGTTCAATCACCTCACTGGCAAATCTAAGTGCAGTAATTAGTAATTAATTGTTGAATTATGGCTGCTCAAACAGCACCAGTACTAACTGTCAAATATTTAAATACAAAGACATTGTTTAGGGAAGAAAACAAAAAAATCTTCTCAAGAAACATTTTGAGAACCCTGCTGTATTCTCGAGAAAATTCTGCATAGCATGAAACACTGTGCAATATTTTACCTTCATATTGGCCCAAAATTGTCCAGGAGTAGGTAGTAATATCATCAGTAAATTAGTCCTTATTAAGGAAATAGAAACAATTGTATCCTCATCGCTTAGAATGCTTGTAGGCATGCTAAAAGCACGTGAGTTTGATTCCTAGTATCATGGATTCTTTGTGTTTGTAGATCTGAGAAACTTTCAAAGTATTCTGAAAGGCCTTAGGTGTAATCAGCAAGAATTTTGTACATATGATTGAATACTGGAAATATGTAACCCACTGTAATAATTGCATGGATAGTTATGAATATATTGTTTATAAAAATGAAGAAGGTACCCATGCAAAAATTTATATTTCCCTCAAAAAATTTTTGTATGTGTAAAAGGTTGAAGTCAAGTTTGGTTTGATATAACTCTCAAGGAATTGCAGATTTGATTTTTACACTGCCACATACCACAGGCCCAAGCACACACACTTGTTTTGATAGACTTGATTTGTATTGTGCTAAAGCCAGTCCTGTGCGTCCCATCTGTTTCTGGAATGAAATTACCTAATCTTAAAGCCCTTCTATGTAAGACTATGACATTACCTTCCAGAAGGTAATGATAAATAGAATTTATAAGATTTATAGGCCACCTCAGTTTAGCCTGCTAAAGAACAGCAGAGTGCTACCATTTTCACAGAAGATAAGCAAAGATGAGCCAGGGAGCATTCTCTTGTCTGTGAAGAGCCCATACTGATCATTAGACTAATTAAACTCATTTTCTGTGCCTACTTACAGAGGACATGGAAAACAGTTTTCTTCTCTGCTCTTTCTTTTCACAAACAAGTACTTCTCTTTTCTGGAATCAAGAGCACTGCATGTTATGAAGCTTTTATTTTAGAGTGTGTATGTATATATGCATGCATGTACATACGCACAGAAACCTCTCTGCTTCAGAGGAATGTTAAAAGGGAAGGTATAGATCTTTGCAGGGAGTATCCTGATATACAAGATAGACAATATGGAAAATTTTAATATATACAGCTGCTTCAAGATTGTGGTAAATAATTTGTGCTTCCTTTTCAGAGTTCCTGCGTAGCTCCAGAATTAATAGGAATTATAAATGTGCAGCAGTTTGGGAAGCGTCTCTTCTATTTCCACAACGGAGAGAGGTAGAGGTATGTTTGGAGCTGTATTCCAATGTTAGGAGAAGAAAATTAAAATCTTTGTTTTGGCAAAACCCATCTAAGATGTATCACCTAAGCCCCTACAGTTACCTGCCCTCCTCGCTATACAGGCTATTTTTCGGAAGGAATATTTAAAGATTTTATTGAAGATATATTAAGGATAAACTTTTGCTAAAATGATGAGAAAGATATTGTCTTTCCTCAGACTATGCCTTTTTAGTCTTCAAGATTTCCTATAAATACTCCAGTAATAAGTATGAAAACAGAATTCATATTCTGTAACTAAGACGTGGGAAAATATAAAAACATAGTGAAGACCAAATTCTTCAAAATATCAAACACATAAAATTTCTAGCAAATTAATAACACTAACTTTAAAGCCATTTACTTCAGAAAGACTTTGGAAATATAAAACCATGTTTAGTAATAGTGAAATATCATAAGCAATTTTTAACAGATACATTTTAAATGCAGAGCTAAACACAGTCATCCTGAAGACTATTGTGGTGGGCTATAAATACAACCATTTCAAGTCATACTGCCTTGACTAGGCTAACATACAAAACAGAAAAGTTTGCTGGAAACTATAAAAAACGAAATAAGTAGAGTTCTAAGTTGTTTCTATCAATACTAATTACATGTCTGCAACAAGGTTAAATTAGTTGACTCTATAGTCAATATTCTCAGAGTAGTCTGGGGTTAATGTTTTAATTATTGTGTCTTTTTTAACAGAACAAATTATAGTTTTAGTTCTATGCTGTAGGCTTTCCCCTTATCCCTCTACTCCTTCTATGCTTTTTCTAGTAAAAAAGGTTTTTCCTAGTAGCGAAATATCTGAGGCACATATAGTTAATCTGAATTAATTTCTAGTGAAGGTACAGTTCACATCAGTCATACCTAAAGAAATGTATTATAAACTCAGATATCCAGATATAAATAGGAAAACTGGAAGAGCCCTCTGAGTGTACTTTTCAGTTATAGCATACACTTGTTTCACTGCAGAAAGATTTGTGCTCGTTGTAAATTTTTAAAAAGGAATACAAGTTAAGGAAATGTATAAGTGCAGGTCTTTTAAAAGTCTTATCACTAAACCAAGCTTTGTAAAAAACAGGCAATTGTAAAAATTATAGAAATTATTTTCAAAAATGGATGGTTTCCTGATCTGAGTTCTGTTTCCTCAGGAGCAATTATGAAAAAGTTACAAATTCATTGTACATTTACAAACAATGGAATGAAACCCAGTAATTCTGACTATTGCAAAGGGCAGACCCTTACAGAGCTGCATAAACATCACTAGGAACAGGTTTTCTAGAAGTATGGCCCAGAAAATAAATGCAAACAGAAATATATTGAAAAATATTGAATAAAATGATAAATCTTTTAGAATATAGGTCACATTATAGTGATAATAAATTGGTGAAAAAATATTTGCATTGTTCCACTGTTATTTATGAACATTGGCCTCATTTTTTAGGACAGAAATCATTAAGTAGTTCTCCATGTAAATTATTAGCTCTGTATCCACTTGGTCCTGTAGAAGATCAGCCTCAAATCTAGGTAAACTTTTTCATGAATGATCAAATATCTGAAGGCAATTTTATAACATCTTGTTTTTCAAGGAAATATTTTTCTGTCTGACACCTCTACTGTAAATGTAAAGCTGAATATTTATGAGCAACTTTTAAAATCTGAAACCTCAATATCATCTAAGTAACTCAGTTCCAGAAGAAGAGTGCTTTCTGTAAAGTAGACACAGTCAAAAAAAAAAAACCCCAAACACCAAAACACCCCCCAAAACAAACAAACACACCCAAAACCAACCAGTCTTGTTAAAGACACTAGAAGTGTCTTTAACAAGAAGAAACAAGTAACTCAGAATCCAATCTAAATATATAAATGCTTGCATTTTCTTCATACACCTCAAAAAATTGTTTAGAAGAAGGTAAGGATATATTCCTTATCTTAATAATCCTTAAAAAAACTCCTAATTAAATACTAGTTAATATCTACTGCAATTAAAGAGGTTACATAGAGCTGTTGAAAATGATAGCAGTAAACATTAACCAGTGGCTGCCAAAACCATACTGACAAAGGAAGAGTTAAGAAAAAGAATAAAACACAGGATACGAAAATCTCATTTCAGTTTTGAGCATAATAGATGAAATATTCACCTTGGCACCATCATCCGTATACTAATTTTTGTGCAGGTCTAAGGCTAAATACAGTAGGCAGATAATTTATGTTTTCAACAATTAAATACTACTTTATAAAATTTCTGTTGACTCTCAGAATGGCAAAGACATATTGTGAAAGGTGTATGTTTTGATGTACAAGCAAAGAAATAAGGAATGTGATTATATTGCTGCTTTGTGATATAACACTTTGCTTTTGGAAACACTTCAACATTTCCTTGACTTTCTTGATATTTTGCCCTCAGGTGATAGAACTGAGGGGAGAAAATGGCCATAATCCTGACATATAGCACTTTTCCTTCACTATTTTCTTAGGCCGTAAAAAATAAAGTTTTTCACAAAAGAGAAAACAGTGGTTATAAATGCAATGGGAATCTTCATGAGGAAAAAAACCCCAAACCAAAATAAAATAAAAACAACCAACAACTCACTGTGAAGAATAATTTTAATTTTTACAGCCTTGACAAGATGCCATTAGCTCAGAAGACAACACAACAAGAAAGTCATACAAGGTTTTTATTGTCAGGGTATGAAGTGGAGCAGGGAAATATTAAATTTCAAACTGCATTCACTTTCAAATCAAGATTTGGCAGAAAATGCTTTTTTAAATAGTGGTTATCCTTAACTGTCAAAATGCTGCTTACGTGCTGTCTGGAAAAATTATCATTCATATTCATTTGTCAGTACTTGTCCCACTCTTCACAGTCAGGCAATGTTAAAATTCAAGTCAAAGTTGGTTTTTTGTCAATGACATTTATTGCTCCTAAATACTAGTATGTACACAAACTTTTTCTGTTTCTTAATGCTGCCTGCACACATTACATCACTGTATTTCAGGCTAATTTCTCTGTGAAGAGCTACATTTGGGAGAGGGAACAGGATCTTCTGTTAGGAAGGAGACAGTAGTTGTCTTTTTGATCTTTCAGTTTAGTGATTTACATTATTTTTCTGACATGCCACAACATCAAAGAAAGCCATTCTACAAAAGCTTGACCATCACATTGCAGAGAGTTTGCTTTGCATAATGTATCTCCATTAGGGTTTCCATATGAGTTGACAATGTGACAGTTAAATCTCTTCATGCATTTCTATCACTTCACATAATAAAATGTCAAACTTCCTATGCACACTGAAGTAAAATATGTACTATATGTAACACAAAATCAAGACTTGCACAACCAGAGCTTGACAATATTCTATAAACAGGGGTAGTTGGTATCAGACTGGAATCTAGAAATTACAGTCTCCTAGGTATAATGGTTTCATTAAAATGTTCAAACAGTGTCTCCAAAGCTAATTTTCTTTCCAAAGTACCCATGCATAGAAAGTACAGCAATAAGACATCCCCCTGCTATGCCTTTCTGAATAGCAGATTAACTGCAGAACTAGAATGATGTCAATTTGTTTCAAAATATTGCAGCAAAGCTTTTGAATGGATGAGCAATTACTAACAGAGGGTGCAATTATAACCGAGTCACAGGGAATGTTTTAATATGGTTCTTCTCCCATGTACAAGGAATAACAAGGAAATGTAATGGAAGAGGAATAATGAGACAGCTGGCTTTGACAGCACCTTGGCAGCCATCACTAAGAAAGTAAGTGCATTAGTTCAGTGGAGTCCATTCTTCAAAGCATCTCCTAAAGAAGGATGAGGAAAAAGAATCTTGTCAGAGAGTAGCCGAAAGCTACCACCAACAGTGGCAGCATAAGACTTATTTGAATCAAAACAAAATTTAGTTTTTTATACTAATTAACACCAAAAAGACAGTAATTTGGGCAGTTTTTACTAGACAATCTTTGCATTTTTTTTTCTCCTCTTATCCCAGATCACCAGCTTAGTTTTTAACTCTTTGGAGAAGAAATAAAAATCTACTTGTGACCTCTCAATTCCACAAGCTCAGTCAACAATTCACTCTTTTTTTTCTGAATGAAATTTTTACAAAGTGATTTTTGCCATTTGTCACATTAAGGTGGCTTAACACTATTTCTGCACTTAAATAGGTCCTGCCTGGAGCCAGCTGGTCTGCCTAGGCAGGCTTGGGAGGAAGAAAATTAAGTTTCAGAAGCAATGGGCTAAATTCTCCTTTCAATTATCCATTGTAACCTTATTACATACAAAATCAATGATACAATGTGCTCCCATGTTTTGCTAGTAGAATCAATATAATTGTCTTTATTGGTATTCAAATGCTACAAATACGGCAAATGTTTTTATTAAAGATAGATAACTGCAACTAACCCCCAAACATAAAGAAGCTTTATCTGGACTACTGCCAAAGTTCATTTTTTGAACAATGTTCTTAAATTGCTAAAAGCTGCAAGAAACAAAACACTGAGATCAAACTGTGCCATGCCCAGTTCTGGTCTCCTCAGTACAAGAAGAGTATAACAAAGGGTCACTAAGATGACTGAAGGACTGGAGCATCTCTTCCATGAGGGGTGGCTGAGACACCTGGGACTGTTTAGTCAGGAGAAGAGAAGGTGACCAGGTTACTGTGTATAAATACCTGGAGTAAAGGTGCAAAGGGGCAGTCAGGTTCTTTTAAATGTCAAAAAAACGGAGACAATGGGCTCAAACTGAAACACTAGAGGTTCTCCCTGAACACTAGGAAAGGCTTCTTACAGTGATATTGACAGATCACAAGCTGCCGAGGGATGTTATGGTGTTTTCATCCTTGCATGTGTCCAAAAGCTCTCTGGACATGTTCCTGGGCAACTGACTCTAGATAGCCCTGCTTGAGAAGGGGAATTGGAGCAGGTGACCTGGCAACATCCCTTCCAACCTTGACCATTCTGTGATTTCGTGGTTCTCTGAAATATTCACATACTTGGTATAAAACTTTGTGGGGAAAAAAAAAAGTATGGACAAGCACAAAAGTATGCAAAAGCACAAGCTGCTTCTTCAGCACCCTACTTCTACACCTACTAAATAGTACATTCTCTTCAGAATGCTCCTGTCTATAACTCACTCAGGAGAAGGAAGGTATAAGCACACCGTATCTGGTAGTATACTTCAGATTTAGAGTAGTATACTCTATATTTCTTGTAGGTTTGTGGGGGTTTTTAACAGGCTTGCCATGATCTACTAACATGGAATTAATCCATTAAAATGTATTCCATCTTTATGATTTTTTTCCCCAAGGTACAGATAATTGAATTGGAATTGTTGATCAGTATCGCTGTTCATAAAAGTGCTAATCCCTGTCCACTCAGCTCTAATAAACTACAATCATCAGGTTTTAGAACTCCAACACATCATTCAGCAGTTCTTTGTCTTGTAGGAAAAGTCAAATAGACCTTTGCCATCCAAACAACTGGGTATCAAAGTTAAGGTTTGTTTGGGCAGAAGTTACAGCATTGGGTGCATAGTGCTATTGGCATATATGTACATAATGGAAATTGCCCCCTTTATTGCCATCTGGAAGTAAGCCTTTTGACCTCCTCACATATATACGTTTCTGGGCTCTTTATTACAAGTTGGTATTGTTACAGGTACTATCTGTGTGAGCAAGAAATATTAATTTAAACCTATAGTTCTTAATACTATCATGATATCTAGGAGCACAAGAGAGCAAGAGAGACAGACTATGGCTCTATTGTACTACAGATTCTAGAACTGTAGGACTACAATTGCGTCACTCCCCTAAAATGTTTAAAAATCTTTCTGTTTCTTTCTCTTTCCATGTTGTAATTCATACCTACTTTTTACTTCTTAGAATACGAAATATATTCTCAAAGTGTGAATAACAATTGAGGAAATCTAGAGGCAGAATTAAAGCACAAAGGCATTTTCTTTCATTATCTCATCAGCAACCACTTACCTTTCCCCATTTTTACGCTACATACATCCCAGAGCAATCCAAACAGGAAATTAGGTCTTCTGGCTTCCTCCACCATTTTTCAGAAGAGTCTGTGCATGAGAAGATAGCCTACTTCCTAGACTATATTAACACATGATAATTATATTTTCAAAGCAAAAAGGAGCACATGTCCTTTGTAGTCTTTGATGGTAACTTTAAATTGCACTCATTGCTTTACAGCAAGTATCTCACTCTAATGAAAAATTAAGTTATAATTCTGAATAATTGTTCACTGACTTTCAACTTCAAAGTGCTTTGTAAATATGACCTAATTCATCAAAATTTTCGGTACTCAAGGGAATTGGGTACACAACAAGCAGAGATAGGAAAAGCAAGGCAAACAGGGCTAACGGTCAAATTCTGTAATTTTTGCCCAAGCATATCCTTGCTCAGGATTTTCCTTAAACAACAAAGGAAACTAAGAAAGGAGGCAACATTTTTCTAAATCACAAATTGTAGCTAAAAGTGCAGTGCAACTGTCATTGATTTGTTTGGTGTTTGGCAAAAATATGTTCAGAAATCTCCGTAACTCCGCAAAACCTTAGGATAAGGACATTGTGCCAGCCCCCAGAATCTGCATGTAGCAGACATAAATTTCTTCCTCCACATCATAAAGCAAGTGAGCTTCTTACAGACTTCTATCATCAGTTTTGGCTTGCTTTTGTCTTCCTATATGAAGATTTGGCTAGTTGGTTCACACTGTATATGGACCCCTTATGGAATCCATTCAACTTTTCCCCCCAAAGCTTCCCATCCTGCAAACACAGAACACTTCTTTGCAATCACTGCAGCCTGCAAACACAGGACTACAGTGGATCTGTGGCTTTGAATCCAAGCACATCAATCTAAAGGAAATAGTATTATTTCTGAAGGTATAACTGCACCACAGCGGAAGCATAATTTCCATTAATTGTTCATCTCCATCTATAACATTATATGATCACTGAAAACATGAATGAAAATATCAAATGTTTCAACAGACGAATTCTGAAGTCAACAATGAATCATATTTGGTGTCAGCAGTATTTCTTAGTCTCTTTTTCTAAACCTTAGTCAATGCACAAAAACAAATGCATGGTTTTAAGCTATCTTAATAGTGGAAAGATATAATAAATATTAAGGTATCTATATATATACTCTATACAAATATTTACATACATCAAATACAAAAAAAATAGTGGATCACTATGAAACAAATCAGTAGGGAAAGGAGTATTGCTGATATTGATATCTATACATATACATAACTGCTCAGATAAAGCATCTACTTGTCATTAGACAGTTATGTAACTAATTGGAGAACACTAGCAGGATTTCAAAATTGTTAGGGTTATTTAACATTATGGTAAAAAATAAAATGAACTCTGCACAGTTTACATTTAAAACAGCCAAGAGACAAAATCTGGTTTATCTGCTTTTGATACTTTTTTTCTAGTATTTCTGTTAGTTACAGCTACCACTGAAATAAGGAAGGAAGGAGACGACAGAAGAGACTAAAAAAGCAAGTAAAGAAAGGAAGCAAGAAAAGCAAAAAAACAAGAAAGTAAGATGGTAAGAAAGCAAGTGCAAGCAAACAGGAAAGAAAGAGAGAGAAAGTGAAAGAAACGAAAGAGAGAAAGGAGAAAGAGAGAAAGAGAGAAAGAGAGAAAGAGAGAAAGAAAAAGAAAGAAAGAAAGAAAGAAAGAAAGAAAGAAAGAAAGAAAGAAAGAAAGAAAGAAAAAGAAAAAGAAAGAGAGAAAGAAAGAAAAAGAAAGAGAAAGAAAGAAAGAAAGAAGAGAATATTACCTCATTCATCTCTTTTCTATGTTAAATGCTGGGTGTCCTCATAACAGTTGGAGATAATATGGCATCGCCTAACTCAGAGGAACTGTCCTACAGTGTGCCAGGAGTAGGTAAGCCAATAAATAGCTGGAAATATGAAGGAAAATGAATGGGAAAAAATGCATCCAGCTTTGAACAGGAATTATCTAAACTAAAACATCCCGTGGGATGTTCTCACCTCTTAAATTGGATTAATGACTATGACCATAAACAAAGCCATCGTGTTTTATTCTAATCCAACAGGAAAACATGTATTACTACTGTAACGCACTTTTTAAATGAATGTTTGGCCACCACACCCCTGGCATTTTTTGCATATAAAACCACACATTCTGGGCACTTTCACAAATGCTTTTGCCATTCTATGATGGTACAACACGAGCATTTCCGTGAATGTGTTCACTGGCCGAGATGAAATGAAACTGTGCATTCATTTACCAAAACTGTGCGCAGGGCAGGAGATAAACCAGTGCAAAAGATGCTAGAACGAGCATTAGAAGGCATCCAAAGTACTTCTCCTTCCAGGGAACTAGATAAACAGCAGTATCAGCCTTATAATAATGTGATCTCTCTGTTAGTTTCGATAATGCCATATTTTACTCTGCCTGTAGTTCATTTTATGTGCTTAATGAGCTCAGATGTAAGTAGATCAATAGAACATACTGTGTAAGTAAATCAGTAGTAGTTAAAAGGTCAAAGTTTGTATCTAATCAGAAAAAAAGCCCACACCACTCTTTAAAATGGACATATGGTATTATATGTATCTACTGTATGTGTCTGAATATCCTGCCAGCTTCCCTGAAGCAGGGAAGACCCACATGTCACCTGAATCATCCCATTAAACTGGCCATATTGTGCAGGGAAAGAAGCAGGTTTGTAAAAGCTGTAGAATAATGTCACTGCTCTGCAGTTTCCACTTACAGTCCAGAAATTACAAGAAACAAATGCCTGATCTGCTAATTCAGATCAATTTCAAGCACACCACATTTGGTAGCATTGATTCAACAACAATCCTCAGCCAGCAGTACTTTGAAGTGCGACCACCAGAAGAAGTGAGACAGTCTCCCCAGTTCTCTGTATCACCAAAATGTGATCTTCTTCTGGATCTGCTCCAGCTGGTAAGAGGGAGGAAGGCAGTGAGGGCTCTGTGGTGCTTCACACTGCCTGGCTACACGGATTGCTCGATGCCAGGCTCAGGCAGGGGTGGGAGAGAGCTACTGCCATCACAGTACATGGACAGAGGAGATGGAGCCTTAGTGCCTGAGATGTTGTGAGAGAGGAATCACCACTGAGTTCCTGCCGTGCCTGAGGCTGAGGAGCACACTGTCCTAAAATACCCTTTCACAGGCAGTAACTTTCTTGAACAAAATTACTCCTAAATTAGCAGCCACCTATTTATTTGTAATAGAGCTAGGAATGAGACAAGAAAGCTCCAAAGTTTATTCTATAAAATAGAATATAAAGCCATATCCACAAAATAAAACCAACAAAAAAAAAAAACAAAAAACCAAAAAAAAAAACAAAAAAAAAAAAAAAAAAAAAAAACCCCAAAAAAAAAAAAAAAAAAAAAAAAACCAAACAAAAACAAAAAAAAAAAAAAAAAAAAAACAGAAAAAAAAAAACCACAACAGAAAAAGACCCCAAACCAAAATAAAACCATTTCACATAATTGAGTCCTGCTATTATTTGGTGATGGTTTGGGTTTGGCTGGAGGGAACGTGTGCTTGGTTTTTATTTAATGTACAAATTTATCTCAGTTGTAATGTTGTCATGATATTTTTTACAGAGGAAATCAATTGAAACAGCTTACTTATTTGGTTTACTTGTTCCTGCTGAAATGGAAACCTGAGCATGCCAATGCTGTGCTAATATGTGTAAACCATAAAATTACCCTGGCTGGGGACTACAGCTCGAACTAACTGAAACAGACAGCAGGCTGCTTTCATTACCCACCCTAAGTGAAACTAGAATACTGAGAAGCAAGAATAAAAAGTGAAAAGTAAATTAGGAACTGATTTTATAAATTCCTGTGAACAGCTTGCTATTCATATATAAACAAGAATCACAAAACACTTTCCTAAACAAAGGTTTGCAGAAGCAGCAGATTTCAAAGAATATTAATAAAAGAGAGAACTCTAAGATGTATCTAATTACTGCATTCTTGATCATGTTTATTTAAATAGTGCTAGTGTTTACCTTACTGTGTTTTTTTCCCCTTTTTCAATGTTTTTCCTGATAATATACCTTTTTTATGCTGAATACAAATTTTAGGGAAATAATCTATGACTCTAATGTGCATTATGCCAAGAACATACTAAATTTTATTTAATTGCTCTTAATAAAATCAAACAAGGTCATCAGAAAGTATAGGAAAGAGGATAATAAGAGAAAAATCCATCCAAAATGATCCAATCAATTACTATTCATCAATCACACAGCTGGGAGCAAATTTGTACTATTTGGCTCAGGGTAACATTTGCTTAAGCACTATTCACATGCTTAGTAGTACCCATGCTCACAGGCTTTGCTGAACCAATGGTTAGAGACACAAAACTGAACCATGGTATTATTCTTTCCTATTCCTATTCCTGTGCCTATTCCTACAGAATTCCTTCAAAAGATTAACTAGTTGCCAAAAGCTATGCCTAATTATGAAATTTGATACTAAAGCTAATCCAGCTTTGAAATACCTTGTCAGATCAAACACCATAGATTCATGATGCAAACCACTGATCATGGGGAAACACCAGCTGCTGATTCAAAACAGTTCAAGGCAGGGTTTTTTTGGTGAATTAGCTTTACTCTGGCAAGCTCGAGACTTCTCAAATAATGTCTGTCTGCCCAGAAAAAACCAGCATAAAAGTGAGAGGTCAACATGAACTCTGTATATGCGTTCTGGCTAATTTGTCAGAAATATAATTGCGTGTCCATTCCTCATCCAGATGAAATTAGCACTCCTGGGTCACCCAGTAGCACACAGATCAGGTATTAACAATAGTGGAATGAAAGCCTAATTACATTTACTGTAAAATGGGTATATTAATAGTTCTCACCACCAGCCAGAGTAGAGAAAGAATTCATTCAAATCCCTGTAAATCCCAGAGGCCCTTTATCTCATTCTATTGTGGAAAATTCAACAAAGTAGTAATATTCCACAACTTATTTTTTTCTATTTTGAAATTGTCTTGATGATATATATTCATATTATTGTTCACACTACATAAGCAAAAGATAACAGTAGAAACGAAACTACCAAATCCTAAATAATATACCTCATTTTGATATCGTCGTTATCCAAACTACAATTCAAAATGTTTTCTTATCCAAATGATTTAATAGGGAGGGATTCTTGATCAAATTTCAAATCTTGCCTTAGCAGGAGCAAAAATGACCTACTAGACACTCCCTGAAACATTGGAGACTTTACTTAGTCCATGAACTGATTGGAAAATTGTAAATAAGTTATTAATGTAAGCAAAAATGCTTTACTGGAAATTATTAGCAAGGAAAAATACAGATTTTCTTTCCATATTTGGAAGAGAAATAAATTGACAGCAACAGTTATCCAGTTTTGTCTAGGCATCTTTGCAGGAGGATGAGCTACCCAACCCAACATCAGAAGCTGAAAGCTAATGACTTGATGCAACTACCATTTTCCCATTTCCCTTTCATCCCATTACATGAAACTACCTGGTTGCTATTATGTTAAGTAGATTCCTATCCTTGTAAGTGCAAGATGGCAGAATCTCTTCAAGAACTGCCTTCCCTTTCTGCATCATAATAAGAACCACGACATCAAAGCTCCACCCCTCATTTCAAGTGTAGAGCTGCTTGAAGTCAAACCTCCATTTGTTTCCAAGGTAACAAAGAGAAACTCAACTCCAGCCTCTTTCTGGCTTTACAAGTAAAAATTAACCAAGTGATGGATATATGTGCCTTGCTTTAACTGAATATTTGTCAAAAGTTAACAACTGTACCAAGTAGAATGGAAAAAAAATATTTAAAATAAAGAGAAAAATTTGGAATAAATAATATCAACAACATGCTGAGACATATTTACATTCACAGCCCTACCTCTGTAAAAAGCACACACAATTTAATGAACCAATTTAGAAATTGCATTGTCTTTTTTTTAATCTTTAGGTTAAATATGAGTTCTGTTTTAACAGCTTGTGTGTAACAATTGTATTGGACTCACTGGCTAACAGTACTTCAAAATACCTTACTATGCATTTTTCAGTATTAAAGTTGGGAAAAATATGTTACTAATTATTGTTCCACATTTAAAAGCCTTTTCAAGAATAGAGCATATTGCAACTTACAGACAGATCTGTGATTTCAACTTGGAGAGAAGCAAGAAGCTAATCAGGGTCAGAATAGAAGCACAGACCTTGCTGCAGCCCTTGGGACAGAAGCATTTTCTGTGGAACTGACAACTGCAAGTTACAGTCTAGGGAAATTGCAATATATCCCCAGACAGAAGTCAGAGGAATACATATGATTGCAAATTTTTCATTACTATTTTGCAATAATTCTCATCTCCATCTTTAACCTTTCCCACCCAATGCTACCTACTATTTTCCTTAACAGATTTTATTTAAAGCTTAACATAGGTGCCAGCAACTCATATGCAGCATGGTAAATTTCCCAGTTAACATACTTCTGATGGTATTTTTGAAAAGAACTTCCTCTGATGGATCAATGGGTCATATATTCCAAATCCATTTCAGTGTCTTCTCCCACACAGACTCAGGCAATTGGATTTTTTTCCCCCGAGAGAAAGCACAAAGAAATGCAAACCTCCAAGTTACTTTTGATTCTGTCCTCGAACTTTTGCTTCCTCCTTTCACTGTATTTTTTGTCTGAACCACTTCAGCCACAGAAGTGGAAAACTAGTAACCAAAACCAATTTTAATCAAATAAATCAGAATTATACTCTTAACTTCACTCATCATTTGGGTAACTCCAGCAAACAACTTATTTTCGTATATAACTCACATGCCTCTGTGTGTGAAGACTGAGCTATACAAATCTACTCATATTTAAAGACACATAATGAGAAAAATAGTCTGAACAGTCACAGACCAGATAAATAAGCTGCATTAAGTAGAATGGGCTTCTGAAGAGTAACATCAAAAAAATCCAATTATTCAACTACTTTTTTTTCTCATTTAAGTATTCTTCTCTCAAATCTTCTTTATCTTCAGCTATTATTTCCTTGCCCTTCCTCAAAATTAAAAGGACTATTAAAGATCTTAAGAGTATATCTAAAACTGATTGTTTCAACTTTTGATAGGAATCTTTGCTCAAAGAAAACACCCTGAAAATTGACCCTAGAGGACTCTGCTTGAAAACTTCAGCTGCAGCTCGAAGAAAATTGCTTCCTTCAAATTCTTGCTGCATCCTAAGTAAAGACTGGCTTAAAAAAGAATACAACAAACAAATTTAACCAAAAACCTCCAACAGAGAAAAATTTTGCCTGCTAGGACTGCTGAGCCAAACAAACATGTCTACTAAATATTTCTGTGCCATTTCATCTCTCCTTCCAACCTCAGATATGATGTGTCTCAATAACTGAAAATAATTTGTTAGAAAAACCGTCGCACATAAATAAATATATAAATAAATAGGTTGAGAAATAGAAATTTCTTTTTTTTCCTTGCCCTTTTAAACTTACATATATACTCAGTTTTCACAAAGTGCATATTAGCATCAGAATAAGAAGGCATTAAGCTGTGTTGAAGCAGTTTATGTTAAACATTGTGCAGAAAAAGGCACACGTAGCGGCATGGCATGCAATTTGGTTATGTGAGATGAAGAAATCTGAACAGGACTTTATCAGCTCATTTGGAAGCCCCACCCAGCTTCACTTCAAACAGACTCATCTGAAAGGATATTGAGCATGACTGCATGTCTTTGTTCCTTCCTAAATTATCATGGCATAAGCTATTTCTGTCGACTTCTGGTACTTGCAAACTAAAGCCAAAGTAAAATTAAAATAGCAGTTCCAAGTATCTTCACACTTGGGGAACTTGCTGTCTCCCTGGGGTGCCCCATGGGCGCTGGGCTGTGATAGCACAAAATTCCTTTTCAGTCAAAATCCAGAGTGAGAAGCAGAGTTCAACTCAGTCCACCAAGGATCCTGAAATGACAAAGAGGGACCAACACTGCCAGAAGCACTGTTGTCTCCTGACTGCCTGCAGGTCCCAGTGTAGGAAGCTAGCCTTTTGCTATCCATAAGAGGACACTCTGTTACCTTCTTCCTGGTTTTATTCACAGAAGTCAAGAAGGCTTTTTTACAAGGTGATTATACATATATATAAAATGCAGACAGAGGGAAAAATAAATATAACATATGTGGTTTTAAATATTTTACAAATAATGTTCCCCTTCTGTGTTATTTACTACAACATTTCCTCCCTGTCCCATCTTTAGCTAAACAGGAGGTGGAACAAAAAAAAGGAGGGAATGTTGGCCCAGTGATCAAAAAAATCACTCACTTGGCACAGGTGTGGGCCAAGTGTGTTTTTTCCTGGCTAGGCAGTAAAAAACAGTAATTTTACAACTGGGGATTTCACATATAATTTTGTTTGCTTGTTCTTTCTGAGATGATTTATCTTTTTGCTTTCTATTTTGAATGGATTTTATCTCTATATCTTCCACAGCTGATACAGCTCCACAGGTATTTCCCAATTCCAGGCAAAGGCTGCTTAAATGCATTTTGTAAGCCTGTGCTATATACAGCTTCAGTTGTCAATAAAGAATGTATACCAGAACATGATTAGATATTTTTTTCAAACAGTTCTAAGTGAAATCTCTGAATTTCTAACTTATAAAATAGTATCTCTCTAACAGAAAATAAGAATTTCTGTGGTTTTATGGAGCTGATGAGCACAGTTTTAGAGGAACCTCTGAGTTCAACTTTCCAGGCTGTAAGGGGAATTGAAGCGTTTTAGTCAAAGCAACCTGTCAGAAATAAGAGAATTTAATTTTTGGTATAGAATAGGCTTTCTGTCAAGTTAAAAACGAATCTATTTAATTGATTGATTACACTTGTTTTAAAAGTGCCATTCCAAATATTAGCAGGGTATATTAAAAATGTTCAAGTCAAGAATTTCTCTCAGAGAAATTCAGCAGAAAGCTATTTCATCATAACCACTGGGTTACTTTCTTTGAAATAAGCACAGAGTTAATTATGTAAATATACTTGTGTAAAAATGATAAGGGATCAGAGCTAAGCTTGAGACCTTTATAATATACATACTGCCACTTTTGTTCTGTAAACATTAAAACATTTTGGCATTAATATAACATATTCGCCATTCTATATGAATTTTCAAACTGCAGTTTTTCTTAAAAATAGTATTTGGAGTGTGCAGAAGGTTAATGTCACTCATGTTTATGCTGTACAACCAAAGTATCAACCATACCTGCCCTAAAAAACAAGAGGGGCACTCGTACACTGCTTTCAGTACTCAAATTGTCTCTGCCCAGCACTATGGTATCCACAGGATGTGTATACACCTCAAATGGGAAATAAAGGTGAACTAAGTAAATATTTCGGTTTTGACAGATGGACTTCCACGTGGGAAGAACTTCCATTAGACCAGATTGCTCTCAGGTCAATTAATATCAATATATCAACTTATTAAATTTATACTGAGAGATGGAGAGATGGAATTGTATTGATATTAATTGTACAACCATTTCAGTACTTAGTATATCCCTAGGATTGTGGCCTGATGCCCTAATTTATGAAAGCACCAAGAGGGACCTGCTTCAAACTCCCCTGTAAGGTCATATATTTCAATGTAAAATTGAAAGATTTTTACATTAGTTTTTCAGCAGAGTTAAGCTCAGTTCAGTCGCATACTATATAAATTGCTCACAAATACTCACCTGAAGCTATGATTTGGCAGGGGCGAGGAGGTAGGTGAAAGGAGGGGAAGTAGGAAGAAGAGGACAGGGATCTGCTCATTGGGAATGAGGAGAATATTTCAAGCAAGGGCAGTTTTCCACACTTCCATAAACAAGATATTGAGCAAAAGGCACCCTCAACTACCCAAGCAGATTTCGTGCTACGGAGACAAAAGACAAAGATTCTCCATAACCCTTGCACCATCTCCCATGTCCCCTGGTCCTCGTGCAGTCTTGTCCAAAACCTATTTCCCAACAATCTGACTTCCAAAGATTTTAAAAAAAAAAAAAAAAGTTTATACAGGGCAACTTGATTCTTTGCCCTGGAGGAGCTTGAAGTGACTTGAGCTTGAAACAGAGCATGGAGTGTCTGTAGCAAATCTCATTGCTCCACCTGAAAACTGAAACACATTTTCAGTTCTCTTAACCCAAGTGGAAAAGTGGGCTATAAAGGGATCAGGATCAGATAGAGTAGGTGGTCATGCTCTTAGATGTGAAAAAACCTGAACAAGTACCTGGATGCAAAAGGAATTTCCTGCAATAACCATTTTAGAGTGCAATAGATTTATATTTCATGACTTCTGGTTTTTATTAGTCATGTGCACCCTTTGTGGTTACAAATGAAGGTTTATAGGAAAAACATTTCTAAACAAAAAGGTCATTTCACAATCATATGTGTGAGATAATATATTATCTAATTTTTCTTTATCTTCAGTACTACAAAGACATAAAGATCAGCTTTTCTTTTAAAAAGAATAAATGTTCATTTCCAAGTGTTTTGAACCAAATTAGTCTACTCGAATTTAACATAAAAGTTATTTTTTAAAGTTGTCAGATAAATAAAATTTTAATTAGAAAAAATTACATGTGGTTTTGATATTTTCTTACAACAAATGAAGCCTCTGTCAGTTTATATTTAATTTGCATTTTAAAGTCTAAAGAATAGCCGTATTCCAAAGAGAATTACTGGTTTGGTAAAAAAATCATCTCATAAGCTTACCTTAATCAAAACTCAAAATCTGGCAACAAAACATCACTGTGGAGTGTTTGCTTTGTAAACTTCTGGGAAAAGGTTTTCAACGTTAATATTTCAAAATGAATAATTTTGTAGAGTTTCTCTATCATTAATAAGCTTGCCATTTTTAATTTAAAACATGAAAGAAACATTTGTTTTCCTAATAATAAGTAGACGGAATATTGTAAGCAGTTCAAGAAAAAAAATTATAATATTTTTTAATGGCATGTTCTCTGAAATCACGAACATCACAGTCAAGAATGACCATGCAGGATCTGCCACATTATGTGGGAAAAACAAACTAAATGCTTCTGGTTTGACCAAGAGATACCCTAGAGTATTCACAGTGCATGTTCCAATTTTTAGTTTTATCTTTCTGCCTTATCTCCTACTCTTTAGCAATTTTGGTGCCTGATAACTCTTTACATCCCTTGGCAGGTGCTATTGTGACAATTTCTATTGCCAGAAAGTATTATGACTCCTCTGGCCAAAAGCTGTCTGCTTACCTACCTAGATTTTCATTCTGAACCCATCTCTGTATTATTTCTGTGCCCACTACAACCCCACAGCTGGCAGAATGAGTGTCACCCAGCAAGGGGAAGGCGGAAGCACCGACTCTATTTCCAGATGCTTCCCTTGCTGCCACTCTGGCAGATGGAGCGAGCAGGGCTTGCCTGCCAAACATGGCATAACTCTACTCTTAGCTCAAGCAAAATCTTGGCTATGCTGAAACCTGTGGCATGTTGCCCATCCCCTTCAGCAGAGCCCAGCTTCTGGCACTGCAGTGGTGATGGGGAAGGACAAGACAGTTTGATTAATCAAGGAGGGCACTGGGCTAAGGAAGCAGAGGTGCCACTGTGCATGTTGGTGAGGAGAGACTCTGAAGGAGGCCGGGAAGTAACAGGTCTTAGGTCTTTGTCTCCCTTGATGTGGTATATAAAGATGGATGATACTCACATCACTGAAATTATTTATTGACCAGAGTAGGCAAAACGGCACGGTCACCATTCTATTTTTCTTTATTATCTTACGCAATTTATTCTTATGCCTAACCTGAGCCCTGTAACGTTTCATCACTGTGCTCTTTGGTCCTCTTTACCCCGGCATCTTTCTTACTTCCTGTCATCCTCATTCATCTTGTCATATTTGAAACTTAGAGGGTAAGATTTCTTGGAACAAAGATGCATCTCACTGAAACTCCTGAAAAGCATTTCCGGCACATCCTTTGAATGTAAAATAATGAAATCAATACAAGTTTATTGTTCTCTTCCTATAGGAAGTGATGACAGAATTAGGTTCCCCAGAATCTTGTACTCTCCAGACATTCTTTGATTTTGTTATCTTTGGACCCTCTACATTATGCAGCATTCCCTTGCTTTTGAGACTGCAGATTTTGAAGAGAGCAGTTGAAACAAACAATTTCAAGGATCTTTTCCCCAAAAATTACTTTCCATCCTCCATCATCACATCAGAAACCATAATACATACCATCATCAGCTCTTCCTTGGTGGGACACTAAGGAGCTGCTTGCCATCTGCCACCTAGCTCACATCCCTTGCAAGTGACCTGCCCTCACGTCCCCTGCAAGCGACCTGCCCTCACGTCCCTTACAAGTGATCAGCCCTCAACTGTTTGGTTTCTATTTCTTTTTTTTTAGTTTTAATGTGACATGTCTCTCAACAAAAGCTTTAAACCACCAAACTCCTCACTTTGTCAATTTTCCTTCCTTTTGATGATGATATCTGGATTCACCCTCACCAAATGTATGGTGGAAAGGGTTATGACCAACAGACCTGTCCAAAAGCAGGAGTAACTATACCCACACATTGACTAATTTTCAGAGGCCATGGAGAACTGGACATTAATTTTAATCTGTATCAACCTCTCACTTGCTTGAAGTCTAAATACCAAGCTTGTTAACTTACTAGTGCTAACTCAGCTCACCTCCTGTGATTATTTTTCTACCAAGCCTGACATTTCTGGGAATTTTGATGTCCTTTCCTTCATTTATTTTAAATGTAATTTTTTCTGCACCATTGCATCATATGTTTGATACTTCAGTGCAGACTCCCTAGGGCAGATGTCAGCAACCCAACTAGAAGTTTGCTGAACTGCAGGTTTATTTCTTAAACTTAGGTTGATGTTTATTGCCAGTCACCCTACTGATCTAACCTTAGCAGAATTTGCCAGTGTAGATCACTTCCTCCTTATCTGGACCTCCTGGAGGGCAAAGAACTGCACTCTTCCCAAATTGTCTTCCTCAGGAAGAAGGCCTCTCACTTCCTATCCCCAAAGCTGCAGTGTGCCATCTAAAATCTACCCCTCTTCCATACTGTAGTTGGTGACTTCTTCCCAAGCAGACTTTTACTTATTCCTACAACTGCCCTGGGACTTTAGAAATACAGAGAAGCTTCAGAGGGGACTGACAAACTTTACATGCACAGCAATAACATTTAAACACACATTAATTCACACACAGGTATTCTGCAACCTTCAAAAAATATTAGTAGGTGAAAATAAATTAATAGAAAACTAGCAGCCTCTGGGGTTTTCCGTGCCATTAGATTACTACCTTAGCATTAAAGGACAGGGTAAAGTCTGACACCTATCAGTGTAGAGAGTAAATTCTGCAAAAAAAGAGGGAAATGAAATGTGATGGAGTAGCACAGGTAAAGATGCTATAGACAGAAGGGATTTTGGTAAAGTTTCATCTTATTCCTTTCAGTACAACCCCCTAAAGTATTATTGAATTGCAAGTTTAAAGATAAACTTGGTCATGTAAGCTTTCACTATGTCTAATAGATTCTTCTCCTACCTAGTATTATAATAACAAATATATTTTGATTCTAATTCTCAGTAAATTCACAAGTAAACATGAAATAAAATAACACATTTAAAATAATAAAAATAATTTGCAAAAATATTCTGAGAATCCTGCAATATTCTACATCTTTATTACTTAAATTTGCTGATTTCATGTAAAATTATTTAGGAATGGAAAACTGAATGGAAAAAAAAAAAAACCAAAAGCGAAGCTTTATTTCCAAAATATCAAAATTATAAATCAAATATAATTAAATATTAAATATTATTATTTAATATTAAAACCACATTTTTTTGTAAATCTCAAGCCTAAGGCTATGGGTTATCTTTACTGTCTTATACCCTCCTATATGTTACTTTGCCAGGCTTTTCTTGCAGAAGCAGTAAACATCTTCCCTCCCACACTATCAGCTGCAATATCACTTCTCCAGGAGAGATAGCCTGGTGGTTGATACGCCTCAATGTCAAAATTTACACCAAGAACTTATTGGATAGATTGTGAAATAAATTATAGAAGAAAATGGGGCTCTTTCCTCACAAAAACTTCTAGACTTCAATTATTCCTTCCACTCCAAATAGCATGATAAATCAAAATTAGAGATTTTCCTTAATCCAAATAAAATAAAAAATAACCAAGTTTGACAAAATGCCTTAAAAATTTATCCTTAGAAATTCTAGATTTTTTCTCTTAATTTTAGGTTTCTGATATGATTTTTTCAAATTTAGTGTGCAAAGTATCAACATTTCCATTTAATATATTTTGATCATTATTCATGTTAAATCATATTAACCATCTATACCAAAAGTATCAGAACTAGCATACTCTCTGAAATCTCCATTTCCCTACAAATGTTTTAAATATAAGAACAGTATAAAACTAAAATCCCAAATAAACTTATTCCATAAAAAAATTTCTTAATATCTATAGTAAAAAATGAAGTTACATAATTAAATCATTTTCCATGTGAATATAACAGGTAAAATAAGAGGGGGAACAACAAAAGACAGAAAAAATAAAGGAATCAGAGTCTAGGGACTGCTGGGAAAAGATAGCACCTGAAGTGCTTTAATAAACTGTATTCTGCTCCCATTTTGTCAGGTTATCACTAAATACCAAAAGTCTTTTTTTTGTACATTCTGGGAATCTTTCCCGTACCATGCTGAGGCATTTACGTTTTACACAAATTAACATGTGACTGCTATGCTAGATGGCTAATGGAATACATGTTTAATAATTTGAAAGCTCAAAATCACTTAAGAGTGTCAAATGAGGTATCTTCACCTCTGCTGCCAAAAAGGCCTCCAGTGGTGTGTCAGAGACAACGTAGTTTCCAAATGAGTTGACTAGGAAAAAATGGTGTCTCACTCTAGGAGGATGAGAAGATTCCGAGGGAAGAATCTGCATCGTTCAGTCACATCCACCACAGCTCACAGAAGTGTTGCCAGATGGGTACCTTGTGCAGAAGACTACACAGAAAGACTGTAATACATCACACACAGCTCCCGTGTCCTCATCCAAGAAGAGACACTTGCAGTAGTTCCCAGTAGAATCAAGAGACTAAAATTAATTTTCTGTTGGCTGAACTCAGTAGGACCCAACATGTGCTGGAGTCAGAGGAAATGCAAGAGAGCTGCACTTTTTGTGTGCCTCAAAATCATCTTTAACAGTCTCATAATCAATATAACTTGAGAAGTCTAAAATATTGTTCGACTATGCCAAGCTGGAACCACCAATTTTGGATGTTTATATAAGACAAGGCCCACCACAGGACTTCCTCTTTTCTTTTTTCCCCAAGGGAAGGAACCTGTCTAAACTCTAATTTACCAACTATAATCTACTATCTATAATCAATGTCCACTGTCCTTTGAGGGGAGGCTCTTACAGTTCCCAGTAACACATGAGGCATCTGTCAGAAAGATGAAGGAAGCCCAGGACTGGTTTCATCACAATCTTCTTGTCTGATCTTGAAGAGTCAAGCTCTGTACCTAGTGACTCACTTTACCATCTGCTCAACATCATAGGAGTACTGTGAGGATAAATACATTATGAGTAGGAGGCACCAAGTAACTACAGTGATGAAGGCAATATAGTATGTTGGCTACCAAAATGAAGGTGTAATTGTAGCTTATACTATGTTCTTCTGCAATAGTAGTAAAGAAAAGCCAACACAGGATTTAGTAGGTGGTAGCTGCCACAAAAGACAAAAAAAAAGAAAAGAAAAGANCTGAGAAGCTGCATAAGAGATATTGGTTCTGTTTAGTTGTTAATTTGTTCTAAGAAGAAGAGACTCAGGTTCAATTTTCCACACCATCAGCTGTTTATTTACATAAACTGGAAGAACATCAACATAAACATAGAATAATTCACACTCAGTCCAGAAAGTACCCAGTACGTCCTCACTTGGGCTGGGCTGGGATTGACTTCAAGGTCTTCCTGTGAAAAAACTGAAATAAGAAATTGAATCCATGTCTTCTGTGTTCCATGGCAACTCCTTTTTTTCAGTTTCAGTAATTTTAAGAAGTAACTTTTTTTTCCTGCACAAAATATTTTTTTTTATTAAATCCTTGCTGCTTGCATCCTGATAGGTTTTTATTTCTTCTCTTGTGAAGAGGACAGCAAGGGCAGCTTTAAATCTGAGAGACAGGTAACCCTTTATAGCCTCATAAAATTTTTAGCTTCTTATACACACCATCACAGCAGTTTTATATTTCATTCTGTTACTGAGAACATCTTGGTTGCCAAACTATCTTGGTGTGGTCAACATCACACTCCTAATATTTGCTATTATTTTTTAATTCCATGGCTGACCTTATACACAAAAAATATGAAGGAACAAGCAGTTAAATTCTGCTGATGACTTTCAAGATATACTGTCTGTGATCAAAAAACTTACATCAGTCAATGTCTCAATAATTTTATCTACAAAAACAATTAGAATAGCTGCGTCTATACCCACATCTTAATCATTATTTGAAAGTTCTGAGTTCCTAAAATTGTGCAATCTACAAATTAAAAAAAAAATTCTGTTTTATTTTAATTGGTTTTTTCCTTATTTGTTTATTAACAATGACTGTGAGATTATTGCTGGAAATTAACCAACTACTTAAATGTGTATTTATTTCATTTCTTGTACATGGACTTCTTTAGATGCTTGCCAAACAGTAATTGAACTTTTGAATAATAATAAATTTAAATTTTTTACAACCCACAGACAAGTCACTGTAAAGAATGGCATGCAAGCCTTGCTTCTTACCAAGGCTGAGAATTAACTGCCTAAATAAAAAGCTGTAAGTCCAACTTGGCCACGATCAAAGGAATTGTTCTAATGCCTCCACACTTAATGTGTCAGGCTGCCACCATGGGAACCCTACCTTGGCCCAGTATAATTGAATTACAACATGATTTACTTTGTGCCTTTTGCCTTTTTTTCACCAACTGATATCTGTATTGGTCTTAGAAAAGAATAGTTTTAAAGGAGACAATTTAAACAGAATAATGGTGTCTGGTAATTTTCACAAATATAAATGCATTTATTCTTGCGGGTTTAAGCTCCTAAATTATACTCCTTTCTTCAGGCTATTGTCTAGTACAATATTCCTTTAATGTTCTGTATTTGGAGAAACTTCATAATTTTCAGGAAGGATTACGTAAAAAATTAATTTCTTCTCTGAACCGCAAAGATGAAAAGAACCTTTTTCTCTCAAAATTTGAAACGCACTCTTCTATTTGAAAAACAGATCAGCCAATAGTGTCAGAAACCACTCTGTCCCGCTGTGCAAATCTATGACATAGCAGTGTGAAACCTGTCACTCAATGCTTGTTCGTACTTCCAGGCACTCAGCAGGTGGTAAAGGCCTTAAAGCATCTCAGTAAACAAAAAGGGTATTTGAATTGCCATTTCCTGTCATTGCTTACTTGGGAAAATTTCCATTTAATCTTAAAAAGCTGATAGCATTTTAAAAATATCTTTTTCTGTCTTTCTTTCCCCCTCCAGATTACTTACCAGTAATTATAACTAACACACTCTTCTCCCAGTTTGCATTTTGAATTGCAAGTATCTGTCTATAGCCTTGATGGGAGCAGTAATCTTCATGAGTACTTCTACATGATTTCACATGTACTTGAAATATCCCTTCTACTCCACACAGAGCTGCAGCAAAAAGTACTCAAACAAAAAACAAAAAAAACCAACAAAAAAAAAAAAAAAAAAAAAAAAAAAAAAAAAAAAAAAAAAAAAAAAAAAAACAAAAAAAAAAAACAAACAANAACAAAAAAAAAAAAAAAAAAAAAAAAAAAAAAAAAAAAAAAAAAAAAAAAAAAAAAAAAAAAAAAAAAACTAAATGTCATAGATCACACAAAAAGTGATCTGACAGACTGACAGTCTGGAACACGTTGCCCAGAGAAGCTGTGGATGCCCCAGTCCTGAAAGTGTTCAAGGCCAGGTTGGATGGGGTTTTGAGCAACCTGGTCTAGTGGAAGGTTTCTTGCCTATGGCAAGGGGATTAGACTAAATGGTCTTTTTGATCCCTACCAACTCAAACCATTCTGTGATTCTGTGTTTCTAAGAAAATTATACACACCTCAGCTTACAGCTAATCTTTTCTTGCTCACAAAGCTTAGTCCTTTTTTTTTATAATCTTTATAAACATCAATCCTACATGCTAGGAAGTAATCCAAATACAACAAGAATGGAATAGTTTGCAACATATCAGGAGCTTGTGCACTGCAATGCAAGCATCTTTGAAAGAAAAATGTCAATGACACAACAGGAGTAGCAGCAGGCTGATGGACAGCAATGGAGCAGCAGCCTGCCGTGGTGTGCCACGACAGTTTTCTGGGAAGACATCAGCTTTTGGGCCAGATAAACACTTAGGAGATGAGCAATGAGGGTGACTAGCTAACTAACCTGGTGTCTTGGTCTCCCTCCCAGCACTACACCAGGCAAAACAGGACTTTGACTACACTGTTCAAACACAGCAAATGAAAACAGTTCTAAAATAGATGGCATATGGCAGTTTTTCCACATGTGTTTACATAGACTGCTTTAGTTCAGAACCTGGGGTGTGCTAATGTGAACTTAATGAAAGGGTGAGTATAGAGGTGGACATTGTTGTCTATCAATGGTTATCAGCAATAAAGCTAACAGACCCACTGTTCCAATTAATTTTTTGGCTTCCCACCCTGGTGTAACAGGACCTGAGGCAGATCAATGAAGTAAAACACTGAAAACTGTTCCTTTAGAGATACAAAAATGTGCAGACATTCTTCCTTAGAGTACTGCATTTGTCTGTTCAACTACTGTGCATGCACTATACTACTTAAAATAGATAGGTTTTGCAAGCACCAGACTTTTTGTTTCAAAAAATAAAAATAAAATTCACCTCTAGATTTACCAAAATATTTAAGAAACTTTTCTCAAAGAACTAATGCTCAAGCTTCATTAACCGCCTGAAACATCTCAGAAAGAGGACAGCTGGAGTTGCAGCTATGACAATTATGATGTGAAAATGTTTAAGTAGTGGTATCTTCTTTATGGATAAATGTCTTACATTTGATGATCCTAATGATTATTCAGATCGATTTTGTCTTTTACAGTTCAGATCAGCACACAGTTCACAAGAACACAGCAAAATACAGCAAAACATGACTACTTAATGGCACTGTGTTTACCTATTTTACTGTGAAAAAGCAATTTACTATAACTTACAGTAAACTATAAAGCAGATATGTTAAGGACACAAGAATCTACATGTTACTCATAGTGAAAGGCCAAGCTATAGATTAATCTTTTGGACAGTGTCTAGAAAATGTTAATAAAAGCCTTGTATCCATAAACCGAAATAATGCATTTCCTATTTTATGTTGCCAATAGTATAAAAATATTCTGTACTTTAGAGACTTAACATTTTATTAGTGCTATATCTCTGCCCTTAAAATACGATCTTTTATAAGGACATCTGTGAAGCTTTTTGGTTGTTGAAAAGAAAAAAATTATTAGGAGAAAATTTCAGATTTTTAAAAATTTGCTTTATTAAATAATCTATAAAACCTGCTACATATCTCTTTATGTTTGCAGATTTTATGGAATATTATGGATTAGATATTGTTGAGGTAGGTGCAAAAGCATTTTTAAAAATGTATACTAGCAGAGGGATGCATCAAAATGGTGTTATGCATGATATCTCCTCAACTTACATCATCCGTCAAGAGAGTGTCTCCTTTTGGAATATCAAGAACACTCTGAATTTCTCAGTTTTGGTTCAATAATCCCTTTTGACACATTTGATCAGTTATCTTTATGAAGATAGAGCTGCTAGTGGCCTGGATTTTAATCTCATCTGTAAAGCAGGTACAGTTTGCACTGCAACGCTTTAATTTTATGTGTGCAAAATCCAAACCACTTCTTCTTTAAAAACAATCTGTTTAAATCCCATCCCTACTTGAAATATCAGAATTCTAGGGGATACTGTTCAGCTATTTTGACCACATAATCTACATTATGCCCACAAATTCAAATCACAGCGATACGGCGGAATATTAATTAATTTTATATACGTCCTATGACTATTGGGTGTTGATTGACGAGAAGCTCAACAGGAGCCAGCAATGTGCACTTGCAGCCCAGAAAGTCAATCATACACTGGGCTGCTTCAAAAGCAGCATGGCCAGCACTAATCTGCTCCTGTGGGACCCACCCAGAGTACTGCATCCAGCTCTGGAGCCCTCAGCACAGGAAGGACAGAGATCTGTTGGAGCAAGTCCAGAGGAGGCCACCAAGGTGATCAGAGGGCTGGAACACCTCTCCTATGAGGACAGAAGGAGGAGTTGGGTTGTTCAGCCTGGAGTAGAGAAGGCCTCGGGAGACTTTGGAGCAGCTTTCCAGAACCTAAAGGGAGCCAACTGGAAATCTAGAGATGGACATACTACAAGGATATGTAGTGATAGGACAAGGGGGAATGGCTTTAAACTGAAAAACAGTACATTTGGTATAAGGAAAAATTCTTCACTGTAAGGTTAGTGAGGCACTGAAACAGGCTGCCTGGACAAGCTGTGGATGTCTCATCCCCTAAAATATTCCAGGCTAGGTTGTATGAGGCTTTGACAACCTGATCTAGTGGTTAAAGGTTCCTTCCAACCCAAACCATTTCATGATTCCATTATTCTATGATACCATTCCATGTCAGTCAGCAAATTACAAGTCTAAGCACTAACTAGATTTGAAAAATTAGCAGCACCAAAGTGATCAGTCACTAGGAAAATGCTGCATCCATGCATTTCATTGCCCAGAAGTTCTGGTTTTATCTTGGGAGTTTTATACTGCAGCATGTAAAAGCCCAGAATTAATTAACCACATCACCGCACTACATCAGCCTACTGCTAACGATGAAATTAAGTATTTAATATGTACGGTTCTTCCTGTATATGTTTTTAATATATCACAGCATGTATATGTACACATTATTTATCTTCAATGCATCAACAATCACTACAAAATCCATTTTTCTTACTTCAAAAATGCCATCAGACTTGCTTTCAGACCTGAAGGAATTCACGATGCACTGTTAAACTTGGCGGGGGCAGGATTGTTCTGACACATAGCTTCCTACAGAGAGACCTATGTATGTTTTGCATTCATGGGTATATTAACATCTGTCATAGAATCCTAGGTTAAACTGAGACAGGAATCTTGAGTTTCAGCAGAATACTCACAAAACTGCAGAGCAAAAATTTTACAAATAAAGGAAAGAGTCAATTGACATCACAGGCAGAATAATAGCTTGTGAGAGCAATGAATCACAATATTTTAGTCTCATGTCTTTTGGCCACAAGGGGCACACACCACAAAAGCAAGCTTCAGCCTCCAGTGCTTACATATACATGAACCCACATCATTTGTCCATTTTCCTTACTAATAAAATACGGAGAAACAAAAAAAATAGAGAGCAATTGTACATTAATGTGACCAATAATTTCAGATTTTATCTGAAACCAGAAATGCTCAGCTCATTTAATTTTCAGCAGAAAATCCAAGAGCATTACTTTTCATTATATACATTTAATAATAGTGGATAAAAATATCTATGCTAGTGTTCTGGAAAGTAGTACCTTTGAGATCATTGTTAATTTTGAAAGATTCACAGTATATTGGGTTATTTTAAGTGAAGAGTTCATGGTTGAGGGCAATTGCAAAAAATGGCATTCAATTTATTGTATACAATATTTTTATATAATATTATTTATCCCGATACATATAATGTATCATTTGCTTTAATAATAAATGTGTATCTAAGGCTTTTTAAAATGTTGTTTACATTTCAGGAAGCAAACTAAGAACAAGCACTTACTGCCAGTCCTGGAACATTGTGGTGCCAGTACAACAGTGGCACAAGGTGCACACACACACAGGGGTGCAAAAACAGTTGTAAAGCAATGTGTATAAATCTGCTACAGATGCTCATAAGCAAGCAAGAAGGATAAAACAAATGGTTCTGCTTCATGTCTGAATTCCTTGCATGACCCATGGTATCTGAAGTCTCAAACAAATGTCAGCCAGTGCAAATGAACCTGTCAATTATGAATCAGAATCAAAGCCTTAACATCCCCAAGTAATTCCTCACACTATGCTAGAGACCAAATTCAGAGACAGACTAACTTTTGGTACATTGTGTGCTCCTGAAGAAAAAGGCTTGTAGCAAAATTTACTGATGGTGTAATAACATTTCCTGAGTCTGATGCAAATGTCTGGTTTGACACCAAAAAGATTCTAAAACAATCAGATTTACAAAATTAAATTACTGCATATAATGCTTCAGTGTCTAGATTAGCTATGACCTTTCTTCCTCTGATGCCTTTCTAAACGTGATGGACATTGATCTCCAGCTCAATATTGGAGAGAAGGCATTTAGGATTTGAAAATATAAATTAGGCTAATTCAGATGTGCTGCTCAAGTAAGGTGTGCAATTCAATTTTGATAATTCTGTCAAAACATTATTCAGTTGTAACTGTACCTTCCTAAATGTGGGATGATAATTTCCTTTACAGGAAATAATTCTGAAAGGTTTCTAAGGAAACCAGGCAAGCACACCAAACTAATATCAGGTTTTATATGACAGTGAATATCACACAAGGAGAGTTGGAAGAGAATTTTCAAGGGAAAATGCTGTAAATGTGAATAAAGATAAATCGAGGTTTAAACACTGGCAATGTTTGAGAATCTCTGCTTCTGACTCCAGATATATTACTAGGTTAAGCAAAAAGAGGCATCCAACACATGAGCAGGAACATGCACATGAACAGAAGCATGTGGGATACAACTTATTGACAAGATACAAATGCAAATGCAAATGAAAGAAGGTGAGGAAAGGAAAATGCAGATTATTTTAATGGCAAACACTTTCAGAATGGGCAAAGTGAGTGAAGTGGGAGAAATCTCACCACCACAGTAATGATAGGTGTTCTGGTGGTTTGATACTGGTCTACTAAAATTATGGCAAACAGAGGCAGAAACTGCACGTAAGTAAATTAGATGGTAATATTTTTTTCATGTGCAAAGCACGTCCAGCCTGAATACTGCTAAAAATCAGACTTCCAGACGAATGAAGGGGAGAGGGCATGTCTGGGTTTTTGATTTTTCAAACTTCAGGGGTGCCTGAGTACTTCTAACTCAGCCTTGAATGTCTTTAATTAAATACTCTTCTGTGGAGGCTGCTCCTTGCTTTCTTCCCCAGCAGAGCTAAACTGGTTCTTTAACGTGTAAGGGACCAGAGGAAGGGAGGTGGTCCAAGTAGTGCCAGGCACTGACCAGGATTTAAGGTGTCCTGCTGTTCAAGGTGCAGGTGCAAAATATTTAAAAAAAAACCCTCCAAAACAGGCTAGATGCATGACGCATGAGTTTTTTTCCCTAGATAAAGGCAGGGAGAAGGGGCTAGTGCAGTCATGCTTGCTGGGAACTGTGAGCAAAGCAGGTGACTGTGCATAGCTCTGCTCCGGCAGGTGCTAACTGTGAATAACAAAGAGGCTCTGTGTTGCAAACTGAGAATCCCTTACAAATGAATAAGAGAACATCTGATGTAAATGTTTGTGATTACATGAATGTGAGCTTTTCAGGCAGAATCAATACCTTCCATTAGATCATCTCGTATTGTTGGGCAAAGTCACATTTCTGGTGGAAGCGAACTTTCCCTGAGGCCACTATAGTTAACATCCAGGTTAGAGGCCAGGTGGGAGATCATGGGCAATGAAAAGCAACTCCCCTGTCACCCACATACATGTCCTTTGGATTGCTCTATTATAAAGAGATAATTGCAAAATATTGAACAAAATATTTCATTTATAAACTATTTTATAAGGTACCATGAATGCAAATGGAACAAAATGATAAGGTTGTTTCTCTACACCTCCTGAAAATACTCACTTATTGATCACATAGAGAGCTTTCTAACCTTCTTTATCCAGTGATGTGTTTGATTAGCAACCTGCTATTTTTAAGATCCATTCTCGAAATTATTTGGAGGTAAAATTATTTTACAAATGAAACTAGCAGGATATATTTACTTACACTCAGCAGACTTTTATCCAGGAATTCCTCTACACAGGCAGCAAAACACTAAGTGCTTTGGGTAGAACCACCTGCAGGGTGGTTAAATTTGCCCTTATAATCAGGCAGAACATGTACCCTTCACCTGAACTTTGCAGAGAATGAATCCTTCACTGGTCTCTGCACACTAAAAGCAAGAAAAAGAACACATTTTGCTGTGATATTAAAACTTCTGGTGAGAAGGTGTCTTTTTGCTTTTTTATTCCAGAAAAAAAAAGTAAACAAATTAAAACAAGAAAAAGAACACACATTTTCCTTTCTGAACTTACCAACAGAAAATCCCTGTTTATCAACCCATCAGCAGAAGAAGATGTTTCTTTGGATTCAGCTGAAGAGGCAAATTAATTATCCATTTTCTTGTCAACAAATAAAGCCTTCAAGATCTATGTCTGAACTTTAAGTAAAAGGCACATCTTTAAATAAAGACACTCTAATATATATTTGTGCTTTCAAAAGTGATTTTTTTTTCTCCCTTTTGCAAGCATATATACACACAGACATTTAATTAACATATAAACTGGGGATTTAATATCAAATGGTCACAGGAGAGAAGAAATTAATGTAAATCATAAACAAAGTACTATACTTCCTTCCTAAAAATCGGCCTTTGGGCAAAAACAATCAACAGTTTAACTAGCAAAGGCAGACGCTAAAGGGTCACTATCTTCCCTCCTGCCATCATTTGTTGAATAATTCTGTAGATATAAGGAGCAAGCCACTAAGCCAGATCCTGCTGTTCAAGAAATATGTTTCACAGCCAGGTAATTGCTTTCCTCAGACTGTCGTCCTAAAAGGAGGGGAAAGACAGACAAAAACCTAACAGTAAGGTCGTGGACGATTTCAAGAGGATCTGGTCAGAAAACACTTTGGGTAGCTTAGTTTCATTGCAACTGTCTGTTCCTACACATTTTCTGCAATAAAAAAGTAAACTTCCGAAATAAAATTCCAGCAGTGTTAGACCATAAGCAACACTTTAGATTATAATATACAATAAAGATCAATAATGCTGCTTGGAAAGGAAAGAATGCTATCAAAGAAAATCAAATTACTGAATATACACACGTTTGAGAAAAATATCTGCATATTATACATAGAAAAATTTATGTAAGTCTTCACTTACTGATTTTTTGGGTTGCCTTTTTTTTTTTTTTTTGACATTTTGCTCTACATCATTAGACACAGAGGATTCTTGGAATATTTCAGCACAGAACACTGCAAAACATTTTCATAAGACTCTGATGCTGATGTTAAAGACAAACTGGGGTAAGCACCCCAAATTTTTTTCACTTCTCTGAAAGGTGTTCACAGAACAGGCTGAACTAGCATCTTTTCCTCCACCATTCAGAAGTTCACTGTATCTCATTAGGCTGAGGGGCAGCATCACTTGCAAAAATGAGTTGCTACTGGTCATTGCATGCTGATGAACCCTATTTATAAGAGTGCCACACAACTTGAAGGTGGACTTTGAAGAAAAACAGAGCTCCAACAGACTCCTTTGTTAGTAAAGAAACAAATGAGTGAGTTATTAATTTTACAGACATATATTTTCACATTGGTAAACATTTACCTAAACCATTATTTTAATCTCTAACACTGAATATGAACATTGAACCTGCCTATCCTTCTGAGGTTCTTTAAAATTATAGCTCAAGTCCTGTACATGGAAAAATCAATTATTTAACCTTAATGAAGAAAAAACTGGAATTTGTACCTTTTTGAAGAATAGAAATAATTTATATGTAAGAGATATTCAATGGCTATTTCTAAATTATGAATTTATATATGCAGGAACATGGCAAAAGAATCAGTTCAGGCCTATTCTATTCTATTTGTTGAAATAAAAAAGCATTTGTCTGGCTACAGCATGGTCAGATAGTCTTTCTCTGTTCAGAAGAACAGATGAACACTGACTTTATATAAGAGTCATATTGTCACACTTCTAGTTTTTTATATGTTTATGCACAAAATTATTTTCTTATGGGTGTCATTTTAGCAAATGATGTATTATAGTTTTCTCTCAGCACTACTTGCAGCTGTATCAAGTAAGTTAGAGCCTGACATTGCAGCAGGGTGCCCAGGGTAGAGCTCTATGTCTACTCTGTCTTCAGTGGCACAAGCATGAGGGATGAGGGATTAAGAACAACATCTGGTCTTTTTATTGTATTTTTGGTATGTGCAGGTGAGAAAAAGCCAATTTCTTAAATGATGGCTATTTAGATTTGAAAAAGTAGTAAAGACCTTTTAGCAGCTTTTAGGTGCTGCAGATGTAAGTTGAAGAGCAAATAGTTATGCAAATATCACATAAAATCAGTAATCCAGGAACTGGTCAAGGGCTTTACCATGCAGAGCACCTGTACCTCTCCTTCACACATTATAAATTTCTCCCACTGTTGGGTATCTTTTGAGAGATTGCTTAAGTACATATCTGTAGACTCAGATCTGCAGTGCATTGAAAGCAGGAAAATAGATTCTTATGTGATTTTGGAGACAGACATTCTAGACAGAAGCCAAACTTCTAGCTCTTTTTTTCAACTTCAGAGCAACTATTCCAGTTTACAATAGAAAAGAAATTGGCCTATTAAAGAAAAAGATAGATAAAACCTGAAAAATGAAAAAAAGCACCAACCCCTCTTTGCTCTAATTTAGAGACGGCTAAATCAATTTAAACTAAAATTCATTTTTCAGTCGCTCACAGAATGACATTCCTTTCTAACAATTTTGTTGCTACAATAAAGCCTTGACAAATCGGAACTTACAGTGGAAGCTGTGATAGACCATTAACTATAGAGGATGCACCATAAAATAGCAGGGAAGCTGTCAGTGGGAATACAATTTTCAGGGGATTTACTTTTGTAGTTATATAAGATTATTAAATAAAAGTAATGTAGTACAGGAAACCTTACTGCATTAATTTTATTTGACAGGTTTTACTGTACCTGTTTTCCTTCAAAGCCCCTTTTCTCATTTCTTCATCAATATTCTTCTCAATAGATAAAATCTCTTCAAACATAGTGAGCTGGCTCATTATGCAAGAATGAACCCAAAAGAAGCATGCTTAAATCTGTGAATTCAAAAAGCATTCTGGTCAATCCCATGTGTCTTCTAAAGCTAGTGCTGTCTTGCTGCTGAGACATACCTGATGGGACATTTCCAACAGATGACTGGTGTTGGGAAGAACGCAGCAGGGGTGAAAATGGAAGTTGTCTCCAAAACTCCATCAGCTTCTCTGAAGGGAAAAGGTAACTAACAGGTTTCTAACATCAGTATCCCATCGATGTGCAGTAAATGTTTTGCCCACTTTTGACTTCTTTGTGGGTATAAACTCTATAAACTGTGCTGCTAAGGAGCTGTGGCTTTCCAGTTGTTTTCTGATTCAAAACTAATACACTCCCTGGAGCGAGTTTGGTTTGTGTTTACATTGTGTTTTCTTTCTTATTTGTTTTTGTGCAGGCATAGACCTGAACGAAAACACAAGGCAGACCTAATCACACACATGGACTGCATGAAGCAGACTATCTGTTCCAAATTAAAGCACAAAGCAAATCATAAAGAAATTAAGTTAAATTAAAGAAATTTATAACTTGGTCTCTTGTTAAATTTTATCTTGTCTGCTTCACATTTTTGCAGCTTGTGGGTGGAAGGAAAAAATAAAAAACGGATTGGAATTGAAAGCATACCTGAGTCATCACAGATCTCCAGAGGAAATGGGCTTGCAGGTAAGAAAAGCTGTTAGGTCTGTCTGGTAAAGGAGGCTGAACCTAGGCACCAGGCAGAAACTTGGGTTCTAATCAAAACAGATGCAAGTCCCAAATGGTGAAGTGTGCTCTCAACTGAATTCTGCCCACCAAGAGCATAGTTATCATGTCCCTATCCAAAGTCCTAACCTTGACAGCCAAATTTTAAGTACAGGACTATTTAACAACTTGAAGCCTGAGCTTTCAGCAATTTTGCTAATTTAAGCAGTTTTTTTCTTTTCTGCATCTAATTTCTTTTATGTCTTAATCAGTAGCCAATTTTCTTCTATGTAAAAGGACTGGAAAAAACTATAGTTCAAAATGTGGTGCCACCAGCTTTAAAATATACATATGTAATACATTACTCATTAATATGATTGTCAGAAATCAATCTCTGAAATTCTATTATATTTGTACTGTTCTCTCCCTAATTCCAAATCAAAACTGAAAAATGCAGACATCAGGGTAAAGCATCTCTTGGCCCATTGTCATGTTGGTGCAGAAATTTTGCCTTTCTGCTTGCATCATAGTCTAGAACTAACAGAGGGACTAAGAAATACTCATCTATAAAAATCCTTATCTTGGTGATTACATCATAAGACTCTGCTTCCTGAGTGAAGAGCAGTCTCCTTTCTGAAGAAAAGAGGTCATATGCCATAAAACTCTGGGCATTACTTTTGGGTTTAGAATTCCCTTTCTACAGCCACAGACTGCCCTTACATGCCAAACATAAAGAGTTTTGGTCATGCCTCAGTCAAATTTTCCTCTTGTCTGACTTTAACACACCAGCATTCAGGACTGTGCCTGGTGCTAGCTCTCATCTACATCAATACAGTTAGCTCTACCCTTAGTTTCAGCTGTCTGATTCATTATACAGTCTTTTAACTCTTTTTGTGTTTTGGGACAAGACCCGCTAGTTTGCTTTCCCGGTCTTTACCAAAGAAACCTCTATCACTGTAGGTTATAATGCAGCATCTGACCCTTTGACATTTTATTTTCTTTCAATATAAAATGTGGAACAGGATGGACACATTCTTCAACTCAATAGTACATGGAGGAATAAAGCATTTTGTACAGACTCAGTAAGTACAACTGCCTTCTATGATGAGGGAAAACACGTAATGGATTAGGCGGTACTTATGCGGAGTAGAGGACTTCAGTTTTCTGAAGTATCCTGAATAAGGCCACTCTTGAGCCAAATAGGGAGAAAATTATAATTACATCCTGAACACTCCCAGTAATAAGCAAAAACTCTTGTTTACAGACCAGTTCAGAAATGTAAAATAGTGACTTACTCATGAGACGCAGCTGGGTTTAAAATGAGTTATAAATGTGATATTGCCAATTAGTCTTCCTAAGTAACAACATTTCTCCATTTCTTAATTCTCTGCCAAGCAGTTGTAACATGGACTACCTGTACAGAATTAATGCATACATAATGATATGAGCTCTACTATTGACTGGTCTAAAAATTGATAGCTTTTCTTTCTTTTTCTGCTTCATTTCTTCTGTTGGCTTGAACACCATTCATATATAGATTTAACAAATGTTTATGACATATGGTTTTAAATGATAAATTACTTTGCCTAGATAACAAGATAAATGTGGCAATTGGGTTTTTTAAAGCTGACAAAACTAAATATTTTCCATGTTTCCATGAAAGAATTTGAAGAAAACCAATCAACCAAACAAATAAAATCACTGCAAGCATATTTTAATTAACTCAATAATTAGAATGGGTTGGATCTTGTTTGGGATTTTTTTTTCTGTCTATGAGTCCTTGCATCTTGGGTCTTGATGGATTCTGTATTACAGATTATGTTTACAAGAAGTTTCAATGAAATTGAAAAAAATCTGAATGAATAATCTTCCATTCAGGCATAATCTTGAGACAGAGAATACCAAACAATGAGTGAATTCATTTAAATATTGAATGAAGCAGTTCCCTTAAAAGAAAAAAAAATCCTGTTAATTTCCCTTTTATTTTCAGAAACCATTACAAAATGTAGAGTCCTTTATAAAGATAATCATAATACAGTAATTATATAACTCACACTTTGATTTAAGGAATTCTAACAACTTCTCATAATTTGAAAGTGGAATGAATATACTTTCAAAGAACACAAATGATTTAATATTTCGCTCCACTCTTCAGTTAATTCAGCCCAGCTTCTGCATACAGATAACCCTTGCCATCTTGACATTCTCCTCTTGCCCAGTGCCTCGTGATCGGAAAGTTCCTTCCCATTTTCACATACAATGAGGCTGCTTATGGCTGTAAATATCTCAGCCAGGTGTTATTCAGCTGAAAAAGATATCTCCATGGTATTTTTCCTGATGCCACATGGATACTTATCCATGCTGCTTTCATCTGTGACTAACTGCTTGCAACTTCAGCGAGGCACTGGAAGCAGCCTTGCTGGGAACATTTGGTGTCCTGACTCATGGGTGCTGGAATGAGCGAATAGCAGAAAGCTGATACATCCGGAAGAGCCTGAGGCTGAATTCTGAAATTCAATTTCCATTGCTTTGGACTACTAGAGAGCTAAATTGAGCGGCAAAAATCACTAAAGACTCAAAAAAAGGCATCTAGATTTTTTTTTTCCCCCAGAGTAATCTAAGTAGTCAAGAGAAGCTGTTAGTAGGAATACTCATAGAAAAGGACTGATAATGATATTTAGATTTTTTTTGCCTTTTTTTCCCTATGCAGACTATAGAAAAGACTAAGTTCAACCTACAAGCCTTGGGATCTTTTTCGTCCATCTCTATTGCAGCAGAAATTTATCCCAGTACCATAAAATTGATGGGTAGGTATAGAGTAGCTACAAAGAAACTGAAGTATTCTTCAACAAAGCATGAAATTTTCTCTATTTGAACAAAATCACATACCTAAAGAGTACTTTATATTGGTTATCAAAGAAGATCTCAACCTTTTAAAAACAGGCTTCTTCTTATTAGTACAATAGAGGGGGGAAAAAACCCCAAACATTCCCAGAGCCACACTTACTGCTTTGGAAATGTCAACTTATGCAGGATATTGTAGCAGAGAACCATATTTGAAGAAAGTATATTTTTAGGATTTTTAAGGATAAGTTATTTAGGTGTTCATTTGCTGTTCCCTCTCTTCTGATGTTTATATGTCCCTGATAAAAATATGGGATATGTATTTTTCTTCTTTTACAGCTCCCTCTAAATACAGAGTCAAATTCTTTTTTTCTTTTAGTTTTGTTCTCAAATTTCCTGCTTTTTTCTTAATTTTAGCCTAGCATAACATCAGCAATTCCAATGCTGTTGGACCTGAACTACACAAATATACAGGAGAGAAGAATCCAACACCTTTTAACAGAAGCCACACCAGGTTTGCCACTTCCTTCAGAGTCTGAAGTTAGGCTTTTGCCTCACCTAATGAAATTAGCCAAACATTTCCTAATTCCAGTTTAATTGAATAGTTCTTGATCAAAATCTGTGTGACCCTATCATTCTGCCCCAGTAAACATTTCCCAGCAAGGGAAATATTTACTGGGGAATATTCTCTAAAAACAAAGCTTGAAATTAAGCCAGAATGATCTCATTTCAAATGATCTTTCAGATTTCAGCCACTTACTTTGGCTCCTAGCTACCGATTTGTTCACATTTTTCACTAACTTCCAAATTATTTGATTCACACATTAAGTTTATTCCATCTCCTGATTGAAGGCAAGCAAAAATAAGATCTTTTGAAGGTTCCACTTGGCCATTTTCCTGGGAAGCAGATTTGTAGCACTAGCTAACCCATTTTTCAACAGCATGAATTCTCACTGCCCTGATTATTATGTGCTCGTTTGCGCTAATTCAAAGTCAGTTCACAAAGCTAACACAATCTAATTTGGTAACAATAACTATCCACCTATAAATTGAAACAAATTATTAGACAATGTTCAGATGTGTAGAGAGTCAGATGTGGAAGTATCTTTTTAAAACAAATATTTTTAGCTACTTCAGAAAAATCTTTCTAAGATGAATGGCAAGGCTAGGAAAAAAAAAGATCTTTCTGTGGCCCTGTTTTGCTCCCAAAGATATAAACCCTAATATTCTTACTGATTGAAAATGAGGAAAATCCCATTCTAAATTAAATTCTATCTTTCTAATGTACTTCTTTCTGAACGCAGTCAAAGTTCATCCAATGAAATATAAAACCAATATCCTGGAAAAATGTGAGTAGCTAATAAAAGACATGAAATATTACATTCCCCAAACTGTTTGACACAGTTTTTTAAAACCAAGCAAACTTCAATATCACAGCTTCACACAAGCAACTTGATGTGATTCTTCTTACCTACCTTCAACGAGACAATGTCCAAAGAAGTCAGACAGATTCTTAAAGTCAATAGTCTGTGTTGTATTTCCTCAGCAGCACCATGGACCCTCGTTAAGAAATGTTACTAGTGATATTCTGCTAGCACAGGCACTCCAGCTAATCTCAGATGCCCTTGTCCTACACAGTAAGAAAAGTGAGATTCTAAATGATACATGCTTATGCTATGTATAGCTTTCCTTTTTTAATGCCTACCCTCAGCCACAAAAGCTGCTCCCGTGCAGTTGCCAGATTCAGTGTATTGTACTTCCTTTAACTAACTCCACCAAGCAAGCTGAAAGTGGAATGATCTGAAGTATTTGACTGCCAAACTTTCAATTATCATTATGGCTTAAAAAAAAGCCAGTGCTATTTCGAGTGCAGTTACAATAGCATGCCACCTGTGAATAGCTGGTTGGAATGCCACACCGACAAAGCCTCGCTGGCTTGTGTGAACTAAATTTTCACCCTCTAGCAATAACCTAAACTATTCAGACATGAAACTCACTTGTCCTTCACTGCTCTCTAAGCTACATCTGTGCACTAGCTATTTTTTCAAGTATTTTTTCAGACACTTTCTCAAGAATGTCAAACAATTAGGGTCACATAGATACATACAGACAGATCTATTAACTGACAGTGTGCTCAGGTGAAAGTGATTATAATGATCTACACCATTTTTATGGGCCATTTTCATGATCATATTTCTCTGCCAGATTTATTTTTTTCTACCAACAGAGCACCCCATTACCACCATTAGCTCCTGTCTAGAGCAGTGAACATATTTGAAGTAAATCAAGAAGCTGATGAGTATTTTACTGACATTTGATGGGTGGCAATGCTTTCGAAGTTCTAACTCAGTGGTGATACTTTAAATTCAGGATTCTGTCTCACAAAGACATATGCACTGTCTTGGTTTGTCTTTCCAGGAAGTACTCACTGTGCATAAAATTAAACACATATCGCAGCTCTAGTAGATCTCTCCAGCTGAACATTTATCAGGTTGATATATTTTACTCTGGTACAGGTCCACCTCTTCTTATGCTTCCCTTGATTAACATGATTTCCCCAGTTTTCCTGAAAACGTTTCCCAGCAATAAAACCACACAATTTCCCTGGCCAGTATCATCCACTGCCACTTCTGCAGTAGCTTTAGTTTGTCCTTAGGAGGAGTGGCTGAAGGAGCCGGGGTTTTTTAGCCAGAAAAAAAAGCAGGCTCGGGGGAGACATTATTGCTGTCCACAACCACCTGAAAGAAAGTTATAGCCAGACAGGTGTCAGAGTCTTCTTCCAGGTAATGAGTGACAGGACAAGAGGAAATGGCCCCAAGTTGCACCAGGGGAGGTTTAGATTAGATACTAGGAAAAAATTACTCCATGGAAAGATTTGTCAAGCTTTGGAACAGACTGCTCAGGGAAGTAGAGGAATCACCATCCCTAGAAGTTTTCAAAAAAATACATTTTTATGGCACCTGAGGGCATGGTTTAGTGGTGAACATGGTGGTAGTGCTGGGTTGATGGCTGGACTTGATGATCCTAGGAGGTCTTGTCCAGCCTTAATTATTCTATGATTCTAATACAACCAGTTGTCCACACACATATTTCCTAGACTGTGACAACATATTTAAGTCTTCTTGAAGCCCATTACTTACCCATAAAAAGTACTTTTATAGATAAGAAGCTAAATTCCTTCACAAATCCCATGAGCTTAAGTAGCAATCTTACGGTGATTCTGTATCTTAACTGCAGTTTTTAATATTACTTCAAATATGTTTTGAAGTATACCTGAAGTTTCCCTGAAATTGAATTATAAACTCTATCACTCCTTTTGTCTTTTTATACTGCAGTCATATAATGTCATGATTTAGGGACAGAAAAAAAATCATGTGTAGACATTCTAGAGTGTATTGATTTTTTTTTTTGGGGGGGGGGTTGTAACTGACATAGTGGGCTGGCATATCCTTTTCTAATCTGTTCACAAAACACATGCAACATCTGTTCTCAGCTCAAGGCCAATCAAAGCTAAAATAAGGAAATAACATCTCAGAAGTACAATTGAAACCTGCAGGCCTTAAATCTGCCCTATGTCAGTCCAGCTGTCTCGTGAAGCAGCATTACTGACAGCAAAGGGACCACAGCAGTTAAAAAAGAAGGAGAAAAAGCACAGCAATTTCTGCTTTATCTCCCTATCATGTTTAGCCAACAGGAGATGACTGTCTGCTTTTGAGAAAACAGCGAACTGGAAATAAGGCAAACTCGAGTTTGGGTATTTGTTTGCATCTGAGAGGTTATCTTAAGGGGTCTTAATACTATTGTTGACTGAGATACTAAACTGACCCTTTCACAAATTGTCTGTTCTAAACTGTTGGAATTATTACATTTCAGTGTTAGTGAACAAGAAGCCATAAACATTCTTGTAACACAAGTTAATTATTTCATATGCTGTGTTCATAGACTTCAAATAGCAGTAACTGTTTATGGTTGGTTCAGATTTAAGCTTATCTTTAAAACCAGACTATGGAATTCCCTTTTATTTATTTAATTCTTACACAGAAAACTTATTTGGAAGATAATATTTCTGAATAATCTGCATTATACAATATTTTACAGAATCAGAAAGAAATTCCATGGCTGATTCTGTTTCTCTTCTGAACTCAAGAGCAGAGGCCCTGTTTCTGTTGAGAGCTCAGTGTATAAATAAAAGGATAACATTCAAACTTTGAGATTTAAGCATAGAATGTTCAAGTTTTTCTTCAGTTCTGATATCACTTGATTTTTCTATTCAAGAGTCACTCTAGTTTTTCCAAAATGTGAAGTCCAACCTTTGTGCTCTGTAGATCATTATAATATTCGATGCTGCTGTTACTAATTATTTCAATGAATTGTACAGTGCTGCTCTGTACAAAGTTTCATAATGCAAACAACTATTTTTCAGCTACTTTTTATGTTTCTTCTTCCCTTTCTAAAAGTCCTATAACCACATCATTATGTTTAAAGTGTTTCATTTGCTTTATGTAGACAGAGGTTCACCTAGTTTAGAGTAAAATTAGCTTGATCTTGATAAAATTACTATAGCTAGTACAAAATTACATCTGACTTCAAGCTGCATCTGGGAGATGTAAAGACATATTTTAATTTTTTTTCAGCCTCACAACAGATAAAGATTTCTTATATTTCTTCTAGATTTCCTTCTTCCTTTTCCTGCTCTCTATCCTCCTTCTCCATCACACCTGACTATGACAAAGATGTACCTGGAGGTGCAATAGGTAAACCACTTGAATAAGCACTTATAAATGTGTCAGCATGGACACAGACCACTCTCTTGGTTTGTTAGCTGTTTCCTTAGCCCTGCAATATCACCCCTGTAAAGCAACGCTATGTGCTACAACCCAGTTTACATTTTTTAAATAATTTCTCCTTTCTCTCCTCTTCTAGCACGCCAACTCTTTTCATCCCTTATTCTTTTTCTCTTGAAGTATGTAGCAGAAGTGACCACTTTTCCAGTGGTCTCTACTGTAATTCCCCATTATGCCACAATTATGCCTAATTACCTCTTCTACTTTCCTCTACCATATGCTGAACATTCATTTGATGGGACAAAAGATGATGTAAGGCTCAGTCAGCGACAGATGCCTATTCACACAAAAGTCAGATAGACAAATAGACAAATGTTAGAAAAATAGATTAGATAGAAAAATAGCAAATATTTTTTGTCTAATATTTAAAGAATAACACAGAAACTACCTGGAGAAATCTTATTTATTAATACTGCAACTATGAGGTTTAGAATTTGAAATCTCTTGTCACCTCAGCATAATACAGAACAAATTCTTCTGCCTCTCAGAGAGCTCTGCACAGTTCTCAGCCTGATCTTCCTGAACCTTACGTTTGTGCTGCTAATCAGGCATGTTTCTTATGTTTATCATTCATTCTCCTTAGCAACCAGGGTACAAGCAAAGGAAGGAAATCTAATATGGATATGTTCACTGAAGATTCCTTAAAAAAAAGATTAATGCTTTGTGGTATCAACTGCATTGAAATAAGGCTAACTCCTGGCATTGCATTTTTCTTTCTGAGTGTCATGTCCTTAAGTCATGCTCTTTAGAGGCAATTTGAAGATAATTCTCACAGCAGAAAGAAAGAGGCAAGTACTCATTCTCTTTGTTTCTGAGGACCACAAGAAAATATAAACCTTACTAAAGCAAAAAGAATCAAGTAAAAAAAAATGTAATTGTAGCAAATTTTCACAATCTTTAAATATTCTGGCTCACCTTGAGCTTTTGAGAGACACATTAATTTTTATTTCAGAAGGTTAGATAAACTTCTAGTCTCCATTCCTTTCTTGGTTTGGGTTTCAAATCAGAATAGTTCCAAGGGCCATGGATACAGCCATGGAAAGAGATGTATGGAGAATGAAAATAAAAAGATCAAGTCCACGACTCAAAAAAGCTAGAATAAAGCCAATAAAATATGGTCATATGATCACCAGGATTACTTTTAAGAATAACCTTAAGGAACTTTAAGATAATCTTATTACAGCTGCCTGGGTAAGAAAGGGTATGTAAGTGGAAGAGCATAGGGTCATTGCTGCAGCTTTAACTTTTGCTTGGCTTTCCCCATTCCATTGTTACTATTCAATTTTTAACTGACCCTCTTCTATGAACAACTGCCTGGAGACAATTAGAGAAGTGTTTGTTCTTTCTGTGCCCCACACTTTTCTGTGTGTGACCCTGGATGAAAGGGAGGGACTGGGAAGAAAGAGAAAGGGAGGGAAGAAAAACACCTCTTAACGTGTCTTTCACTATTTCCATATGTTTGCTTAATAATACTGGCAATGTGGGTAGAATAAGTAGTGTTGAACTGCTCTCAATACTGTCAGAGAACAAGCATATGAACGCAGGCAATTAGAGGATAGTACCCTGCACATCTGTATTCTACTTGACATTGCACTAATTTACTCATTAAACCAAAGCCTAGAGAAATAGGTTTGCAGTCAAACTAGGCAGCAAGGACTCATTGATAGTAAATAGCTGAATTTTTTCTCAAAAAATCCCCTAGTACTGAAATCCAGACTGCTGCTAAAGATAAGCTTGTTTTTAAGTGTAGGTTAAAAGGAAATCACTGAATGGTAGAGAAGTACAAAGAATATTATGCAGAAAAACACCATTTGCTAACAAGGGGAACCATGTACATCTTGAGCGATTCAGTTCATTAGATTCCCTAATCCTTGCTTTTGCATGGAAAAATAATTTGAACTTACATTCTTTGGCACATAGCAAATGTAGTATTTTCACTCACAAAGTCTTTTTGCAAACAACAGCCCCACATCATTTAGACATCTAAACCCACAGAATGTCTGTGGAAAACATCCAAAGGCATAGTAATCAAGAGCTTCCACTGTGCAGAAGGCTCTGATGCAGAGACATCCTGCAGAGGCACTTCACTTCTCAAACATATTTTGAAGTACCATATAGCTTTTTTCCTAACACAAAATCAGGAGAAAAGGCAATGGGAGACCAGCAGCACATCTATAACATGATGGATTCATAGCCCTACTTTCCTCAGAGCACAGAAACACCGGATCTGCAGGTTTGGTGGCTAACCTGCTGTCCAAGTAACCAGAGATAAATTCATGTCCTTTAATTTTAGCTATCTAGCCTAACCTCCCATCTTTCTTAAATATCTGTCACCTTAGGCTCCCTTTATACATTTATTTGCCCTATCACAAGTGCCCACATTAGAGGAAGATGGATGATTCTTTGGAAATACTGCCTTTTCCTCTTTGATACACAGTGTTTAACTAAGACTTTGAAGTCTAACTTCTAGACATAAAAGTTGGAACGGATGAATCTCTCCCTAATTAATGGAGAGAGTGCAGAAACTCCAGAGGGTAATTCAACCCGTCTATTTTAAATGCCTATTTAGAGGAGAGAGGAAACCATTTCTCCCCATTAACCACGTAGGGAGCCAAGTTAACTTGCTTAACCAGACGGTAGCTTTCGGACAGTAAAAGTTGCTAAGATGAATTACATCCCAAGCGTTCTGCAGCCCATAAGGGGATTTCTTTCGATCCCTTCAAATCCTAGCAAAACCCCTCATAAAACTTGTTTATTCAGACTTTACAGAAGAGTCATGATTCAGCTCTCTGTCAAGTGAGACAAATATAATTCAGGGATGCCTGGTGATACTTTTTTTTTCTTTTATTTTTTTCTTTTTTTTCTTTTGATTTTTTCAGACAAGGAAAAACAACTCCAAGCTAAATATAACTTCTAGGTCTACTAGGTTATCTTCAGCCCCTGGATCAATACATAGATGGAATACAATTGTAAAGGTCACATTGGAAAATTCCCTCTTCATAAAAAATTCAGTACGGAAAAAAAGGTAATTTACCCAATTCTTATCCAAGGCCACTACTTCAATGCACTTTCATGTTAGCAAATCTAATTCTTTCATGAGAGATCAGCATCTTTTAGGCTGAAGTGCAAAGTACTGAAGGAAACAATTTGTTTGCAATTTCTGCTCATAACCAGAATTCAAAAGTGATTTAACTGACCCCACTTGTATTATATTTTACAGCACTCAGACCTTCCAAAGGGACACTGTCCTACTGCTTTTTTGCATTAAGAAAAGTAGGTCATTTTATGTTTTTATTAACTCAATAATGGCCAATTACCAGCCTAAAGCATGTAGTAACCTTAAATACAAATGCAAGACACTGAACATCATTAAACTCCAGGTAAAACTCTTCATTATAATATAGAAAAATTAATCTTTGAGAAGGTGCTTTTAACTTTTTCTGTAAGTGTGCATTTGGTCCCTCAAAAATAAAGATGTTGTTTCTCTGTAAGCAAATTATTTTGCCTTTTTGGAGAAAATTGACCTGAGAAATAAATCCCTGAGGGTATAACGGAAACCTATGAAATGAATAGGCACTCACTAACCCTCATAAAGCCTGAAATAAACATACTTGATCTCCTAAATCCAGTAAGTTCTGGGATACCATACTCAATCCCTGAATTAACAAAACAGAAAACAGGTTTCATGCACATAATATTTTTTATTGAGTATAGCCATCCATCCAGGTTTTTATATAAGATTTTCTTTAAACTCCATTAACTACATATAGTATTACAGATATTACAGAGAGAAAGCATCACATTGTAGTCAGTCTAAACTTCCTGTAATGGCCGGTCAAGTTTCCAGTTCAGGAGTATCTGAGATGTTTATAGCATTTTTTATTTTAGGGTACCTTGAATTCTGATATTTATGCAGATTCTTAATCCACACTCAGTTTTAATGTCCTCAAGTGCATTTCAGTTTCTACATTTTAAAAGTTAAAAGATGCATGAAAATATAAAATCTTCTGTCTATTAAACAAAACAATGAACAAAAAAGTGATAGGCATTTTTCCAAGACAGCCATTCCCTGGTTTCCTTTTGGACACAGGGAGCTCATTAATTATGCTTTTAATGCTAATTTTGTTGATTTAGTGGAAAAAAAAGACTTAGAAAAGTAGGTTCTATGTAGAGAGAACACTTATACTGCTCAAAAAGATAGTTAACCCTTTTCTCTAATGCTCATTCAAAATGTCTATTCCAGCTTGATCTTCATGCCAGCCACAAGCAAAACTATGAGCTACTGCTGCTTTTTCTTGTTGATGATCTCAAGGAACTGATTCAACTGCTAGTGACTGCCAGAACATGGGAACATCTTGTACATGGAAACATCTTACAGCCAGGACAGACAGAGCAAAATATATCCCACTTTATGGGGGGAAACCAGAAGGGATTATTTTAAGCCAGTTGATTGCTTTCCTTTCATGAAGTGCTAAATGAACATGCCCTAGAGTATGTTTCAGAAGGTCTCACCTGAAATGCTATGGTCACGGAATGTCAACTACATGGAAGCAGTTAGTGCTGCAGTTGTTTCAAACAGCAGCAGTATGGAAAGTGCCTCCACTCTGTAAAAATGGTATGTGTGCCCTTTCACTCTTTAAGTGGTGAGCTTCTGCAAGAGGAGACTAGCTCTGGCAAGAAATCAATACGTCTCAGGGAGGTGACTATTAGAAGAAGAAAAAATCAGCCTTTGTGGGAGACTTCTCTTGAATGACATATTACCAAAAAAAATTTGAGCTTACCTTGTCTATGACAGTCTTTCGGGAAACAGTTGGGTAAAAGGGTTTTTATTAATACAGCATAACTAGGTAAAAGGTAAGTAGGTATTTTTTCATTATAGAAAGGAAGAAAACAATATCAAACCTGATCACAAATTGTGTGATAAAGCTTTTGATCTTCAGTAAATCTTTGAAAAGTAATGTGTAAGGACTGATTTCTCCAAACAGTTTTCTATTGTCACTATTTTACATAGTGAATGCAAGAACTTCTTTTAATATGCTGTTTAACCAGGAAAGCAAATCAAATGAAATCTTTTTTTTATTATAATACCTTTCCAGCTGTCCATCAATCTTTTTCTACCTAAATAGAAAGCAGAAATACTTTATCACAAAATCCCTTGCCCCTGCATGTAAGACTGGTCACATCCAAACAGAATGCAAAACCTGACATGATGTCAACTTGAAGAGAGTTGTTTGCAAGCACAAAATCCCTAGTACTAAGTCAGCTAAGCAGCTCAGGTTTATGTTAAAAGGATCTGCATGCCACACTGTCTGAATTTCTCTTCTTCCATCTGGAGAACTCACCTCCTGCCAGTCTATGAGAGCATGTTCTTTCTCATGTAAAGAGACATAGGCATTGCACCTGGCTACTGCATCAGCAACATCTTTAGATGAACCTCTTGTAGTGAAAACAATTATTGTCTTGTAGGCTGTCTTCACTGCCTCTGTTGTATGTTTGGGGAAAAAAATATAACCCCTCCCCCCACAAAATACACTTTAATGATACAGTGGAATACTTTATTCTTTATTGTGGCTGTTAAGAAGATTTTACAGAAGTATCCAGAATGATCACTGACAAACGCCAAAAAAACTGAAAAAAATATTCCATATTCAAAAAGGACTACAGTTTTCTTACCAAGTACATTAAACTGTCTTGATTTCATGGAAAAGCATTTCTTCCTGTGTTAACTTTTTTTCAGGTGACAGAAATTAGATTCTAATTTGTGTCCTAACTCAGTATATGAGTGCTTAGCATCTCTGAAAGCCAGGTCATTCCTCTTAATATCCTTTAGACACTGTTTCCTGAGACTGTCCTCCTAAGTAATTCCTACTTGAATGCTTATGAGAGTAGAACAGAGATGGGATTCTATTTCTATCCCTGTAAAACATCCCTGGAGGAACTGAAATGCAGCCTGTACCCACTGAGCATATTTTGATGTTTGTAATATGCCCTGGTGTATGCTGGAAGACCCAGAAGAAGCTATTACTGAGGCAAAAGTTCCTCTGGGTCTTTTGCTGCATATATATAGCTTTGGTAAAGTTTCAAACCTTGTAGCCTTTAACGGTTTAAAACATTCCCTGGAGGGCATATATTGATGTAGGTATACTCTCAGGTGGGAATGGCTTCAAACGGGCTAGCTGTTCCACTATTGCTCTGTCCTAAGTCCAAAATCATTAATGTGATAGGTAGGAGAGTTTGAACAGTTACTTCACACTTTCTGTGGCATAAAAGCACCTTTCTTTGCTCAAAGAAGGAGGGGATTGTGCAGCAGCAGAGTTTTGCATGAGGTGAAAGAGATGTCAAGACATACGTGATCAAAAATAATTCAGCAGATGTGGCTGTAGATTTTTTTATCAAAATACTTTTAAAATTATTACTAGTTATTAAAAACAGTTCTCAGCAAAATCTAACTTGAAATTTCAAAATGCAGAGTAAAAGACCAAATAGTTTTGAAGGCAGAGCAATTTATTGCTACATATATCTCATCTAAAGCCTTTCAGCTACCACTCCATGTTATTCCCACTGCTTCACTATGTTCAAGTGGCTTTGAATATCTTTGAGCTGTGGAGGACACCGAACATACCAGCAAATTCTCTACCTTTTAATTGAGTTCTCCAGCTAGCAGGCAATTACACAAATAGTGGAGAATGGCATCCCCAAGCCTGCTGGATTTTTGGAGGAGAGAGTTTTTTTAAAAAAACCAAACCTGCTTGTTAGTCTGAAAGAAGGGGTACAGAACCCATGCATATTACAATGGTTTTATAAAGCAACACCTGAGAAAATGAGGCATGTGTGTGCATAGATGCTGCAACACATACAGGAAGAAAGATTTGGAAAACAAGTACCTAGAAACAGTGTATCAGTAAGAATTCCCAGGATTCTTCTTTGTCCTAGATTTCTCATCAGAATGTAAGTATACCTTGTTATTCCCTTTCCAGCTATGACGCTATTGCTCCAATTCTGCCCCCACCTGTGAGGAAAACATGTTACTCTCCCTTCCAAGTGGTACAGAGCTAAAAATAAAAATAAAATAGATAAATTACACTTCAACCCAATCAGATCTTTGAACATGGAAGCTTCAAGTTACTTTTTGGAGTGCAAGAGTTGTGGATTTTCCAGTGCACCTGGCACAGAGCACTTTTGGTGTATAAGATGCATAAACAATAACAGGTTCATCTGAAGAGGAAAGTGGGATGACTAAATGAGAATATATGTAGCAACTAGGTACAAAAGATATGACCAAGAGAGACCATGAATCCCCTCCCAATAAGTTAAAGGAGAAACTAAATAAGATAAGAATACAGAAGAGAGAGCACATTATTTTTTATATCACTTTTTGACTCATAGCACTGAGGATACACCAGAGTTTCCAAGTAAAGAAAAGGAACTTTTGATGATTGAAGTATCTTACAAGGAATTGCTGGAATGAATCAATAAATAAAAGATCAATGTATCTCAAGAATGGGATACTGTTTGTTCAAGGCTCCCAAAGCAATTTAAGATTAATCAAAAGAAATCCACAATTATGCGGTTTCCCATTGAAATCAGTTTGTATACTGAACCATGTAGGACAGCAGTGATCTTCATGTAACTCCTGAGAGAAACCAAGGAAGAATTCAGCTTCACATGCATATTACTGAAGTAAAAATTGAGGAGCCAATTAAAAGCAAAAGTGTTAAATATGTGGATTAAAGTTAGAAGCCTTAATGCCTTGTATGTGTCCTTAACCAATTAGTATTCTTTTGGCATTTTAATAAACAGCAGATAAGAAAGAACTGGCAGATACAATTTTTCTGGACATCCAAAAAGCCTTCAAGAATGCTCCCCACAAAAGGCTAAGAGAAACTAAGTAATCAAAGGATGAGAAGTAAAGCATTGTCACTGATTAGAAACCAACTGCAAAAAGGAGAACACAGAAGCGGAATGCATTTATTAGTGGTCACTGCTCCATGTGGCTAAAGGTTAACAGCAGGCTGCCCTCAGGTTCTTTACAAAGGGTGAGAGTGTTTAATCTATTTATTAATCATCTGGAAATGGGACTAACAATAAGATGGAAATGTTTATAACATATAGCATAGTCTTAGATTAATTAAGGCCAAAGCAGGCCAAGGAGCTTTTGGGTTGCTTAGAAGGGCTCAGTGAAAGGGGAAACAATGGCAGATGGAATGCAGCACTGCCAAGCCCAATAGAAGCACAGGGGAAAGAGCCATAGGAAATACTTCATCTAGAATTAAAAACCCAGTATAACCACTGAAGGGGGGAAGACCCTGTTGATATGCACAGATCAATGAAAATACTTCTCTGGCACTAACCACAATCTAAAATAAATACATGGTTGAGAAAGAGAAGAAAAAGGGAAGACTACTGGCATAAAGGCTAAGATTTATCTTTTTAGGGGTGAAGCCTGGCACCTTTAAATGAAGAGGTTAAAAAGGCATAATGAATAAGTAAATGTAAATTGCAAATAAAGTAAATTATGTAATTACTTAACTCTCTTCATAAGACAAATAAACAATTCAGCAAAACTGAAAATTGCATATTTAAAACAGACAATTGTTTCTCATTATTATTTAAACCAAAGATACAGAACTCTGCACTAGATGTTGCCAAGTTGAAATGTAACACCCTTTTAATGAAGGACTTTGGTTTTTCTGTGGATTTATACGTAAAAGTTCCTCACAGTACTCTGTTCAGTACAGCAAGCCAGAATCAAACCAACACAAACAATAAATGAAAAGTCAAGCTACCTCTGCAGTTATCATCATCTATTTCATGAACACACAGCCTATTCTTATCCCAACTTCTTCTATACATCATAATCGACTCTTTTCAGCTGCAGGTCCTCAGTCATGGATACTCATATTTTATTCCCCCTTTCAGAAAATTGTCCTTCTTAGTACACAACATCACTGCATCAAACACCCACGGTCAAACTTACCAGGAGAGGTCGGTTTGGCAGAGAGCTTAAGGAGGGGAAAAGAGAAAAGACTAGGTAGCAATGAACAATAAAAGGAAAAGAATAGCTATACCCTGAAAGATGTTTTCAATTGTCATCTTTACCACTGGTGGGCTTGAGTTGGAAATGTATTTAGCACAACCTTGGCTGCATCAAACCAGGAGGTGTGGCCTGTACCGATGTCCTTTAGATAATTAAAATAACAGTAACATATCAAACAGGGTCTACAAGAAACAGCTGCTAATAGCAAAAGCTTAATGAATGAAGACTCGATACATGCATCCTTTTTACCAAGAATCGCAGGTAACGCCCACACTGTAATGTGTCAGAGCTGTAGGAAACTTGTATTACAGCAGATGTACAGACATTCTCATTTATATGGACAATATACAAAAAAAATCATGCTCTGTCAAAAAAGAAACTGCACTTAAATGCCTTCATCAGTCAGTAGCCATTAACACAGACCAAAAACTGTATGTGAAAGGGGCAAATAGGCAACATATCCCTCTACTAGTATTTCAATATATTCAAAATTATATTTTCCTGGGTTTGATTACAGGTTTAGCTATACCTCTTTAATATAATTCTTATAAATGTAATCATCTCCTTCTACCCCGGTCTCCACTTCAATCTAACAGTTTGCCACTAGATATAAGAAAAAAAACTTAGAGGAGATATACAAAAAAACCCAGTAAGAACTATAGGAAACTACAGGAAATCTTAACTCAATTATTACAAAGAACCAACAGATTTAATGCCTGAAACATAGCAAGAACCAGATTTTGATGACATTTTGGTGGGATTGCTACACAATTAGGGAAAATTAAAATTTTGAACACCATTCTAAGTGCCTTTGAAAGTGAAATTTATCTCTGACAGTAACATACCCCTTCATGTATGAAAATATACTAATAGAAAAGAATATGGAAAAGTATTTTATTGAATCATAAACATGATAAATTGACTAATGCTTAATATGAATTAAGAAGAAAATTCACAAACTAGCAAACAGTTTTCTCGTCTGGTGTAAAATTAATTTTACCTTCCAAGCTCATTCCCAGAGCAGATCACTGAGCAGTGTAGGATGTCAGTTCCTACAGCCTGCTTGCCAAAAAACATGTTCTTTTCAGTTTTCTGATTCTTCAGTATCAGCTCCTTCAGGCTTCAGGGTAAAGCAACATGAGTATAACCTGAGATACATTTGACTGAAGTCTTATGAGAATATGTTGTCTGTCTACTCCTATGTTGACCTTAGTTAAACATGTGCAGTTTTGGCTGTCTGCCACTCTGCCTGCTTTTCCTGCTGGCTGGACAATGTCTTGCCTCTGCTGCTTGGTCTCCCTTGCAGTTCCTGGTCAGCTCAGCAACATCTGGTGGTGCAGAAAGTGCTGATCACCTGGCACGTATTCCCCTTATGTTTTGATCAATCACGCACACTGATACAATTTCAGCCAATTATTTCTTTATACATTTTTGCTAGGTCAGTATACCACTTTTCTTGCCTCCTTTTATCCCTACTCAGGTTCTGAGTTGGGGAAAAGGTAAGAAAGCTTCTTGATGGTTACCAAACGCTAAAAACAGTAAACCCCACAGATTGTCAGGAACACTGTTACTATTAGACTATGACCTCTAGAAGAACTAATTTTCTTCCTAGAAGTCCAGTAAATTTACTTAAAACCAACTCAATATATATGGCATGAATTCTCAAGGTTCAAAAGCAATGACCTGTAATTACTGGGCATATTGCAATAAAAATACCTAAATAATAAAAACTGGAAAGGTAGCAGTTCCTCATACTGACAGCAAATATTCTATCAGCAGGGAAATATTCTTCCAATGTCCTATTTTCTAATGAACTGCACAGTACTTTCTAATCATTCAAAGAAAAAAGCTTTACTCTGTGAAGAAAAATAATATGAATCCATAACATAGACACAGCTTTGTCTTGTATGCTTAAGAAATCCAAAGAAAATGAAGTCTTTGCATGTATATAGAAATTTAAATAATTAAAAAAGAAAATCAGCTACTTAGGCTTACCTGCATAACTAATTGTCAGTTCAGTGGCTACATAAAATCTAGCCTGAACACTGCATCACAGTCGTATTTTTTATTTAGCAGGAAACAAGAAAATACATTAGAACATAGTAAGGGCAGTATTATATGAAGACAGGACAGACTAGTTTCACTGCTGCAAATTTCCCTCACAAAAATTTTTCCTTTTCATGATTATTTAGATATTTTTGCACTGTTCTGAAACTGAAAACTCAAGAGTTGCCATAAAGAAGCACTGATAGTTCTGTTCAACCTTATGTCTGTGTGTTGGGAAGGTGCTGTGAAATCCACGGTGAGGACAGAGGCAGACCCAAAATGCAGCAGAGCTGCAGTGGCTCTGCTGCACAGAGGCTTGGCAGATGCAGGGAAAGCACAGAGCAAAAATCTGCATCACCTCCACAGGCATGCCAACAGAAGATTAAAAAAAAAAAAAAAGGGATAATACATGATCACTACTGCCATGATTATATAGAGCCAGGTGCAGTGAATCATTTCAGCAATTTGGCTCAGGGCCTTCAGATGCAGTCCTAAAGAAATTGCTGAGATACTTTGGGAACTATCTCCAGGTTGAATTTCAGTGTCTTTAACTATAGCTATATGAATACTAACAAGGAGTGTGGCTTTGTAGAGACACTCTGTAAACTGGAACAGTGCCAAGAGCCTGGTACCCACATTACATGTGTTTCATCTCTTTCACTTTGGGCTAGCCCTAGTCATTTTTAGGGGCTGCACATCCCATAGTGCCTGCAGCTCATAATAGGTGCATTTCTGGGGTGCCTGTTTGCCTCTGCTTTCAGCAGACAGCAATCCAGTTTGCGTGGTGAATCAAGGTGCAGTAAGAGTGGCACTGGGAGTGAGTGGGAAGTTTCAAAAGCACACCCCAGACCTGAACTGAAATGCTGATGGAAACACAGCCTGAGGGCAGCTGCCTGTACCCAGCTCAGGAACTTGTGATTTGTGCACTGCCCAGTGTGTACAGACTCAGTAAGAAATAAATAGTTGCCTTTTAACTCCATTAAGACACAAAATCAAGAACAGAGTTTCAAGCAGGACCAGCCCTTTGAGTAATATGACAGGTGCATCTCATGATGCACCTGCATGCTACAGGCCCCTGAACTGCTGAATTACTGTAATATTTGAGTTCCCCAACAGTGCCTTTATTTGCAGGGAAAAAAAAAATCCTCTAAAGAGTTTCAGGTCTTATGCTTCTCTTTTGAACATATCATAATATCATTTCAAACATCTCCATATTCATATACACTTTACCCTGTACCCAGGAGTACAATTTAAGAGGAATCAAAAAAAAAAGAGCTTATTAATATTCACAGCTATCATATTCCTTCCTATGAGCTACTGATCTTCCTTACCAGTTAAGATTTTGGTAAAACTCTGAGATGCAAATATTTTCTGCAAGCTGCAAAACGTATCTCCTCCTCCTGTAGATCTAAACAACTATAAAAGAAGAAAAAGGTCTCTTCCATCCCAAACTTCCATTGGATCTCTTCGAATCAGACCTATATTAAAAACTATTGAGCAAAAAACCCCAAAAAATGCTGTAAATATTTACTTTCGTACCATAATTTAAAGAGGACTGTTTCTGCAGAAATCAGAAACAAACAAAACACCAGAAACTAAAACAAAAAAGGTTTAAAGAAATAGTTGGGAAGTCACTGTAATTCATGGTTATATTGCACAAGCTACCATCATTCTCCCCTTTAAAATATTTCAGAAAAATAAAATCACATTATACAACAGTAATAAAAACCTGATCTCCCAGATAATCCCAATGATCAAAATGGTCTTAAAAAAACCCCACACATAAGCAGAACAATAAACGTTGTTGGTATGTGGAAACAGAGAAACAGAAACAAAAATAATCTAAAATATTCCACAAAGGGTCTCTACAAATGCATTGTGAAGACCAATGTAAGATAGGTTAGTGGGCATCCCAACAATAGATGCATGTGAATTCTCCTTTTAGTGTGGAACCTTTCTGAAGTATTGATGAAAGAAAAAAAGAATACCCTAAGTAATTTACACTTCCACACAGTCAGAAAACAAACAAACCATGAAAAAAGGAGAAGACTATTTAGAAACAATTGTTAAATTTCCCTGTACTTCTTAATTTTCCATAATCCATGACATTTTAGATTTCCATAGGACTCTACTGCAGGACTGTCCTAGCCTTTCCAGAATGTTTGATCCTACTTCAGTAATTTCCTTGTTCCACCTCTTTTAAGACATATACATATTAATACATATATATATATATACACACACACATACGTGTGTATCAAACCTATAATTTTTATTTAAGATGAGTCATTGTTAAAATTACTACCTTTTTATGAGTGTTGAAATGTACCACAGAGCAAAACTTCCACTACCTGATTAATTCTTCAACTTATGCTTAAATTTTATCTGTATTTATGCCAGCATAAATACGGAGTGTCTTTGCACCAATCAAAGCATCTTCTCTGGATTTAAACTAGCAATACTACTGATCATCATCTCTCCTTTTAACCCTGGTGGATGACCTACACTCTTGGCTGGAAAAGGCAAATAATTTTGCTTTGTTTTCTTCAAGGTTTTCCTCTCCCTGGATAGCTGAACAACTTAAGCTCATAATATTTTTCTACAGCAGAGCCTGAAAAATCAATAGAATAAGAGAACACAATCAAGACCAAGTACAACAACAAAGAAGAGGGAAAAAAACATTAATCTAACAACAATAACAAATTAGTAATGTCAGTCAAAGACAGGGAAATGAGCATTTAAAGCACTCTGAATATTGCTTTGTGTAGCAAGGTTTGTAAAGCAAATCAATCGGAGCCAAAACTGTCCTTCTGAATTCATACACTTGAGTTTTAAAGCATATCATGTTCCTCCTCTCAAAACAGTATTATGTTTAAGTAGAGCCATTTATTTCAATGGAGTTAGTCCTGGTTTATGTCACTGTAGATTGCTGACTAAAGAAAATTGGCCTATATTTACAAATGAAAATAAAATAATATTTTAAATTCATATTTGTCATACAGAGACTGACTTGCAGTAGATTTACTCTTGTCTTGTCCTGGGAATTAATCTTGGTACCTAGATTTTGAAAATCTATTGTTACATCAATGATTTAATTTCATTAATATAGTGAGGTTGCAACAAAAAATGTGCATTTATAAGATTCAGCTTTAACAATTATGAGATTTAAATAGAGACAAAAGAAACCATAATGCACTTCTAACTGAATTGGAATATAAAACAGGAAGCCTCATTTCCTGAACTCCAGCACTATACTATATCTTGTTAGCTAAACTCAGCTTATAATAGGGGTCATTTCCCAAAGGATTGTTACATCAGAAAGCATAAATGAAAAAAAAAAAGTAAAAATACAAAAATTGTTTCTGCTTTCAATATAATTTGGGTAGTATTTCAAATGTACCTTGTTCAGAAACTCCTATTTCTTCATAATACTGGTCCAAGTTCTGTCAGGTTCTCTGTAGAAATATTACATCAAGACTTTAACTCCACGGCAGAATAGGATTGGAAACGAACATCTCTCATCTCTGGATGCAAGAAGAATTTTAAAAGCGATCCCAGGGGACCTTGGCTATGTTTTTGATTTGCTTCCCTTTTTTAAGTGCAGAACCTCAAGCCAGTGGAATCTAAACCTCATATATCCTCAGGCCTGGCCCTGCTCCAGGGCAGAGCTTCTAAGCTGCAGACAGGCAGCACGTGCTGGGGCATCCCCACATACAGGATGCTGTGAGCTTCCCATTCTTGTTCCTTTCTGCAAAAAAACTTTCTTGCAATAAAAACCGCCCAGTCTCTCATTAAAGCACTGTACCCCAATATTTACAGCTTGAACCTAGTGTGAAAGGAAAAATATGAAAGGATGGGCTTATACCTTTAGAGGTATAAAATTGGCAATATCCCAAAATAGATGCAGTTGGGATACTTTACTAAATAATAAAAAGGCAGTAAATGAGGCTCTGATGACATGGATCTTTTTTCCACAGATTACACTGATTGCCTGGCTTTAACATGGCTAGAATCAGTCCAGACACATCCCACTGGAAAACCACCAGAAACTCGCTTAAGGAGTTTCTCGCTTACAATCAGTATCCTGAATAGATGTTACAGTAATGCTTCTCTTCAAACCCTTCAGAGATTTTAATCTTTACCAAAGCATGGATTTGGGATTATTTGTGGATGTTTTTATTATAAAGATTACAATTGACATACACAATTTTATTTTCATCATTTTGATAATATATGCTGGAACTTACAGATCTCTTATATTTTAAAAATAATTTACTTTTGAAGCAAGATGTGCTATACCAGATGTCACCAGTCAGTTGCATAGTAAATTGCAAGTCATTCAATACACAGGAATTTTTACTTCCAGCTATGAAGTATGTCTTCATTATCCTAAAGCATTTCCATACAGAAATCCAGCTTCAACATGTGAAGGCAATGTTAAGAGTATTCATAGGAAATTTGTATGTAATTTTTGTGGGTGTATTTTTAAAATATATATACTTGTATTATTTATTCCCAATATAAGTAGAGTAAAAACAAATCGGACTTTTCATTTGCCATTTTGTTGTTCTACAAGCTGGGTTTTATTTTAAAGAACATCTGTTTTTTTAATCCAGTGTGTGTGTATACAAATACAAACATTTGTTTCAGCAGAGATGATTTTAGTGCCTTTGAAGATGTAACTTTAACAGTGAAAAAAAATACCCCTCTAAATGAAGTTATACTAGTAAAAATATTATATTTTCTTGACTCATGAGCACAATAAATTGTGTAATATGAGTTAAGAATATCCTTTCCACACTAGCAAAAGCTTTTCCATCTGGTATACTGTTCATGAAAAATAAGTTTACATGAATAAATTTTTATATTTATCATCTTACGTTTAGTTGTCTATTACTACACACAGAGGTCTCTGAGATATGTAATTAACTTAATACAGATTTTAAAGTATTTAAGAGTTGCTCAAGTTCTCCCTTGAAATCCAAGTATTTATCTAAATAAATACGTTTCATACAAAATTCATTTTTGTGACAAGAACCTGTAAATGTAACCCCTTAAATACAGAGAGGAAGATAACCAGTGTAGAGCAATGATCAGCAAATCATCAATCAGCAGACTCTGGAAACTCTCTTATTCCCCTAAAAGAATGAATAAAATGAGAAAAATATTTTTTCTAAATATCTCGTCTTTTTTCCATCCCCTTAATAAAGAATGCCCTCTGATTCTGGACTTCTAATATCATTAAAATGTAATAAAGATACTTCATTATGATGCTTAACAGAGATGAAGTCTGTTGACAGGCCCAAGATACCATTTACATAAGTGTTCAGGCAAATTGAAGGCAACATCTAATCTAACATGCAGAGGATCAACAAGAATTAAACATGCATTTAAAAAGCACTCTAGATATCATACTTCCTCCATAGAAAATAACTCCTAAAAGCTGCAATAGATTTCACATTCCAAAATGCAAACATAACACAATTTCTTTTTTTTTTCCCTTTTAAAAATTTTATAATGGATATATTTGAAAATATAATGCCTTAAAATAAAAATACCTCAATAGCAGCATTAAATAAAAAACCAAAAAACATAAAAATGCCAATATCATATCTCAAAAGTGAAAATTTTGACCTTTTTTTTATTTGTAATCTGCCTGGTACCATTTCCTTCTAATTTCACTGAAGTCATTTAAAACATTCACAATGGCTTCCAAGCTGCTGCAGAACTTCTAAAAACCTAGACTGAACTAAAAACCCAGACTGAAACATATTGTTTGCTGGTAACTTTAGAACATCTTTACTATTGTTTTAATCATGAGGTTTTCTTCTAAAGATGAAACATCTGAATCAACTCTGAAAACCAATAAATACTGTTTGTCTATATATATATATATATATATATATAAAAGTTTGCATTTATCAGCATTTATCATAACCATTCATCCCAACAATTTTGTTGCATTCAGTCAGTGCTTTAAAGGGTCATGCCAGGTTGTTCCATAAAGGCTTTAGGCCAATGTTATATCAAACACAGCTTTTGACATGTCCGTCAGTTCGGATGAAGGAGATGAGACGAGATGAGATGAAGGGTGGGAGAACATCAAGTGTTGATCAACTTCACTTCAGAGCCACTTACATCATACCCTATTCTTTTTGTCATTAGGGACTGGGAGTTCGTTGGATAAAGTTCTTCAGTGTGCATGTTCTAAAGGAGAAATTCACGTATTTCATATATCTACCCTGTTTGCAAACAAGGTCAAATCACAAATTCAAAAATAATTTATTTTTTTAACATATCAACAAATTAATCAAATCTCTCTACAAGCCAGAGTATGTCCTCAGTGCCTCACTACATTTGTATTCATCTAGCCAATTAATGCTGTAAAGGAAATCAAGCTCACACACATTCCCACTTAGAGATGTTTGCTCTACAGTTCTGACAAGAGAAAAGTACAGTGAAAAGTACATAGAAAAGTACAGTATGCTTATTGTAGTAAACCAGCAAAAATGTCTACAAAGATGTGTTTCCTGAGTGAGGCAGCTTGGATAGTCTTGGGAGCTTCCTCTGATTTGGACTAAGGGAAGAAATTCTCTAGAATAGACACTACACTCCCCCCAAAAAATCCACCCTCCTTGTAAAGAGAGATGGGAGAATAAGAGAAATAATCTCTAGCAGATCTACCTGCAAAAATTTCTATTAAGATGACCCACAATTGTTACTGTCTGGTTTCTCAACAGAAACAACAACTGGAAAAGTCATATGTAGAAGATTTTGGTCTTCTCTAAAAAAAAAAGTGTGATGAAAATGCCATTATGTCATACAAGGCCCTCTCCTATTCTCATCTCTAAGAAGCGTATTGCATAGCTGACACATTCTTCAGCAACAGAATATAGATATCAGAGAAGTGAAAGAGACTTGTGATTTCACCAGGCTGGTGTAGGACAGCACAAGTAGCAGGATTTTACAAACTTTTTCACAGTTAAATTTTGCATATGAACATAATTTCATCCAAATCTAATTTTTACACCAAAATCACTTTGTTAGGATTCATCTAATGTGACTTTTGAGGTCAACAGCGGGTGGAAGTGTTTGTATCTGAGATAAAATGACAGTATGTCCTCTTCAGAGACAACAGACATAAAATAAGTATTTTAGGGCATAATCCATCTGACCTATTTTAGATGCCCACTTTATTGTGAACTGACTTAGACTCTAGAATTACCTATGTATCTCCACTGACTACAAAGAGAGCCTGAACTTTTTTATTTTTTGTGGATATCCATAATGGGTATCTAGCTTTATTTTTCTTTTTGTCATATGGATTACTTTATTTTTCTATCTTCTGGGATGCTATGACTGATTCTTATCAAAAAATAATATTTAAGAATTCAGCTTCTATGTTATTTTTTGCCTTTTAGCCAATTCACAGATTGTCACAATCTCTGCAAGGTGCATGTGAAGCACACTGCTTGATGTAAAGAGAGCAAGTGAACAAAGTGAAATTGAGGGCAGAGCCATGAGGTCCCAAACTATGTGATGTTAATATCATGAAACATTAAATGGTGGCTGTTGATTAGGGCAGAATCCACTTCAACTACTCTATGCTAGTAATCTGCAGTCCTTCTTTTTCCTAAATCAGGAACAATGTAACCATTGAAAATATGAATGGGATAAGTATCTTGATGATCAACTAGATGCAAAGTTTTAGAAGTTAAGTGGGGTTAACACACTTCTGGAAAGAACTCCCTGGTGAATTTTCTCTTTTAGGAGTGAAGAGATCTGATCCAGATCCAGTAAAGCATTTAAGCAATTGAATGACCACAAGCATGAGCACAATCTTCCTTGAGTGCAGTACCATTCATCTAGCTCAAAACAGGAGACTGAGACACACTGCAGTACCAGGATTTCAGGCCAAAACATAAATCCCTTAGCACATTGTCAGTGTTGCTCCTTGTATTATACCAATACTACAAGAAGAGTTATACTAAATTCATCCACATATTTGCCTTAAATTAGTTTTCAAAAATAATTCCATTTTTTACTTAAAAAAAACCCACATGAACAAATAACATCAAAAAACATCAAATTGTGCAAACATCAATTTAACACAGTCACATTAGTTTCACAGCATTTTAAAACAAAGTTTTAAAACGTGTAAACATTCAAGTATTTTGAGGGGTTTTTAAAATGCAGCATAGCATTCATTTTAAAAAAAGAGCTTTAAAATAAAGAATTATATTTCAAGAGAGTCAGAAACGTTCAGTAATTAAGGGAGGTTTTCTTGTTTGTATTAGACCACCAGTACAGATCTTCAAGGTTTAATTTGTATGGGTTTCTTCTGAGTAGCTTAGGTATCACTCTTGCACAGAACTATCATCATATAAATATGTGATTAAGATGTGCAACCAAAATATCTAACTTTGTGGCAGATGCTGGTCTATGTGATCTTTTGTAACTGAAGGGTTCTTTTATCATTTGAGCTTTTGGGTTTGTATTTCTCATCTGCTCTTTTCTGCCAGCTTAATGGAGATTTTAAATCAAAACCTAATTAGACTACATATGCTGTTTAAGAAGAAGTTCTTAGGAAAGTAGTGATTCATATAAGCTTTGATATTTCCAGATAACATCTAAGAAGAAATGTGATTTTAATTGTTTTAAATAACTTTCAATCACCCTCTTACTCAAATAAAAGTAGATGAGCACAGTTCTTTGATCAAAAAATATTCTTCAGTAACAGAAATACCTACTTTATATTCCTATCAACTATACCATCTATGCTTAATGATGAAACCCTTTATTGACACATATTTTTCAACTAAGTAGTATTATAAGTCAGATATTCCATCACATATTTTGATTCCAATACCATAAACCTCAAATCAGAAGTTAACAAATGATATTTAATTCCTGAAAAACAAAAATCTGTGTGTGCATGTTGAGTACATTGGATGTCAGCCAAAGTTTGCTTTTTAGCAATGTTGATATAAGAAGAGTTGGTATCTTTTTATTTTTCCTCCTTGATATTCTATGAGGGAAAATGAATTATTTTAATGTTATTTTAATTATAATGCACTTACCTGAAGCATACATTTCAAAATTTTAACTACTGCTAAGAAAGCCCACATTTTAAACACTCTCAACTTGCACTAGGTTAAAGAAACCTGTGTCAGAAATGATGACTGGTATTTTGTTCAAATATTAATAAACACATTTGCCAAGAAAGCCCTGGCCTCTGACTCTTAATCACAAAGATGTAAGCTCTATCTTAAAAAAAAAAAAAAAAAAAAAGAAAAATATGAAAACCCTGTACATTTTTATGTCCTACTTAGTTATTTGACCCAGTTCTTAATCAGAAGTAGCCAGAATTTTCTTTTATTCCACACAGCGATTGCCTGCTGCCTTAAGAACAAGAGCTTGAGTATTTCCCCTGATAGAACATTGACATGTCATAATGAGGAACTGTGTCTTCCAACATCAAGCCAATACAGTTTCTGTTAATTGTCTGAATACTGTGGTGTGACACACTGCATATAAAAATGATTTTCTGGAAAGCAAGAAATTATAGATATTGCTGAGACAAATCGCTGCAAATATAACCACAAATTTATAACAGGCAATAGTAAGATTTCATAAACTTCTTTTTAAAAGATAAATTAAACTTCAAACAGAAAAACAGAAGTGTAGATCTGGATTTTCAGTTCCTCTGTTACTTTAGTGATTCAAAAAAGCTACACCAATTTGTTTCACCATCTAGTTGACTATGTAATACATTCAAATATTTCTCTTATATTTACTGTTTAGCCACTACTAATATGTGACTGTCAAGACAAGGAAACAATATATGGAGACATCAGACTTTAGGAAGTGTTTATAAGAAATAAGTTGAGGATGGATTTATAATGAGACAACACTGACATTCCAAGCTTCTAAACAACACATAAAGTCTACTGACATACAAACAATATAAGAGGCATATGCATATTCATTGATACCATCAAAAAAATTGTTCTCTCAATTTTAAAAATTTTCAGCATTTTCTACAAAATTTTCAAAAACCCCAATGCAACTCAATAAAAGTTTAATAGTAAGACCTTAATTACAGGACAACACTCTTGAAAAAAACCCCAAAAAACAAAAACAAACTGAGTACACTTATATATTAAAACCAAAACCCACCACATAGAATAGCTAAATGTGATCTATAAGTCAAGCAACTCCTGCCTCTGCAATACAAGGCAATTAATTTAAAACATTCTTCGGAGACCAGGAGACATGTAGTGGAAGACAGAATATTTTGAAAGTATAGTTCATGTTCTTCTGGTTTCAGATAAAAGAATGAAAACATAAAGTCTGAGGTTTATACTCATGCATCAAGGGCATTTTTGAGATGTACTATTTGTTATCACCAATAGTACTTTCTGGAAAGGCATAACTTGCTGGGCTGAGAAACCCACCATGATCTTCACACTTTACTGTGAGAGGATGACTGTGTTGAGGATGGTGTATGGTGTTGGGGAGAGCTGGGGAAGGGGGAAGCAACCCCCAATTATAAGTTTATGCTTTACTGTAATTCAGTGTAAATTTTATTAATTTTTATCATCTGCTATAATCGGTCAACTGGATGAAAATCTCTCTTTTTCTGTGAACAAAGCTGCCCTCCAAGAATGCTAAAGACATCTTAAATACAAATAGACTAGTTAACAAGCCTTTCATTGTACTAAGCGAAGGCTTACATACATGATTATTGAGTAAAGGCAGTATTTGTAGCACTTTGTTTAAAAGAAAAAGCAGGTCACCACATAAACCATGACACCCACCAAATAAGGTGTACCTAAACCACAGAGCTAGATGTCATGTTATTTTCTGTTCTGATTCTTTACCTAAGAATTAGCTAAATATCCAACATGCAAAAAATTAATATTTACTTACACACACAAGAAAAGATAATGTCCCAATTGAGTTTTATAAATGAAATATATATAAAACACCAGAAAGCCCAGCAAAATATTGCAACAGTCACTAAGTATCCGAGTTTCAAGTTTCACCTCAACACTCTTCGGGGTAGCCCATGTACAAGCACATGAACACACACGTCTGACCGCTGGACATGCCATCCACTCGGCTCTCTCAAACACCCCCACGAATCAAAAGGCTCCAGAGGGACTCAGAAGCACCAAATCAGGGCACGGGGGCAGAGAGAGGCATCTCCCTTGCCTGGCCAAGGGCTGTGTGTGCGCTGTCCTGCAGCACCTCGGACAGCGATCCTGCAGCACCTCGGACAGCTGTCCTGCAGCACCACGGACAGCGCTCTCCTGGCCCTCCGCTCGGTGCAGCGCAGCTCAGCTTAGCTCAGCCCAGCCCAGCTCAGCCCAACCCAGCCCCGGCTCACCCCACTGCGCTCCGCACCCGCACTGGGTGGGCATCTGCACTGCCCACCAGATTCCCTGGAGAGAGGGAAAACACACCCATGGTTTGGGTTTTTTTTCCTTTCCTCTTCTGAAATATCTTTCATTTTTAACACAGATTGGTTGGCCAAATTCTCAAAACATAAAGCAGTATCATCTGGCACTCAGAACCGCAGAAATGTAGGTCGCTGGCATTTGTCTAGTTCATTTAAGTTTCACACAATCATTTCAATGTCAACGACTTTTTCTCCATCATGAAAAAAATATTTCTACTCACTGGGTGTGTGAAGGGAAAATCTTTATACAGCATAAATTTGCTGTTCTGTTCATTTTCAACACCTTTTACACCCTGATATTCTGTAAGCAACTGAGCACTTTGTGGTAAAGTTCAGTCAAACTGAACTGTGATACAAAAAAAAAAATCACTTTAAGCATGTAAATGCTGATCATTTGGCAGCACAGAATAGTAGGTCAATTTCTAATTATAGAGCTACTGAAATGACAAAGATTTCCTTACAGCAGTAGATATCTATTTACATTTGATACTCTTTTTTACTTATCCCATTCACTCTGGAAATAAAATATGTTTACATTATCAGTAACTGAGTACATAGCACATATACAATGAGTGTGTACACACACAGTTTGCAATCTAAAAACAGTGGAGTCAACACTTCTGGTGACTCTACCTTACTTTTGCCAGGTTTAGAAAGAGAAAATAAATACAGCAACTTTCCTACTTTATTAGGTAGCAGGTTATTTCAGCTTCTGGAGGGACTGTGGATCAATTTATGTGGCAAATATATGTGCAAATTATATTAAGTTATTGGTGAACAGCATTCTTTAGGCATAGGCTGTTACCATGAAATTATTTCAGAAGGCCCTGCTGAAGTTGCAGAGCACAGACGTACTGCCAGGCCTCCTTCTCAGAGCAGGGATTCACATGAATTGTTGTGTTCCACTGCTAAAGCAGAATTTGGTTCAGATTGGTTAGTGTAGTGCTACAGTAGTTGGGATAACCCAGTTCACGGCAGAAATATTCACCTCCTAACAAGTACTCAAACACGGGAAAAAAGCATGCAGTTAGCTATTTCAGGTACCGATGACAACTCTTTTCTTCTGCCCTGTCTTGAGAGATAGGCCAACTAATCTTGTTCAAAAGTAAAGAGAAGGCAACAACTACAAGAGCCAAAGTGGGACCCTCTGCATTCTAGCAAAGGAAAAGAAAAACCTCTGGATCTCTCTGAGCCGTCACCAGTGGCACCAAAGGAAACAGACACGGCTTATCAAAACGCTGTCACCATCACTTCCCAATCAAGGGCCACTGCGGTGCCCGTCAACATACACCTTTGTCCTCCAGCTTTCCCCAGCTCCACAGATTTTGGCAGAGCGCCTGAAAACACTGTCCCACTCCCGAGGCGGCCCGGCGCAGCACCGCTCTGCCGCCGTCCAGCACCGCCGCCGCCGGGGCCAAGCGCCCGACGGAACCGACCCGGAGCCTCCGGTGCGCGCCCGTGGCCGCTGCGGGGGGACGAATGGCCACACGAGGCCCCGCGAGGGCCGGCGGCCAGGGCAGCGCCGACGGGCAGCCCCGACCCCGGTGGCAGCTCCGAGCCCCGCTCATTGTCATGCAGACCCTGTCGCTGCCTGCCGCTAAGTCGCATCCCAGCCCGCTGGAAGCCGGCAGCCGAGCCGGAGCCAATCGCATATTCATGAGGAGGGGGAAATCCAGCGCTACGCTCCCAGAGGACTAAGGATCACTTCTTTTTGCGTTTTCTCAAGCTTCCCCCTCTCTCTTCCTCTCTTTCAATAATGCGCTAAGGGGGGCACCCCAGACGATACCCTCCGCAGCACCGCCTGCACCGTGAGAACCGCGGCCGCCGGCGCCAGGGGCAGAGACCGAAGCAGGCACAACAGGGTCCACGGCAGCCACAACAGCCGAGGGAGGCACGCCAGCCCGACAGCCAGGGACAGGAAACACAGCAGGGGCTCCTACCTTACAATCCTCAGGACACGATTTCACCGAGTACTCATCCGACTGTAAATATTTCTGGAGCATAAGCTCAAACTCTTCGTATTTCTCCTGAGCGTGCTGGTCGTAGCGCTGGTAAGCCTGGACGCACTGGCTGCAGGAGCCTTCCCCCTTCAGCACCACATCCAGACTGCAGTTCAAAGTGTCCGGATTGGACAACCCGGCGAACAACTCCCAAAGTGTGTAGGAATTACAAAAGGAAAGGTAAAAATCCGTCAGGTCGCCAGCAGCTCCGGCTCCGCGGGCTCCGGCTTCTCGGGCGGCGGCTGCTCCTTCTCTCCGGTCCCCGTGAATTTGGCCTCGGCGCAGAACCACAAGTGATCAGAGAGCAGGACCGTGAAAAACAAGAGCGATGCCAGGGACAGTCGCCATTTCTGAGCCCTCTCTGAATCCGTGAAGGGTTTCTCGTTCTCCCGGGGTGCGAACCAGATTTTTAAGCCGTCATCATACTGCCGACTACACATCCAAGCACCCCTGGTCATATTTTGGGAACGCACAGCCCTGGCCGACTCCACCGTGAGGGCTCCTTTGCCAGTGTCACCACAATATGCATTGACTTAAAAGATTGGGGGATTTTCTTGCCTGCCTTCCCTTCTCTCGCTAGCTCTCTCCCTCTTCCACTCTCCCCCGTCTCTCTTTCTTCCTCTTTTTTCTTTCTTTCTTTTTTCTTTCTTTCTTCTTTTTCTTCCTCCGAGATATTGTTGATTTTTGCCGGTGGCTCTGCCTTGGTCTCACCACACGAAACAGCCCCAGTCCATCCAACGCGGAGTGCCGTGGAGAAGATAAGAGCAATAACGCAGAGAGAGGAGGAGGAGGGAGAGGAGATGGTGGTGGTGGTGGTGGTGGTGATAGTGGTGGTGATAGTTGGTGGTGGCGGGGCTGCGCGACTGGTCCTTTCCCCCTCTCACCCAGGCATGGTTAGATCGCAGCTCCCCATCTCCCTCCTGAGAAAAGCCCACTGCCCCCGGACAACCGCATGCCGCGTCCCCCGCTGCCGACGGACGGCTACGGGAGGGCTCCTCGCCTCCTCTTCCTCCCTGCCGCCGCTGCTCCTCTTCCTCAGCCCCGAGCCGCGGCACAGATGCCTGCACCGCTGTCTCAGTCTCTTGCTTCTCTCCCCGCTCCGCTCTAACTGGAGAGACGCTGCTGCAGGGCTCCCGGAGTGCTGCCGAGGATGCTGAAGAGGAGGAGGAGGAAGAGGAAGAGGAGGAGGAGGCTGCCGGGGCCTCCGCCGCTGCTGGTGACAATGGGCTGCGGCTGCCGCCGCTGCTGCCGCCGGGCGCGGTGTCCCCGGGCGCACGGGGCGGAACTGCCTGGCTGGGGGCCCCCGATGGGCACAGGCATCTTGGGCCCCTGGGCTAAGTTGCCGCCATCTTCGTCCTGGAGAAACACTTTTTTGGGGGGAGCTCTGCCTTTTGCGTCATCTCCTCCCGCGCCGAGATCGCTCTATCCTGGCGCATTGGCAGCAGCAGCAACTCTGCCTCCTCCTGCCTGAGGAGGAGGAGGAGGTGGGAGATGCACTGGGGACCACATGGCCCCTCCAAAGGGCTTCCTCGATGCAACTCTTCCTACTCATCTCACCGAAGGGACTGCTCAGTACCACTCTCCAGTCCTCTCTCCTTCAGGGTCTCCTTCCCTAAGTGGCCATGAAACACCATGTCCATGCAGGATGGTGGCTGGAGAGGTCTGTTTCTGTGCCTGTCCTTGTCATAGCAAATCACAAATGGCATATGAAACTCCAGGCTCTGCATCCTGGCCAGTTTTGGCCACACAGTAAAATGCCTGAACAGAGTTGCCTGTCTTTCAGTCAGAGAGCTGTAAAGCAAAGTGACCATAAACCCCAAGCTGTTTCCCCAAGAGAAGTTTTGCAAAACCCTGGTTCAGCCCATGAGCTGGGTAAATACTGCCTGTCTGTGTGTTTCTTTGTTTAGATATCACTGTTTAGAGAGAAAGACAGACGGGCCAGGCTTTGCTCTCCTGCTAGGGTGATGAAATCACTGATGATCTCCTCTTGGACCCGTGGCAGAGATGCCAACACCTTCTGCCCCCAACTATCAAGGTCTCTTGCTTAAATAAGCATACTGTTTGGACACGCCTAAGTGTCTCTCACTCCTTTCATCTAGCTCACTTATGCATCTTAATGTAACAGCAACAGAAAAACTCGGGATTCCACACAAGAGAAGGTGGCAGCTAGAGGTAGAACATTATCAGATGAAGACCTGGTGTTCACCTCGAGACATCAGGTATGCTGATATTTGGCCAAGAGAAGGTGGCAGCTAGAGGTAGAACATTATCAGATGAAGACCTGGTGTTCACCTCGAGACATCAGGTATGCTGATATTTGGCCAAAGGATAACCAAGATGTGTATTTTAATTTATTCATTGGATTGGCAGAAGGTTTAGAAACCATATTTTTCCTTGTTCCAGAGGCTTTCTCTATCCCGAGGGACTGTCAATGGCCCTTGAAAAAAGCATACAATGTACTGCAAAAGGTGGCTTTGCCCCATTTTTTGGTTAAAGAAAGCCTTCTTCCTTAAACATGGCCTATGAACTAATACAGCTTGCTGATGGTTCTTGAATTCAGCATCAAAAAATGTAGTGGGAAAAGAGACTAAACCGTATCAGAGGAGAACAAAACTTGTACCTAATCTGACTGCAGCTGTCATTAACAGAAGGGTGAGCTTACCAAGGAATGTGCTGGAATTTCTGTCACTTTGAGCAGCAAATCAAGGCTGGATGTCTTTTAAAAGGAGATGGTAAACCTCAAACAGAAGATGCAGACCTGAGGTATGAATTGCTGACCGAGGTTCTGTGCCCTGTGTTATGCTGGGGGTCAAAGCGCATTATCATAATGGTCTCATCTGGCCTTACAAGATCTGTGAGTCAAATACTACATCAAGCAGAAGTTATCTGTGGATTTTATTTCAACAGTCTATTTAAAGACACAGAAATAAGTGTTAATAGTGTAAGGAAAGGTCTACAGTACTCAAATCAGAATGCATCTTTCCAATTTTCAGTCAATCAGCTCACACCATCTGCTAATGGTACATTATTAATTTTGGTCTTGGAACTTTGATTGAAATGATTTGACATACTGGCTCTGGTACTGAATTTGCATTTTTGTAATGCTTTCTGTTTCAGGACAAGACTGTGACCAAGCTCTTAAAAGGCATTCAGAACAACTTTACTACTCTAAGATGTAACATAATTTATTTAATTATCTTTGGTTAGTTTGATTATGTATTTCTTGTTAGAATAAAGGGACTGAAGGAGAAATACAGGGGGAAAATAAAAAAGAAAACCCAACCCAAACCAAAAACAACTGGGATAAGCAACAGGTTCCTGACATTAGGTCTGAGATTTTCAAAATATGCTCTATTAAGATATGTGGCAATGACTGTGTAATTATTCTGTGTTTGACAGACAAACTTGAGGTGAGGAAAGTTGTTTCTGGAGTCCACACCAGGCAAACAGGCTTAATTTATATACTTTTTTTTTTTTTTTTTTTTTTTTTTTAATTGGTGTTTCCCTTTTGTCCTGTTGGGAAAATGAGAGCATAACAGGCAATTTTTCAATCCACAATAAAATAATAAAAGTTCTTTATCTCCATAGTGGAACTTCAAGAATTGGTAACAAAAACGTGCTGGGATTCAGACCTCCTTTGAAACTTAATATAAAAATGAAGTACTAAGTCTTTGCTCCTCTGTTTACACTTTTCTAAGATCAAAGCAAATATACTCAAAGTCAGTATGCTAGGATGGTTTAGATATACTTGGCTTCTCAAAAAAATCCATTTTCATGTCATGTAATATTTTCACACATTTCCCAACTTTTGCCTAGAAAAATAGAGTGAGAGTTCTTTTTCAGCACCTAGAAATAAACTATAATAAGACATTTGGTATTTTCAAAATGAGCATGTCCTTGCTTTTCCACTGACAGTTTTCTGTAACAGAGAATATGTCACACAGAACTGTTGTTTGCCTCCTGTGTTTCCCCCAAAGCCCCATTCCTTTTCCACCTAGCACAGTGAATAACTTGCAGCTTAGTTGCAGTAGCTCGTTCCTGATGGATCCGAACAGATGCAGTTCAGTTCTCTGGTGCCCCTTAGTGTTAGGTCTTGGAGCTCAAGGGAAAAAATAAGGTTGTAAAATAATATCTGAAAATCAAGAAGCTGTATGCGTTGGGGGAAAGAATCTGAAGTACATATTGTAGCTGCTTTCTCTCAAAGTTCCTTCAAAATTTTGTTGCCATAAATCTGATCTAAATAACAGCATTTTATTTGAAATACTTTAATTAATTATATGAATCGGAAGGAAAGTGAAAAACTTTTCTCAAAAATATTACTACAGAAGTATGTCCCCATATTCATCATTCTTCCTAAATAACTCTAGTGGTACAGAATACTTCACTTTGAAATTACATTTTTTACTGGGAATATTTATTACTTGTGTTACAAAGCTTGGCAAGTGTGAGGAACTCATGGAAGCCTGTCTCCCTAGCTGATGGAGTCACCAGATGTTTCACAGATGGATCTCCTTAAAGTAATGTAGTTCAGTGTCCTCTCTGCCACATTGTGCTTTAATCAATACAGTCAGAGCTGATGTTCTTTAATTCTTTGACTCACCATATGTAAGACAACTGATTTATCAAGCACTGAAGACAAAGCCTAATAGGATGAGCATGCACTAATTCGAGATACTTGAAGCGGTTGTTTAACCTACATACCATGTGTTTTCTTTGTGAAAATACTTTAGCTTAACAAACAGAAATATTTATTGATGTAACACATTAATGGCAATAAACACTTTTCAGAATAGAAGGCTTTGCTGTTTCAAGGTAAATGTTCTTATATTTTTGCCTAATATCATGCAATGAGTAATTTCCTGCATAATTCTCTTGCTTGACTTTGTTGATTACAAAATTGTAACATCAAAAGAGCAGTATATAGGTCTTTCAGGTGACTTTAACAGGTTTGAAAGTCACGTCTTGTCTTTGTAATGTATATTCTTTATACAAGAAAAATTATTTTTAATTGCTAAGCAGCAATTCTTTTTGTAAAAAGCAGGTTATTTTTAAGAGAGTAGATTTCATTTTATTTTTTGGTTGATTGGTTTTACTCATAGGAGCAATTGTTGCAACAATTATTAACAGAAATACTCAATTAAACCTTTGCACTGGAGGCTCATCCAGCACTTTATACCAAGCAAACATTATCATGCCCTTTACTAGTAGCTCTTAGTGATTTTTTAACAGTTTAAGCAATTTTTCTTCAATAGGAATATCTATACAATCTTTGTAGGCAAAATGATATGTCATTTATATGGTTTAACAGTCTCAGAGTTGTTTAGTTTTTGTATCATTTCAGCATCTCACAACAAATTTTGTTATTATATTACCCATTATCTGCAAAGCAGCTCAGAGATTTAATTATCTGAATACATGTGATAAGAATAATATCCATGATGGTTGTAAGATACAAAGAAGTTAAGAACACTGAAGAATTAATTTTTTTTCTCATCACATTCCTAATGTCTTAGTTTCCTATCCAATATTTTTCAGAAACCTGAAATTTTGTGAGAAAGCTTCAGCCATCTGGGCCTGATTGCCCCAAAGCAATAGGAAATTTATGTTAATGTTATCAGAAGCTCCTAATCCTTGTTCAAACAGCACTAATTCAGATTTTAAGATTCTTGGATTCTCCTTTGTTCCCACTTTCCCCATTACCTTCAATTTTGTCGCTTTGGCTTGACTTTTTTTAAGCTTTTCTTACCAAATTAGAGGATTAACTATCACCAAGTAAGTTACAAAAGTTTGTCCAACTGGATTTTAAAAGTCTGTGCAGTACAAACTTCGAAGACACTGATGTCATTGATTGAATTATCTTGCAGATGTTTTCTTGGTATCCTGTGAGACTTCTTGTTAGAGAATGAGAACATATTTTTGTTTGTTGACATTTTCAGCCATAGAACAATGAACGGATGGCACAGGGAGTCCGATATTGTCTCTCCAAAAATTGTAGGTCATCTTTATCATGTCATCTTTATAATGAGAGCTCAGCTATAGTATTACATCCAGTGGGTATATCTGGGAATGATCTGAAATGAACTGAATCTATTCTTCATTAACTGAAGCCATCAAAAAAGTGAAATATAACTTTTGCACATGACTGCAGCAGGAAGAAGATAATATAAATGTCTCACACAAGTTAGCCAACGCCTGTTAGAGTAAGGTCTGATCCAAAGCATTCTGAGATCGGGGAAAGATTGCAATGGGTTTTAAACCAAGCATGTAGAAAGGAAACAGAAGAGTTAAGATTCCCCCCATATGGGGATGGAAGGAAAAGGACTGAAAAGCACCACCAAAGGTAGATTATGGCTTTTAAAATATTTTTCCTTGTTTCCCTCTCTTATTAATCGTGTATGTTTGCTGTCTTTTAATAAATGTAATTGCCTGACTATGTGATTACACTTTTACAGACATCAAAGCCATCTTTTTTGTCTTTTCTCCTTGGTTATCTTATAGATATCCTGGCTCTTCCTTGTGTCCAAATTCATCTCATAGGAAAGAGATAATACTTGATTTTTCTTAGAAATACTCTTTTATAATCTTTTTTTTTTAAATAAGAATAACTGTGCACTATGTAAACAGTCTTAGGTTTTGGTTGAGCAATCAAATAGTTTTCCTTTGCTCTCTCTTACTGTCATGGGAAGAAAAATAAGTACTTTTAGAGGTAACCTCACTGTTTCATTCATAGTCTGGTTTCCTCTTTAAGCATGTTATTGTAGAATGTTTTGTATCAGCCTGAGTTACAATGCCTGCATTAGGTAGGTTTTATTTTCTGATGTACTGATATGATGTTGCTGTTCCAGAATTCACACTAACTTGGCCCCATGTTTATCCATATCTGTGGTATGAAGGATGCGGAAAAGAGAAAGAACTAATTTAGAAATATTTTATGCTAGCAAGTAAAATTTTCCCTAGTTTTCACCTCACATTTTGTTCCACGTTCCTTTGAAATATGCCATCCTAGAAAAATCTTTGCAGACTGACCACATGAAAGTTTGGTAATATCTTTATGTTTCAAGCACTTGTGGCTGCAGTGTAAATTTTAAATGCATGGCAGTGTGGGCATGCAGGAGACATTCCTACATATGGGGGTTTCTTGTTTGACCAGCAGAAACATCCCTACTACTAAAACATACATAGTTATCTATAGATTTGATACAGAGCTTGAATACAGGTTGCATAATCATCATTGTAATATATATATATATATATATATATATACATATATATATATATATGTCTCCTAAAAATGTAAACACTTTTAGAGCTTTTCATCGCATTTAGCTTTAGCTATGTAGACTTAAGCATCCAGCCAAAGCTTATCCTGTCACTATGTTATTAGTAAGAAAATACAGCTACCTGCAGAACACAGCTTATTCCATCCTTAAATAGGTTTCTAAGACAGGCACGCTGGTATGGCAAGTCATCTTCTGCCATCTCTTTACACTGAATATGGAAGAAATGTCCCTGATTCACTTTACATTGTTGCTTATCTAAGATGGTTTTGGCTGAGGTAGAGTTAATTTTCTTCAGAGTAGCTGGTACAGGGATATGTTTTGGATTTGTGCTGGAGACAGTGGTGATAACACAGGGATGGTTTTGTTGTTCCTGCCAAGGGCTTGCACATTTTCAAGGCCTCTCACCCCACCCCATCAATGAGGAGGCTGAGGCTTCACAAGGAGCTGGGAGGGGTCACACTGGGACAGCTGACTCCAGCTAACCACGGGGATATCCCAGACTATATTGTATCTTGCTCAGCACATAAAGCTGGGGAAAGAAGGAAAGTAGGAATGTTCAGAGTGAAGGTGTTTGTCTTCCCAAGTCACTGTTGTGTGTGATGGGGCCTGGCTTTCCTGGGGATGGCTGAACACCTGCCTGCCCATGGGAAGTGGTGATTGAATTCCTTGATTTGCACTGCTTGTGTGTGTGCCTTTTGCTTTACCTACTAAACTGTCTTCATCTCAGCCCATGAGTTTTCTCACTTTTACCCTCCTGATTCTCTGCATCATCCCACTGGAGAGGAGTGAGTTGTATGGGGCTGAGTTGCTGGCTGGGGGTTAAACATGATACTGTTGCACCCAGCTTGTAATATTTAAAAGACAAGAAACAATTTTAAACTAATCAGCAAGATTTCTGGCTCTGTCTTGGTGTCCTGCAAAAGATTCTTCCTGAGGAAAAAGCTGCAGATGAGTGTTGAAGTGCATATTTGGCACTTCTTATATCTTTTGTATCTGGTTTTGTTTGCTAGTAAAGCAGACGTGAATGAACCATACATTGACAGTCATTATTTTTGGAGCCAGGTCGTATCCTTTTCCATCAAACATAATATCCTGCCTTCTGCCAGGAAGGGAGAGATAGGGTGGGTTTTTCTCTCTGCCTTCCAGGGTTATTCCTGTGAAGAAGGCATGTGACTCAAGTTGTAGGATGACTCAAGCTCTTATGGTCTTTTTGGAGTCATCCCACAATCAATTTAATGTGTCTGACCCGAAGACAAATGTCTCCTTTTGTCTACAACATCATCAGCAATTTTCTAAACTTTGGCTTCTGTTCCATATGCCTTGCAAGAGATTCAGAGAACTGAGCACAGGCTGAAAGCAAAGAGCTCCTGAGATTTTATTCAATTTCCACTCTTTAGATGGGGTATGATTCTGGACATTCCCTTTTCCTCAGCATCTCTACATCTCTATTTGCAAACAGGGGAAGCTAGGAGAATTAGGTAATACCTGCAAAGTGCTGTTTTAAATAATAAAAATAATTAATTTACTCTTGATGGGTTAATTTATAGGTCAGCATATAATGTTATTTCTTATCTCATTTAGCTCCTAAGGACTGAATATTTGTTGTTGTTTCAAAGAGATTGCTCTCCATTTCTGACTGGCATACACACCTCTGTGAATACACAAAGATTTTCTACAAAAGAGATCTCATTCAGATCATTCTCAGTCTTAGAGTAAACAAAGAGTATTGCTTTTCTAATTTTCCAGTAAAATACATTACTTGATATTTGGCAATATATTACATTTTCATTGCATTAGATTGCTGGAAAAGAGGTACTTTATTTGCATGCTTTTATCTTGTGGGGGGAAGACAGAGAAAGGAAATGTAATTACACTGGGTACTTTAGTCTCCTAATTAGTTTCACTGGGTCTTAGATTTAACTCTTACATTCTGTTAAAGTTCATTTTTCTTCTCTTTCCTTTTATCTTGTTCTCTTTTTTTTTGTTTCTGGAGGCAGCCCCTGATGGCTGGCTGCGACACTCACTTTTCCCACAGCACCAGAGCAAATACTGCTCCCAGCCTGTTACCTAGCATATTCTGAGACTTGCTAGGATAGGCAGACAGACTCTAAGTACCACCATTATGGGTGTAATTTGCTTGAAGCCACAAACAGAGCTGGCCCAGGGTCACTGGAAGTGCACTGTGTGTTGCTGAGGTGACTGTATGCTCTCACAATTCACAGACCGTCATTTCATAAATTGTTGGCTAGCTCTGCTGCATAAAGGCCTCATGAAACAATAAGAGAAAACACTTCACAAGGGCAGTGATCTTCAGCTTCTTTCCAGAATTCCTCTGAAATAATACTGCAGTTCCACTGTCATTAAGTTTTTTTAACATTTGTCATAATTTCTTAAATGTGACAACTCTTTGAAATCCTGAATTACAGACCTGATGCCTTTTAGTAAACAAAAATCCAAAAATGAAGGAGGAGTCACCACTTTACTTTATATACCTAACTTAACACTGATAGTGAGAGAATTCATTAAAGTAAGATAGCTCATGTCTAAAGTCCTTCCTTTAGTCATTGTAGAAAGAGTGGCTCCTCTGCAGGGAAAAATTTTAATTAGACCCCTTCTCTTCTTCTGAAGAGCATCTGTCTCTCCTCTCTGTCCTCTGAGCCTCAGGAGGGAGCTGGTTTAGTTTGGCACCTAAAGTGAGGGTTAAGACTGCTCTCCAGAGTCTCTGATGTGCAGGGCACATAAATTAAAATCATGAGAAGTTGTAGTAAGCGGTTGATAGACATCCAGGATCAGGGAGGGTGAGAGTGTTACAGCAGTAAATTCACTGTTAACGGTAACCAGTGGGGACGTTGCAATTCATATTGCCATTACTTATACTTAGAGAAATCCTTTTGAAAAGGAAAACTACTGTTTCACTTTTTCAAAGTTCGTTTTCTTTTTAATTAAAATAAATGTTTCTGGCTGCCTTATTTATCAACGGCTGCAAAAACCACCCTCTTTCTTCTCAGTCTGAACTTTCTGTAGTGGCTAACTTGAATAAAGAGACAAATTTGGGGGTTCAAAACAGTGTTGTGTTGCTCATAAAAGGTGTCAGGCCAGACCAAATTAAATAGTGCTTTGACCTACTGGTTTTAAGTTTACCACTACAGTGAACATACTCTCAATCTTAAGGTATTTTAAAAGCAAAGCCAACATAACTAGGTTAAGAAGTGGCACAAAGAATGGACAAGAAAATTGGAAAATATATTTTGCTTTATAAATACAGTGATACGGAGAACTCCGTATCATATGAAGAAAATTCATCCAGAAATGTGAAGTTAGGACTTGAAAATTTCAAAATTGTTGGTAGCCTTCTGTCAGGAATTTGAATTCTTAATGGTATCTACACATCAGATGATGAAGTTACAGATGAATATATATTGGCATATTTTTAATATTAGGCATGTCAAAAAGTTAACATGATAAAAGTTACCAAGATGGTTTTTTTATCTTCTACAAAGGCACAAAACCAGTTTATGTAGTTTACATTACTTGATTTCAAAGGCTTTGTCATACTTCCTAGGCAACTTTTTCTCTCTTTAGACACTAGAATAGTAGAACCACGTAAACTGGTGATTCTTGGGGGAAACAGGAACTATTTTTAGTAGCTAATTGTATTCCAAAGAAAACTCTTCTCTTGCCAAGAAAAAAAAGAAAGGCTGTTTCAGGGTGCTTCAGAGCATGTAAGTTTAGCTTTCCAGTGCCAAAATTATTTCAAGATGAAAATTAAAGTTTTTAGTTCCACAGACGCATTTGAGAATGCTGCTCCTCGTTTAATGCACAGAATTGCACACAGCAAACCCTTTTTACCTCAAGGAGTAATGCAAACAAGAACTGTTAAAATCTGCAGGCCAGGCTGTTCCCAGCCTGGCTCGCAGGTTATCGGGGTCCGATGCCCACGTGAACCAGCGACTGAATTGATGGTAACTGAGGTTTGCGTGCCTCAGTTTACCAGTGCAGCCCAACGCCTCCTCACAGCATGTAGGCATGCTGTAGCCAGCAGCGGAAGGTACGGAGGAAAGAGTGGAAACTCTGTCAGCTGCATTCCAAGTTTATTTTCTCCTGCCCTCGAGAGGGCAGGGGCCAGTGAGCTTGAAGGGAGGCTAAAACAGAGAGACCCCGGTTGTTCTCTCGCAGACAGTTTTAAGGTGTTACATCATCAGGTAGAGATAACAGAAGGAACCAATCATGAAAGAAGGTACATGATAATAAACCAATAAAGACCCCTCAGGGGAGGAACAATATCAAACTAACAAGTAACAAGACAGCTAGAGGGTATTTCAAATCACGCTGGCCTGTTACAGGACTTGAAACTTCTGTGAGTGACATGCAAGGGGTATGTTGCTATGCTATAGGACAGCAACAAAGAACCTTACACAAAGTTATTTTTAAGACATTAACTGTGTCTGCTAATAATTTTTCATTCTGAAGAATGAAGAGATATATACTCATCATAGCACATACAGACATCTATTCTCGGGAAGAGACGGGAAAGGCAGTCTGCTTTTGACTATGATCAAATATCACAACTTATACCACCACACACCATGAACTGCAAAACATTTGAACCATTTGAAAGCAACAATCACAAATCTAAGGTGAATTTAGGAATTTCCCTCCTTTCCACATGTGTAACCGTTCCAGTAAACCTTCACAGCAGAGGATTTAGATTTGTCCATTTTTTGCTTTGAGGGTTTGATGAACACATTTCATCTTGAGAAAATACTACCACAGATGCTATGCATATATTGTCCAAACATACTTAATTTTAGGCAGCAGGAAAAGCAAGAGAATGTAAAACCATCATAGGATTCACAGTAGGTATTCTCATATGGAGTTAAGCATCCTCAGTTGTTCCTAATTTAGTAGATCTTCAGTTCCCAAATTCATCAATGCTTGTGCACCTCTAGGAGAAGCAGATGCATTCTGTATGCAGCAAAAATGGTTCTGTCATTATTCTAATGCTACAACAAGCAAACTTACAGTACAATTTTAATACGTAAATATATATAAAAAAAGAGGAATAAAGTTCTGTTGATATAAACTGGGGTACTCTATTACTAGGTTTTTTGTCCCAGTCAAGCTATAGAGATTTTTCAAGTAGTGCCTCTGTTCTCATTCTAAACATGGAAGAGTTATTCAGGGGAGATAATACACAGACAGTTTGGGCCTTATGAATATTTCAAACATTTTTATTTTCAATTATGTTCTTAATTACAAAACAAACTCAGCAACATTAATTTTGAAAGGACTGCATAATTCTTGGATGTATTTCTGTACAACTATCTTAGTGAGACATCTGCTCAGATAAATATTTCTCAAAGCTTTCCCTTAAATCTAAGCTGGTAAGGTGGGCAGAGTATGAGCTTTGATAATAATTAAAGCTATCTGAATTAGTTTACAAAAAGCTAATTTCTCTGCCTGTATACAGTCTATATTTCCTGCTATGCTTTGCATTCCTTTAAATAAACTAACTGTATTTCTGACACTCTCTATTTAATCTATTGTTCTCCTAGAAAATGTATGTATTTAGAAAGATTAATCAGAAATACAGTGCTGATGTCCCCATCATATTACAACGATCTGCACCTCCAGGCAATCAGTGTTGCCATCATCCACTGTAATTTTATCTGCAGATTTCTATCCTCTAAGTATCAGACTCAAGGCTTAAAGTACTGATGGACATTTTTCAGAAAGCTTTCTTGCTGAGGAACTGTAGTTTCCAACTTACATTGAGAGCAAGAGTTTCCTCGTGGAAAACAGATGCATGAATTTTTTTCAAATATCATTTAATAAATATGCATGAAGAGCCCTGAATTTTCAAACATAGTAGCATGTAATAAAAAGACTATGTTTGTTTTAAATGAAAATCTGAGAATACACAATTAATGCAGAATAAGTGAAAGGGTACTTTGGTGGGAGAACTTATAAGGACATGGATGAAAAACTAAATTCTGTGTGGTTTTTTATTTCCTGAAAAAATTTGAACAAGATTTTGGATTCTCTGTCATACTTCCAATTTTTTTTTTTTTTTAAAGCTCTTTATTTTTTTTACAGAAGTAATACTTTGGTTTCCAGTAACTAGCCTGATTAATTCACTGCACTGGACCCTACTGACTTATATTCACCCATATTATCACCCCATTTTTATTGTTTTGGCCAATATTCCACTATAGTTGAATAAATATATATGCCAAAACAAAGCAAATTATTAATTAAACGGTTGTCTATGAGTTTATGCATCTATTCAGTTACTTTTTAGCAAAAAAATTTGTAGCAAATTTAAGATTAAATAGAAAATACAGAGAAACATTAGTTGGAAGGGCTTTCCAACCCAGGAAGAAAAGCCATATCCTGTGTCTCATCTGAACAAACACGTTTTGACCATACAAAATTTCTGAATAAGCTACCAAAAGGGGAAAGTAGTTATTAAATAAATATGAACAACAAATATTTTGGGAGCCCATGATCAGTTAAAAAATTTCAGACATGAAATACAAATCAGGTAAATAGTGTTATTTATGAAGACCTAATTATATATTAGAACTTTGTTAGGGATTTTCTATCTATCCTGTCTGTTTCCACTACTTCTGTATAAATTAATCTTCTTCCTCCTTGCTGATGCAAACATATGTCTGACATCATTTCCCTTACATACTCCCCTTCAGACCCTGCCTCTTTTCTTTCTAAAGACACACTAGAATAACAACGCTGCTTGAATAGCAAGGCACTTCCATTACATGCTTACAAAGATAGTTTGCCCGACTTTTTTTGTGACCAGAACCATCGAAATGCTCTGAGTAGATTCTGATTCTGACTGGAACATCTTGTAGTACTCTAAGGTGTTTAAATTACTGAACAATATCTATATTAGCCAGGAGTAGTTGCAGTTGCTGTTTTAGCAGCTCCTTTCTTTACTTCTCTAAACCAAGAATCAGTGTTAAGAGATTATTTGTTATGGAAAACATCTTCAAAATTATTCACACTCTCTACTTATTCCTTCCGAGAATTTGCTGGTCCCATTACTGTAACAGTCTCTGCTTGGACGATGAGTACTAACTACACAATGTACGTTTCACTGACAATTCTGTGCTAAGAATATGAAAGCTTGTTCTCTACCCATTCTTTCTATTATATTCGTAGTCTCCCAAAGCAGAGTATTCTTTCCCAACTGCTAGTCAGCTGGCACCAGCCCTGTCATTTCACAAAATGCCTTTCACAAGACTTACATAATGTCCTTTAGCCCACGCATGGCAGACAAGTTTTGCCCACATGCAGCACTGTCGGTGCTCGGCCTCAGTCGGCCTTGGCACACAAGCGAGGTAGGTTTCAGCGCTTCTGCCCATAACTCAGTCAAGAGGTCACNACGTGCCCAAACCATCAGAGTGCAGACATCACCCTGCACACAATACCTGTTCTCTATAGAGGAAATTCGGCACCCTGGAGACAGTGCCCCACAAGTGGGAAGATATGTGATGGATGGCAGGATGATCGGTGATGGGTGCAGAACATCCATGGCACACAGTCATTTTGCACAGGGACCTCTGGCCATCCTCTATGTCCATCCCAGTGGAGAAATGAGCTGTCACCACCTTGTGAACCTTTGCTGCCTGTGACTGTCCAAAGTCTTCTCTGGAAATCATCACAACCAGCACTCTTTGCCAGTGAATCCTATTGCACTAGATACCTCAACATACTCTGCACTACAGAGTGATATAAAAGGGCAAAACTTGGTTGAAGGTATGTCATGGGTTAGCATAGTTTGAGTTTTTGAGGAGGACTCCTTCAGCCTCGGAAGTGATTTTTTGCACAGAGGTGCTTACAGTTTCCTCTAGACCTGACCTAACCAATCAACTGGCTAGTTGGAATATTGACAACTTCTTTAAGCCACTTAAGAAGCTTGGTACGCCTCTGTGATCCACATTTAAGAACGAACAGAGCCCGGGAAAAGCTCTCGGACTTCCGGCTTTCGGACAGGTAACTGGGGGAGGCCCGGGGCA